>VWZZ01007361.1:163955-303844 GCA_013399095.1 Psophia crepitans | reverse complement strand
GTTGGACTGGATATTAGGAGAAATTTCTTCACCAAAGGGTTGCCAAGCATAGGAACAGATCTGCCCAGGGAAGTGGTTGAGTCGCCATTCCTGAAGGTATTTAAAAGACGTGTAGATGTGGTGCTTGGGGACACGGTTTAGTGGTGGATTTGGCAGTGCTGGGTTAATGGTTGGACCTGATGATCTTAAAGGTCTCTTCCAACCTAAATCATTCTATGAGTCCATGTTTGAAACAATCATATAGTGGATGAAGTAGATATGACAATCACGTTGTTGTTTTTCTCTGTTATCTAATTAATGCAGTTTTTTCTAATTTCATCTTTACTTTGGAGTTACAAATCCAAGGAACTTGATATAGGGAGAAAAATTCATAGCAATGTAATCAGACCAAAAATATTAGAAAAGCTGCTAAAATACATGCCGGAGCATTAGTAGCAGCATTTGAAGTAAGCTTATTTTATGTTCTCTCCAGTCAAAAGAGGGGCGGTTTTTTTGTGACTGTTGGAGAATTTAGGTCAAGCTACAGTAAAAAGAGACTCTGAATAGAGCCTATCAGTAATTTTAAGACCTTGATTAGTTTGTGGGTTCCAGGTACTCGAATGAACTTTGTGTGAGGTGTTGCCTGAAGTCATGGGTAATTCACAGACTGGTCATTACTTTATATTATCCCTGCTCCTTTTTTGTTATTTAAAACACAAGAAAACATTATTCACACTCTCAGTTTTTCTTAGAGGCTTGATGTGTCATTAAATCCCTGTTTAAAAGTCCAGATAAATGTTTCAAGGGTCGAGTGCCTTCAGTAAAGTCCGGGAGCGGGAAAGGTCTGCAGCGAGGGCTGTGAGCAGCTCTGAAAGTGCCTGCAAAGGTTTTCCTCACTCCAAGCCGTGTGAAATATGTGAGCAGAGGAGAGAGGAGAAGGCTGACATTTGGATTAAGAGTTGCTGAGCACTAAGTGTTTTTGAGACTGAAGATCTAGCAGCAAATAAGGTGAACCGAAGTGTA
Organism: Psophia crepitans; assembly: GCA_013399095.1. Lineage (NCBI taxonomy): Eukaryota > Metazoa > Chordata > Aves > Gruiformes > Psophiidae > Psophia > Psophia crepitans. Next base: position 302,842 of record VWZZ01007361.1, on the reverse strand, counting down.
GCTTATCTGCTTGGCTGGATTTCCAAGTCCCTTGTCCAGGAAGCAGATTGATTGCCGAGGGAGGAGTGGGGCTGGAAAAATATTTTTTTTACTGAGGATGCTTTCACAGGTGCTCTTTTCTTTTGCTGATTATTCCCAGACAGCTTTTTTCCTTCATCTGTATGCAAGGCTCACCCTCATTTGGGTGCCAGTGATTTGCTCTTGAAGGGCCAATTTTTGATGAAACATCAGAGTAGCGGGCTTCACAATAGCCTTGAGGTTGGTCCATAGCTGTTTGGACGTCTTATTTAGCACCTATCACTAGAAGTTAGTTCTGTTTCACCTACAGGATTTTGTTCAAGCTGATTTTATCCAGTGGATCAGTTCAGGTATTGACAAATACTAAATAACAACAACAAAACACCAATTGAAAGAGCAAATCTTTCCCTCTGCTGGTTTTATTTGAAACATCTGAAATTATTTCTGCATAAATGGAACTCCTTGATGAAGGAAAAGCCTCCTAAAGAAGAAGAAGCACCACAGGGCGTTAGAAGGAGCTTGCATCTTCAATCCTTACTGGAAGAAGGGCATAGATGCAAAATACTCATCTCTGTAAATTCTCTATAGAAAAGTGTTCTGCAACTTCCTGGGGATGGAATGAAAGACAGGGAGAAATTCAGCTAAAGAGGGTTTAATAGACTCCAAAATATTCGTAATAATTTTTTCAACCATCTTCTGGTGTTCAGTTACGATGCTATGATGTTTAACTTCTGTATGCAGAGAAATACCACTCTTGGGAATGATAATTTGATTTCTATGGCTTATTTCCACAAGGGCTGGGCAGGTTGATTGTACGACCAATCCTACCACACCAGGTCAATTTGGTGTTTCAGGTTAAACGTCTCCAGGACCACTGAAGGAATGAGGAGAGAGACCCCACACACCTTGCTCTGTATCCAAAACCTGCTTGCATATAGAGGAGTGATTCCTCAGAGGATTAACACTTGCTGTTAAATACATAGAGGCGAGGGAGACCTTTTAAATACAATGTTCACATCTTTGTGCACATTCTCTTTCCAAGATTAAGATCTTTTGGCCTTGAGTGCAGGAAACTTCTCCTGTCACCTAATGAGCAAGCTTGAAGTACACATAAATGCAAACATGCCCCAGGAATTAAAAAAATAAAAAAATAAAAAAAAATGCAAGCAATGGGATCCTGATTCAGGACATGATCCAGCTACCTGCACTGGTCCTTGCCTGAAGTTGCTTTGCTGTGCTATGACATGCTAGCCTGGGTTTTCGGATGGCCCCAGCGAAACTTGAAAGGCGTTTTGAAGTGCTGCTGGCTTTTCCTCCAGTTCATCGCAGATCTGGTTAGGAAATGAAGGAGAGGAAACTGGGCAACTGCGCTGCTCAGCCACGAGGAAACACACAATGAGCGTGATGAAGCCAGCAGCTGCAGGACAATGGGAACAGGCCGGGGCTATTTTTGTTAGATCCGAACAATCAATTGAATGTGTGAGACCTTATCATGTTCCCTCCCCGCCTTCTCCCCCCTTTCTCCAGCACTGGAAATTTTCCCAAAGAGAAACAGCTTTCCTTTTCTCATAGCAAAGTTGATTACCATAATAATTTTCTCTTTCATCTCAGAGCAGGTTTCTTTTGGAAGTCTTTGATGGCTTCCTCTGCGCGCAGTTATTGTCTTTCTGTGACTGACTGACTGACTGACTTGCAGCTGGGTCGCACTTGGCATCATGAAACCTGGAGCAGTGTCTGCCAGTGCTTACGAGTGGGTAAGGGTCCCCTCACCTCTCCCTTACTGGATGTGGAGCCTGGAAGCAAATCTCCCAGGATTATCCTCACAGCAGAAATCTGAATTTGAACTGGGCATAGCTTTCACAGGCAGGAAAAAACCAGCAAGAGTTCGCATCCTATCAGATGTAATGAGAAGAAATACATAATTAAGATGGTAATCAGTGCTCCGATAGCTGAATTCCCCCTTATCTTTATGACTCTTCTCAGAATAGTCCTTTTAAATGTCACAGCAATATTAGCTCCAACTCACAAATGGAAAAATGGAGGGACACAAACACATGATTTATGATGTTAAGTGAGAAGGAAAGGAAAAACGTATTTTGCTCTCTCTCTAAACAGAACTACATTCTTCCTTTATGTTCATATATAAATGTATTACCTCCCTGATAGAGTTACGTCTGATTCATATTGTTTCAATGTTCTGCGTGCCAATACCAGATATATTACACTAGATTCTCATACTTCATAAATATGAAAGGAATGTTAATTTGTAAATGAGCTTTTCTAACATCTTGCGTGCACTGAAGCAGCACTTCAGGTTTGCTATTAATATTTTTCATCTTCAGTTCTTCAATGTGTAAGTCTTTCTGCCTTTATTAAGCAGCCTATTAGTCACATAAGATCAATATTTTCTGCACTTTTACCTATTATCTCACTGTCACTGAGATCTGGCTAGAACTTCATACCACAATTCTTTCTACTCCTTTAATTTCATTATAATGATATGTTTACATCGGTAACAGTTCAATCAAAACTGGATGTGTTTATAACACTTACTGCAGTTTAGATTAACAGCTTACTTCTACTTTACTACAAGGAAACCACTACATTGACTGTAATTCCTAATCAATATAGCTATAATTCTTAGAATTTAAATAGGTTTTTAAGTGGTCTTGCCTGTGCAGCTAAAGGTGACATGGCTGTCATGTAATTTGTCATCCAGCTACTGCAGAATCCATATCCAAACAGTCAATTGTTTCATTCTACTTCCAGTTACCAAAACCAGCAAGATCTAATTACAGGCTCTTTTTCCCATTTCCCACTGCCTTTCCTATACCTGGACTTGGTTTAATGAGTGGTGACGTATCATGAAAGCAAATCTCAAAGTATCTAATGACTGAATCCATCATCATAACATGTCCGCTCCTACTGCAGAGGCGGTGATGCTGGTGGGCACAGCCAGGCGACTCCTCCTATAACCTCTAGCTCCTATGGGTCACTAACTTTCTCTTGTCATCCCATCTGGGTAAGTACAACTCCTCACTGTGCTCCATTGTACAAATATACTTCTCTGTTCCAGATTTGTCTCACTCGTGTTTTTTCTCAAAATCAAGCACGATTTCACTGGGAACAGCTGAGGCTCAAACTCAGCTTCAGCACTGACAATGAAGATCACAGTTTTCTCAGAGTGGCAAAGTCAACGCTCTGATGTCACTGATCATATCTGGGAAGCCTTAAATAGTGCTTGTGATCAGAGTTCATGGTTTAGGAATTTATGAATTTATGGTTTCAGGATGGTCTACAACACAATGAATAGAATCACAGAATCTTTAAAGACCTCTAAGAATCTAGAATCATAGAATCTTTAAAAGATCTTTGGAAAAGACCTCTAAGATCATCAAGTCCAACCAACACAACTTGCAAACATTGCAGTGACATGGTCTACACCGTGAATAAATATTTTTGTCAATGTTTTGGTTTCTGGTGAGGACCCCAGTGTATTCATAGGCATGCGTTGGGCACACCTTGCTCCCATATCAGAGGGCACCAGTCCCTACCCCACACCTCCCTGTTTCCCCTCTTGTGGGAAGGAAACCCAGCTGCAGGGACTTTTTTTTTTTTTGGACACGTAGCTCATCTAAACAACCAGGTACTTTCTGGGCATACCTTTAGAGTCAGCCAATGCTCAGCTCAAATGCACCCGAGAGAGACTTGTTCAACTTCTCTCCCTCTCACTAACCCACCTAAGAGGGAATTTGGCCTTGCATTCTTCAGCACAGCTTTGGACAGACAAATAGTGATCCGTTGATCAGATGTAATACAGCATCCTGATACAGACTGGCACTTTCTAGGCTGGGCAAAGCTCTCGCTGAAAATAGATGCCTAATTCCCATTGACTTAATTTCTGTGGCCACTCAGCTCTGTGGTGATGGAAGCTTCAAAGGAGGTGCTGGGTCAGATTCTGCCACAGGTATTTTCTTCCTGCATGAAGCTCCAGTGGACCAAACTGCTAAATGCTGGGGGAAAAAGGGCTTCCAGACAGGTAACCCATGTCTAAGTGTTATAGCCCTATGCTTATTATTTGCGTGCTTTTTTTTTTATCCCATAACTGAATTTCTTAACAGAATAAAATGAGATTCAGGAAAGCCTTTTAACACCCTACATACTCCCATAACTTGGTTTCCCAGGTTTCCTAACAAAAAAGGAGCTTCAAAACTTCTTCCCAGAAACAGCTGAAACTAAACTTGTTTCTTGGCCCTATGACCCTTCCCTGGAAAGACTGCTGCCCTCTGACTTTGGCTCTGAATTGCACAGTGAAATGCCTAGGAACTGGAGCTCTGTTTTGTTGGTGCTTCTGGGTATTTAAGAGCTCTTTCATCAAGGAGAGATGACAGCTTTCTTTTCCAATCAACTCACTTAGGAACAAAAAAAAAAGGGGGCGGGGGAAGGAAAAGCTCTCAGCTCACAAAACACAAAGCTCATTTTTCATGTCACTGGAGACAGACAAAATTTTTAATCCATTTCTCACAAGCGAATCTGAGTTCAGTAAACCTGGCATCCCTTTGCACTGTCTCAGAGACAGCAAATTACTTTGGGAGCAGATGGGTCCCTTCAAAGGCGCCCATCTCTCTCCAGTGCTCACTGCTTTCTCAGGCACTGACCATGTGGGTGTAAACAGATGCGCAACCTGGGCTCACCAGGTCCTGTCCCATCTTCTAAACAGCTTTTCTGTATCTAATGATGGGAAAATATCTTCCCCAGTTCCAGTCCCTGTGTCTGGGACTGTAAATGTGAGTCATTTTCCCAGTGAAGATGCTTGACAGGTTAGCAATGGCAGGTTGTTAATACTTATGATGACTTCAAGTACAATATCAGATTTGTTGCCTGGCTTGGGGTTTGTCTAGACGGGTTGTTTTATTAGATAGCAGATGGTTTGGAAATTGTTTGCTGTGACAGGGCTGAGTGGAATTTGAATTCTCTGTTCCCAGACCAAAAAGGGGTGGGGTAGGGAGAGAGGAGAGCAAAACTCCCACGTTTCTCATTCAGATTGAAAAATGTATGTGTGTGTATATATATATATGTATATATATATTTTTTACTGAGGGAAATGAGATTCATTGCACTTATTGTGGATCCATAAGCAACTCTGATTAATCACAGGATGAATTTCCTTAGTACACTCTCAGTGTCAATATTGGGAAAGTGAATTTATGATGTTCAAGTGTTTAATTTTTGCAACTGTGAATGAGATAAATGAGCAACAATAGGGCGTATTGGCTGGACCAAAAAAATTGCATTGATTCAGATTCTGGTATCGGGTAATTGGACCTACACTGTTTATTTGGACCCATGTGGGCAGAAGTTGAGGCTGCCTCATTTGCAGAGAGGTTTGAGAATAAAGTCTTGCTGGCAATGATCTTGGATTTTTCTTTCGATCTAGGCCAATCTTCACGCACTCAAATGAATTCATTTGCAGGGGAGGGAGCAGCTCTCTCCCCTCAGAGACAGCACAAGGCTCTGCAGATGGGCTTTGTATGTCAATATGGACTTAAGTGTGAAGTTTTAAACAATTTCCCCTTTGTCTTTCCTGACATAAAGGTCCCCCGGGGAGGAACTGGTTACTGAGTCGAAAAACTGTAAATGTCATGAAGCAGTGCCTGTTCTCTGAAGAGATGCAAAGCTTTTGTTTCTTGCTGCACAGGAATGAAAAGCCATGTTTCTGAGCAGAAGCTGGGCCATCTGCGCTTTGAAGTATTTCAGATTTTATCCCCGGAGCCAGAGTATGTGCTGATAGGAAAAAAACCCAATGATGGGTTAAAATTGACAGCCCGCAGCCTTGGTTAGTATAACTAGTGTACAACCGTATTTGGGGCTCGTGATTCAGGGCTGAATGGTGCTGCCGGCTTCCTAAGTCTTCTCACAGTGCATCTGTGGGGAAAAATAGTTGTTTCGGGGGCAGAGAATTGAGGGGTGAAGGCTGGGTACCTTAACCTAGGGTTGCCAGCAGAGCTCACAGCCTTGCTCGGCAGGGCTCGGGGTAGGAAATCCCTCATACCGCTTCTCTTACCGCCCCAGAGCAAGGGGAGAAGCAGCAGCTCTGAACACGACTCCTTCTTTCTTGGGGGATGGCATAATTGCACACCAGCCTGTATTTATATCTATGTGGGCAATCACATTTTTAAAGATGATTATGTACTGCTTTGGCTATTTCTAACCTTGTTTGATCACAGCATCTGCTGAAACGTAACTGTAAAATGTCAGGGAACTCTCCGACATCGCATCTGGCTCAGGTAGGCAAAAACTAACAGGTTTTGTGTCATCTTTTTATACTAGACCTTGACCAATAAGTCTCTGACACTTTTGTGGGGTACCAATGCATCCATCAAGAGGAAGAGGCACCTCACTGCGGGCCTGTACGTCTGTATTTGTGCATTTTGGATTCCTCTTTCGTTGCAGGATCACCCTGGAGTGAAAGATTTTGGACTGGATTTTGTGGCAATGAGCTATCTGCTGTACTATCTTCACTCTGCAAGCAGTTATCAGCAAACATTTTACTATAAAAGAATGTATATCACTAATACAATCAGTGGTAATAATTCTTGTGCTTATTTTCCATGCAGAATCATGCCAGTGGCAAGCTGCTTATTCAGGGAATAAGACGTGCCAAATTTTGTAGTGATGTGCCAAGCAAAGCATTTGCTGACACTGACTGATGTCTGCCCTGGTGCTGAGGGCATGTAAACTATGTGTTACTTAAATCTCCAAATAGTTTAAAGGAGAATATAGGCCTTATGCTACTTTTTTTTTCTATAAAGGCATGTGTTCATCTTGTCTGACATTGTTTTACCAGTCTAAGGCTGCTACTCATCAAATAATTGACAAAATGGTAACACTCATATTATGCAGATGCCTTAGTTCTTAAACATTGGGCTGCATTTTTGACTGGTGTTAGCTCTGGCATGAATGTATGTACATGATGAAGGGATTTAAGGTTTATCAGTCAATAATGCAGTGGCATCAGGATGTCTGGAGTTTGTGCTGTTAATTTATTTAGTGCAATTCCCCAGGATGAGTAAACGCATTTTTTTCTGCACACTAGAAACTAATGTTTGATGATAGCTGCACATTGCCATAGAAACCAGGACAGGTTCAGCTGTAAGCCAAAGGTTAATTTATAATTATTTTTAAAATAATCTTACTCAGATGCATCAGTTTAGACAGAACTTGTCCAAAACCTGATTCCTTACCAAAGAATCTATCATTCTATTCTAGCTCTTCCAAAAATACATTAACACGGCTTCTGTTTGCTTCAGGCAGATTCTCCATAAGGTGTTATACAAGATAACTGTCTGGTTTTGAGTGTTTGTAGCTATGTTTGCAAATGACAGAGTGACTGACAGCACAAGCTCTCTGTGGGATGGCTGTGGACCAGAGCACGGATGACTCATTGTGTATGATGTTGTTTCACACCAAAGTGTTTGCTCTATATACCGAACATGTGTGCGAGTCAATAGCAAAAAGTTCAAGAGCAAACACAGCTTAGGTGGAAATAAATTCACAGTGACTGAAATCATTATGCCCAAGTCGGAAAGCTAATTTCATCAAAGGCTCGATGACAAGCGAAACACCCATTAAAATGCCTTTTTAAAACAGGAGGTTTACTTGGGATGGTTCCCATGTCCTCTGCAATTGCTGGAGGGTCAGGCGGTGAGAACAGAGGGTCTTGGCGTTTCCTTGCAGCAAAAGCCTTTTAGTTCCAGGCATAGGCAGAAGTGAGTGTGCGTCCCTCCTCAGAGCTCCCCCGCACAACAGCAATACGCAATAATTGGGTACTATTTTTCTCTTGGAAATACAGACTTTTGCCGAAGAGTGGCTTTCTCCCTCGCATGTCTCCCCAACTGCCACTTCAGAGTTTAGCAGCGACCTGAAGTTGTTTTTGTATCAGGAGCTATTTATTTGCTTTGTTGCCAATTAACCCTCCCCTACAGCCCTTGCACGTCTGTAAGGCATAATTAAAAACAAACTCTTTTTGATGTAATGATGCTGTTAATGTCCTCCCAGGAACAGCCCCAGTCTCAGGCTGGCTCAGTGGTGCGGAGGTGTCCCCTCAGCTGGCTCCTCTCCTCCCCAGATGAAATAATAAGGATCTGAGGACAACGTGACACTACCTCAGTCCCTCAGGGGCACTTGACTGTACTTCTAGGCCACCTCTTCTTTCATTGAGAAACCTCTCCACAACATAGGTTGGAAGATTTCCAATCCTGAGGGACATTTTACTGAAAATATAAAGGCAACTTCACCTCTTGTTGTGCCCCTTCCGTGAACACATGGTGAGGAGACACAGAAATATTCCTCTTATCTGACTGGCAAATAAAAAAATTGCTTTTATGCTAGTGTGGGAGATTAAACTGTGCAATTTACCTTTTAAATCAGGTTTCCCATGGAGTGTGGGTATGAGCCCACAAAGACTTCAGGAATTTTTACTGGGCTTTGAATTGTGTCCGTAAGAGCCTGTTGCAGGTGAGGGACTGGTTCAAATGGTGCTGTCCAATAGGGAGCGCTGGAGTAAATCACCCACCAGTGCTTGCACGGAGGGTCTTGTGCGTGGTAATGTGCGCAGGGAGCTGGGGGGCAAAGCACACGTACCCAGAGGATGTCTCTAGACAGAAAGCCTCAAACTTGCTCCCCAAAGTCTCTGGCAACGTGCCTCCTGCAAAGCCTATTTCCACACCCCAGATCTTTTCTTGCAGCCTATGTGTTTGTGGAACCACACAGCTGATGAAGCTAAGGGGTTCATACCCTTGTGGAGTGAGATGGGACACAGACAAGCTCCGTCAGTTGCAAGGCTCCACATGTGGCCAGGGCAGGACAAACAGGGAACTCCCCTTTCCTCATGCCACAGGCACGCCACAAGGCTGCAGTACTGTCCCTCCTTTCTCTGCCCTTGCAGATGCTGAGCTGCAGCAATGGCAGCTTCGCCCCAAGGGAGCCAGCCACCTCCCAGGAACCTGCAACCAGCCTGAGGGACAAATTCAACCTTGAAAAACAGCCAGCAGAATGGCATGCAGATCAAAGGGGTACTGCAGAACTCAGCTAATAGAGGTACCTTAGAGACTTTTTAAAGCATTTTAGCTTCCCCTTAACTTCCTTAAAATGGAGCACAGGTTCTCTCTGGGAAGAGAGAAAAACAAAATAAAAGCAGAGGTTGGGACACACCTAGAAAAACATGGGTACCTGAGGAGCATTGCCATTTTCTGCAGCCCCGCTTGCCCAGTGACTCTGTGTTGCTCACAAGAGGTTTATTGCTGTTGTATCTTTTGAAAGATGACACTGCAAATCTCTGAGGCTGGAAAAACTGGTTTGTGATGATATTTAAACATTTTAAATGTGGTATTTATCCAATTTCCCGCATGGTGTGGGCAATGTGTATGGTGTGAAAGAGTCTTCTCAAGAGCAAGAAGTAGAGCCGTTATTTCAGCATTTCATATACCTTGATCAATTTGTTTTTAATGAAAGGGAGAGTTGGGTGGGTTTGTTTTGGTTTTTTTTTTTCAGTTTCCATCCTCTAGTTTGATTTATCAGTCTGTCGGTGAACACGAACACTATAAGTGCATGAAAGTATTTGCGTGTCAGTGAAGATTTCCAAAAGCATACAAGCTACAGTGAGCCATCCAGTTTTGTAGTTAAATTCCATGTCTCTGATGGATTTCCCCACACTGTTGCTAGGAGATGAAGGTACTGCCTAACAAAGGCTATATTGACAAAAAATTTTCCAGAACAAATTTATCTCGTTATGGTAAATAGAGCCTCACATAAAATGGATATTGCAGGATTTATTTCCCTAGTGGTGGCACTGGCAAAATTACACACATCAAGTTAAGGTGAAATTTCCCCATCATGAATGTGTTTTTGTTTTGTTGACATGAGGACTTTCAGAGTGTTTAATGCCGAAAGTGCTGTTGCCTTCCAGTGTGTTTTGTTGCTAGGCTAATAGGATGAACACATCCTACATTAGCGTTTTTTCTTCTTCCCTTTTCTGCCACTTCTCCCCTTCAGGAAGAAATGAGGCTTATTATAGTGGTTTCCTTCTTTTCATTACTCTTCTGGGAAACATGGATTCCTTTGCTTATTTTAAAGCAGGGAAGAAGCGTGCATGACTCTGGACATGTTGGCATTTGGCACTGAAGCAGCCAAATGCAATGGAAAAGTAGATCAGCCTCTTGCTTAACAGCTCTAGGCACATCTACATTAAAAAAAAAATCAAAACACAAAGTTGAATGGAAATCTAATAAAGAGAGGAACTTCAGGAATTCTCATGGAAAGATTAGATTTCTGGAGTATGACAAGTTTTCTCCCTTTCTTCTGGTGACGCAATGAACGCACAACAAACGGATTTGAACAGCAAAAGCAAATGTGGCCGAAGTCACATAAAATAAAACTCTTTCCTGAAGAATAAGTTTAGTTCTGGTGTGGTGATTTAATTTGCTTGTCCACTGCCATCCCAGCAGTTCCTATGCCACCGAAGGGTCTCTGGCAGTAAACATGTGAGTAAAGAGCTCACCGTCCAGAGAGATGTGAAGGCTTAAAATGAGGTTGCCTCTTACCTTGCAGGAGAGGAAAGGAGGCAGGGGGAAACACAGTCCCCATCGTTTTCCTACATGCATCGCTACGCAGGGGGAACAGACAATTTGAACTATTTTGCGTTAAAGCTACTGCATCACTTCCTCCACAGTTGTGAAAATTTTGGGCTGGTATCCTCTCGGGTGTGAATCAACTCGCCCAGGTGAGGTAAAGTAGTCTGCAGAGACCAGTGGCAGACGTGGGCCCCTCCTCCTCCTCCTCTGTTTGAGAATGAGTGGTGTGAAAGGGAATTAGGGTAGAACTTGTCACTTCTTTCCATCTCACTTCCTTGATCTGTCCCCTCCTGGGACGCACGGTTACCTTCTGCCTCGCAGGGCACAGTGAAGGTGAGCTCACCGGCTGGGGAGAAAAATGCAGGTAGGGAAGGAGCTGACATATCCAGCCTGGAGTTGCTCGATAGCCATCTGTCATGGCCACCCCCCTTTTTGTGAGGAGAGGGGGAAAGGCTGGCTTTGTGGTGTTGGTGGGAACGTCTTTGAGAAGCACGCTTTCCACCACAGTCCTCCATGTCTGTGTCAACATTTGCAGTGCTGGCAATCGCAAACAAGGCTTGCCAGAAATCTGCATGTAATTTGCCTATAAACTTGCACAGGGTTTTAACTAGATGTGAACGTGTTCAGATGTTATCTCTGCTTGTTTTGACGGGTGGGGGAGAGGGGAAAACTGAGAAGGGCCTTGCAGGTCCCACTGTTACTGCACTTATCCGGTTTTCTGCTGTAATATCCTGTTTTTAGATGCTTACAGTTGAGCCAAACATTAACCATTTAGGATGAGACTGACCATGCTGGAAAGGCACAGATCAGCGCCTGTGAAATGTAAGTAAAAATAAAGTGATGTATTTTTTTCCCCCGGATCAAAGCCAAGGAGGTGGAATATTTTATTCTATATTACAAGATCACTGCAATCTCTTTGCTTTGAAATTTGGCATGGTGGTAGTGGTTAGGTCACAGTGCTGTTTGCTGAACATATGGCAAACAAAGCATATTTAGCCAAAATAAAAAATAGTAACAATAAGCCCTTAAAGCACGAGTGGGAGCAAGCTTGCATTCAGCAGAGACTTTGGTTCTTGTGACTGCATTGCTTAAGGGTTTGTTCCTGCCGGAAGTGCCCTGAGGGTCTTCCCCTACTTGAAGCTTTGCAGGGTGTGGATCCTCTCCCCATGGACCTGTCCACCGAGCCTTAAGCACGGTGTAGGAGGCACCTCTCAATTATACGCAGAGGTACAGATAAAGGGTGGATAACAGAGCAGAGCTGGGAGCTCAGGCAACCTCTACCTGAGCTAAATTAAAACTCTGGTCTCTGCTAAGTAGTGCTATCTTCTCTGGGTTGAGGACCACCTGTGATGATGGGATGACATAATGCAAACAAGGTGACACAGCCAGTACATTACACCAGGCAACCCGGAGTGGGAGGTTTGGGAAACAATCGGATGGGAAAATGAGAGCCAAGGAAGGGGAAAATGTAGCCAAAGTGACTAAGAAGATTTTGGAAAGAGGGGAAATTTACTGCATAAAATCTGAAGGCAGATTGTGAAAACCAGGGGCTCTGAGGAGGGGTAACATGCTGAGTATTAAAAGAGGACTGTGGCACAGGAGCAGCAAGTACCTGGAGCCAGTGATGTAACAACATCAAGAAGTTAATAGAATGGGAAAGGAAAAGCAGGGAAGAGAGTCTTTCCTCCTTCTTTTACATTTTTGCCAAGTGCTTATTTTCTTTATCCAGCACAGTATAGTTCCTATCCAAGGGTGATTCATGGGGGTGGTTAAAAATCAGTGCAAAGTTTTCTTCAGCTCTTTCCAGCTTTAGGCTGGGCACAAGAGTAACTCTATTTGCCAGACCCACTGGCCTCTGACATCTTTGTGGCACTGGTGGCTTCTTTTCAGGAACGTCAATAGGAAGGCGATTTTCAAGCTCCCATTTTCTACTGTCTGCTGTAGACCAGCAACTTGTAGCTCCTTCCGAGAGCCATACCCACACCATTGCTCAGCTTCAGAGAGTTCCCAGTGTTGTGAAGGGCAGCGCTCCAGGCTCCTGCTCTCCACAGCTTTTGGGCATCAGCCAAAGCTGGACACGGACTTTCAAAGCACTCGTTTCTTTTAGTGTAAACGGAGCTTAGAGCATCAGATGCGATGGCTACAAAGTATTGTGGGAATGTTGGTAACTAGGGTGCATTCACAGTGGAAAATCTTAACTTACCAGAGTTCAGCTGAAAGATGCTGGCATATAGGAGTGACTCCGCATCACTGTCATTTGTCAGGTTACTGAACTTCAACAAATTGTCCTCAGCAGGCTTGAATCAGCATGTGGTAAGTTGGTCAAATGTGGCTGAACTCTGTGGCCCCTTAACTGTGAGTTAAAGATATTTTTCGTTCCACTGATTGTTTTTTGAACAAACATGTTTTCCAGCATGCTCCCTGTAGGATAGGGACTGCTATTGCCCATGTATTTATTTGGCTCACGCATTAGCAAGTTAAAGTGGAAAAAACCTTTTCACAGAAGTGACAAATACAAGAAATTCCACAATTCTTTTCCTACCTGTACCAAATTAGATATTTTTTGGTACTTTAATATAATATTCATCTGTGTTGAGTGGCTCCTAACTTTGTGAAGGATGAATGGCCCATGATAGCAGTGGGGTGCTCCACTGAGCATCTCAAAGCACTCTACAGTGTGACTTCAGCCTGCTTTAGTTTCTCCTATGTTCCTAAAGCTGCTATTCCAACTTCTTAGTTTATTAAGCATGCCTTGGGCTACAGTCTTGTCGCCTCCTATTTTCCTCCCTCCTTGGCTCACTCATAAGTGTTATTAATTCAAATATGTTTTGGATATCTATGTTCACTGAAACCAGTTTATAGTGCTCTTAACAGAAATGGTTGGAGCTGACTTCAGTTTTCCACTCTGCTCTCCAAGGATTAATATTCAGAAAATTTCTGTGATCTGTTTAGCTATGTTAACATAAGTAAAATATTTGTTAAATTGTAGAAGATGGGAAAATTCCAGAAACAGAAACCATAGTTTATAGTTATCTGTAAACTATGGAATATCAGACCATTTCCTGATTCAAGTATGAGCACATACACATTGTACCATAGTCTTTACACAAATGATATTGAAATCTTAAAAAGCATTATGATGTTTTGGCTTTGGGTTTTTTGGTTTTGTTTTTAAACATCTCTATTACAGTAATTTTGTTTTCTCTGATCAGATACTAAGAGCTAATTGAATTGGAAGAAATATCTTCTCCAGTTTTCCTGCTTCACTATGATGTGGGTTTTTTCAAAGAAAGACATTATTTATGAGGAAATAATTAGTCATTAATTCTTCATTGCAATTTCCTCAGTCAATCTATTAGTATGAACTTCAGCATGTATGAAATCAGCCTGTTCTGTTTTTCAAAGCCACACTATAAAATTCCTTAAAACACATTTTGAAAGAAATACTAGTTATGTTCAGTCACTAAAAAAGTTTTTTTGTTGTTCCCTCTTCTGCCTTCTGAATGTCTTAGAAATTGAAATTGCACAATCTTTATTTAATATACAAAGTAATTTCTAATACCAGGACCATAATGAAAATCTTCCCGGAGAAAGGATGCAAAGTTTACAAGGTTGTGGAAAAATTTCACAGTAGATGAAATTGGATGTCAAACGCAGTTCCAAAATTTCTTTGAGAAGAAAGGAAAAATACTCAAAAGATCTTTTTCCATACTTTCATGACCAAAAGATGACTTGTCTGTGACCAACTGAACATATCAACGAGTACAAACTAAGGATTAGCTGGGGGCAAATATTCATTCTTGTTTATCATTCATTAGGAACGATACTGGTGGTCACTAAAGTTAGCATTAGCAGTATCAACTGCAAGTGATTGTCCTTTTGTTGCATTGCACTTCAAAGATTTCCAACATTGTAAAAGTGATTTTACTTATTCTACATCAAAGCAATCAAGCTGCCAATAGATTTTCCCCCTTTCAGTTTTACATATATTTACACACACACTAACAAACCTAATATACATATACACTAATAAAAAAATATTCCATTAATTCAGGCATTAATGCCCATGATATATTTTGCCTTTGCAAGCAAATCTTTATTTTAAGGGGGGCAAGACATGTTATTGAACTATACATTTCTTCTTCTACTAGGAGTATCTCTTTACCTATAGATGAAGTCCTTGGAAAGTACCATTTAACTTGTTACAAAAAAGTGACATATGAGTAGGACTAGGAACACTTTATTAGTTCTGCAGTGGTTACCTTGATGTTTTGGGGGGATTTTTTCCCCACTTTTCCTAGAACCAAAAATATTTTCAACAATATTTCGTTCTGAAACGCTGTGTTTAAATCACTTCCCTGGTCCTCTCCATTTGCATGCTGTCTTATACCTGACAATCTGTTACCATAGGCAATGAAGAAATTTCTACACTGACTACAGTAAACCTTTGGTAGTTGTTTCTCTTCTGACTGGTTCTGTGCAGAAACACCTCTCGCTCCTTTCAGAAGACAAAATGTGGTCTTCCTTAGCAGTGTCTTGAATTCTTAATGGGACATTACTGCAATAGCACTGTTGTGGTCTCAATCTAAAAGGGACATTAATTAGAAATTCATGAAGACTGTAATATTTATTATTATTAGACTGTATTTCTCATTATTATTAGATCATGATCTATCTTTCTGCCTTGCATTTGTGTCCTGAAGATGCGGTTATCTGCTCATACAACTACTGTTTAACTCATGAAAAATATACAGGATAAAATCATCTTTGGATACAAGTGTTGCATGCAGAGCAATCTACCTGCAGTGCTTTTAATTAGACTACGCTATTCTGCATATCAAATATATCTGTTTGAATTTCAGCAGGAGGTGATGTAATATAGATACAAAGACCGTAAAGGTATGCGGAGTCCTTTGTATTTAAAGATACCTCTTAAGTGTAAACCACTGCTCTTTGATATCAAGTATACAAGGTTTGATCAACAAAGTGGCCTGGGCAACATCCTCAGCTTTCAGCTGAGATGAAGCCGCCTGGGTCCTCGCTGAGGAGGAAGCATCTTCTCTCCTTGTCTTCTCCAGGTCCCTGCTCAGGGACCCCTGGTTCAGGTTCCTCAGCTCCAGGAGCTTCCTGGCAGAAAGACTTAATGGAGGATCAAGTCATTTCTTTAAAATTAATTTTCTACCTTTGTTCCTCTCTTTACTTCCCACACAGTTTTTGCAGTAATACAAAGAAAACTGGCTTTCTAGCATGCTTCCAAGCCCAATGCAGGACACAGGGCTTACTGAGCCCTTGCACAAAACTCATGCTGCTGCAGCTGTGGGGCAAACGCTTGCTGTTCACACAAACATTAACAATGAGATATTTGCTTTCTTGTTGTTGGCCGTTTCCTTGGCAGGTTTGTGAGTGCAAAGACAAAAGATCTGGGAAAATACTGTGTTTAAAGCAGCAAAAACTCAAAGGAGGAAAACACAGCTATGATTTCTGGTGCACACTTCAGTCAAGCACCACAAAGGGAAAAGTCTTCTCTTTCTCCCTTCCTTTTGATCTCTTTAATTTTTTCAAATGGTTTAATTAGTTCAGGTGATTTAATTAACAGTTCCACTGCTTGGGTTTGCTCTGAAAAGATTTAAGTGAATCAAGTCTTCCTCTTCCTTCTGCAGCAAATTAATAATGTAAGGACCACTTGTTAAGCAAGAGGGAGCTAATCAATCTAAGCAATAGATTAAGAGAAAATGAAGCCTGAAGTCAGAGCCCGGTAGCCACAGCTAGCTGCTGGTTTTGGCTCCCTGCACATTGCAAGGAAGAAGGCAGCATGTAAAATAAAAATCAGAGGATTTTTTTAAGTACTGACAAAGAAAGTTGGTTTTATTTTGTATTTTTTATGATACTTTCACTTCAGTAGAAAGACCTCGTCTTTCAGCTCAGCGGCCAGTACCTCCTGCCCTTCACAAGCAGAAAAGCATGGCTGTAAACTTAACTAAATGTTGGTGCCATCTGCTGTGGGCCAGGGAAGTAGCAGGGATCTTCCCTCTGGCAGTACTTTCCCTTTGCAACCTGCTGTGAGGAACCAACTGTTTGATTATTTTTTTTTCTGAGAAGCAACACCCTATAATTTGATAGCCATTATGTTTTATCCCCCAAGGTAGTGAGAGCCCCAGTCTTTCCTCTGTTCCCTTCCCGGCAGTGCAGGGCCGGGAGGAGCAGGCCCCAGCCTGGGGCAGCATCTGGCCCCCAGGGCGGCCGGACAGCGAGGCCTGGGCACACCTGGTTATTCACAGTTTCTACTGCTGTTAAGGTATGCTTCAACATCATTGGGATTCATTAGCAAGAGATGTATTTGATTCTATAGTTATTTCATGGTTTTGTTTCACGAGGAGTGCCTGAAGGCACTGGTCAGATGAATGCTGGCTTGGGCAGAGCCTGTCAGCAAACCCTGGGCAGGGTTTCTGCTCCTTGGTACAAAACCTTTAACTCTCCTCAGGAGAGCAGGTTGTGCCACCCTGCCTCATGCTTGTCTCATCCCGCTTCATCCAGCAGCTCCTGGGTTCATGGAGTAGCTTCACCCACACCTGGCAGCGAGGACAAAGGCTTCAAAGAATTATATGAAAACTAGCAGATGGAGAACCCTGGAGTCACATCCATCTTGGGGGATATTGTCATTGCCAACCCCATGTGCGTTTTGGAGCCAGGACGAGGAGAGGTGCCCAGGCTGGAGGTGGTGCCGGTAAGAGGGGTCTGGCGTGGCGGGGATGTGTGGGGAAGGATTGTATTGAGGGAAATGGAAGTGTTGCAAGGGTGAGGGAAAGGCCTGGGAGGTGGAAAGGGGGAGAGGAGAGTGACACAAACCCTTGGAAGACCAGGCTTTGCTAATGCATCTGCTCACAGCATGACATATTGGGTCCTCAGAGTTATGCCACTCTCCCCTCTTGCTTTCCTAAATGGAGCATGGCTAAATTCCTGCAGTTGCAAAGATTTGGTTATTACCAAAGCTCCTTTTTCTCTTGACCTCTGTTTCTCTTCTGTCTGAAAGTTTACTGGCATATCTACATATTACAGACTTCTGTTTGTTTGTTCTTAGGAATTATTTTTACCATCCAGACAATTTGAGATGGTACCAGGAAGGCAGGCAGCAGCATTGCTTTCATTTTGCCGACGATTGTCATGATGGGTGGTGACAGCAGAATTTCCATTCACTATGTAGATAGTTAGTTATTTGAGTATGACATGACCTTCAGATTAGATAATCATGGGCTGTTATTTTTATCAGATCTGCCAAGAAAAAAGATTACTTCCTTCAAAAACAAATTAGAATTCATGATTTTTCCCAAGGAAATTGCATACTTTTGAGGTATAATAGGGAGATGTTTTTGTGACTATAATTCTACTTCTTTTATGTATATGAAGGGAGTAAAGTAAAAAATGGCCTTGACATTTCTTAATGATACTGTGCACATGTGATGCTGTACAAGACAGTGGTTTCTGGGATCCTGGAGCTTTAGACAATGTAGGCATAGGCTTGTACTTTGTTTGTTTTTTAATCCACTGGGCAATGTTATACAAGGAAAATATCTATTTCACAAAATAGCCAAAAGTGTGTCTTCATTCAGGGATTATTACAATTCATTTGTATTCGACAAGAAAATATTCCAATAGTTGCGTCAGTGTTTTCAGAACAACAGCCCACAATTTGAGTTGTGTGCCTAAGCCTTCTCTCTTTTGTATTGCACATGTTGGTGTAAGATTTGTCAGCAAGAGCTTTGTGTGCATCTGAATGTTGTAGAACCTTGCACACTGTTCAAACTGGGCCATGGTTTTCTTCAGGGAGTGTATGGTAACTGCCAAATATTATATTGACATCAGGAAGTGAGCTTTCTGCTACTGGAAACATGGTCTGCCAAGTACAGCATTACTGAGTAAATATGGAAGCAGAGATCATTGTTTATGGTCCACCTATTCACCCATCCAAACTCCTGTACCCTGATGTCTGAAAGCAAAAGGAAATTTCAAAAGTACACAAGATCACTTTTCTCTTCATTTGACTTTGGGCCTGATCAGACTCCTCGTGAAATCAATGGGCAGAGACTCTACCCCTCTACAGCAGGACCCTCTTCCAGAGACTTCATTTCTCATTTGGAAGTGTGATGCAATTTAGCAACAATCTCAGGTTGGTTAACCTGAATGAGAGACAACTTTCAGCGTTGTCCTAACTCTGATTCCACCAATTAGAGGCAGGCCCAGGCCAACCACTTGAAAATCCCCACTGTCGTATTTTTTGAGATGTTATCTGAATTTTTATGAAAGGTGCTGATTTCATGGAAGCAGAGACAGATGCTGCTGCCTGCACATTGCTTTACGCAGTAGTGATGGCTGTCTTCCTGGCTTTCTTCCCAATGAACTGTGACGAAATTGTTTGCAACTTCTACATACACAGGTGTGTGTATGTTTATGCAGTGCTTATACATTTGATATAACATATCCCTTAAAATGAACACTACGTGAAACAAAGAAATGTTTAACTCACTTTTTGCCCCAGGAGAAACTCCCACTAGCTTTTCCTGAGTAAAGAATGAGAGAGGAAAAAAAAAGAAAAAGGTTATGGAAGGTAATACACCTCTGTAGTTATTCAAATAACAGCTTTGCTGGACATAGGCCTAATCTGAGACTACGTATTCTAGATTTAGTCAGGCTTTGGCCCTAAACACTTCCATTTAAATACGGAAGGAAGTTAGTATAGAGAAACATACTGATTATATGCAGAGTAGTGATTACACCCCCATGGATGCCGTGGGATGCATTTGGTTCTTTGGTCCGAATGGACCCGATCCTGGCTGTAGGAGCCAAGCAGTCCTGTGTTAGCATCTGGTGAAGAGGAAGAGGCCGTTCTTGTATCCAGATGGTTTCTCGTTGCCGTTCTGGCCCAGGAGGGCAGCAGGCATTCGGCACGGTGCAGACTAATGTCAGAATCACTCCAGCTACTACCAGCCAGCTCTGAGAGAAGGAAACTGGGTTAGTGCCAGATTTGCTTGCTTTTGTCACTGTGATATGCACCCAGCACACCTCAACTGGTCCAAAAGATCTGGGATGTTTTTTCGGTTTCTATTGGTCTCTTACAATTGTTAACTAACATCATCTGTTTATTTGAGGAGATAGTGTTTCATTGTGGCTGCTATGTTGTTTATATCCTATTCGGGGATGTTGCAGATTGTTCTTTAAACAAAAAGCTTTGACCTTTTATTTTTTAGAGTCTTTGTGCAAAATAATCTGCTGTGCATGTACATCTTGCACTCATGCACATTGCTCTTGCTTTCACATACTCATGTTTCTGTAAAAAGGGTTTTTCACTCTATGCTTATTTAATATGTTTATATAGCAATGTTTCTATTATATATGTCATACATATATACTCTTATATACATAAATACATAAAGATATTAAAGTCCTTCTCCTTCAGGGGCTATTACAACCTGCATTTTGGTAGACATTTAACACATTTTTAAAGGTCCAATTAACCAGCTTAAAAGTCCTGGAACTCCACAACTCAGTTATGCCACACTTAGTATAGAAAGCTTTGTGAGGGTAGCTATTGCTGCGTGGTGTGACTTGTTAAGTGTACTAAAGTGCAGTGGGAGCCAGGGAGGCTGCATTTTGATCATTACATTTTAATAGTGTCTGCTTGTTTTTTTTCTTTTTTTAAATGGAACTCATGTATATGCAGTCCTCTCTACTATACATCATGTACCACTGTAGTCTGAGTTTTGCCTTAGCGTGTTTAAATCTCCAGTCTGTGCGTAATGGCAGGATGAAGAATGATGTTTTTTCTCTCTGTCATAGGAAGAAAGCATACCAAAGGTATTACTTGTGGTGGCAGCATGCTTACTACAGACACTATCTTAAAAATGACTTGAGAGAATTATTAGCTGTATTTTACATTTGTATGACTGGAAAGAAAGAAAATCAATTAGTGCTGGCCATTACACAGACCTGAGCTAGTAATATATAGGCAACAGATTCCATCAGGTTTTTTGGGAATGCCAATTATCCAGCTTGGATGATACTAATATTAGTATTTGGGACACAATTCTGCTAGGAAAATTCCTTCAGGATAAAGCTTGGAATCTCGAATTTCAGAATGGGAGGGTTGCAACAGAAAAAGAAATAAGAAAGAATGAAGCTTAACCACCATTTTAACTAAAAAATTGCCTTTGAAACTGAAAAATTACAGTATTTGACCTGAAACATTAGTTTACTTTGAAAGATATTAACATACACATTAACACAATAATGATGCACATCCCCTATACATGTGATATCACATCCTGAGCGACTTCCAGTGAGGGAAGTCAGTGGGGTTTGGAAATGAGTGAGAACTGATAGCTGACTCAGGACTTCCACCTGTAGGGTTAGACAGTGTTACTACTGGTACCATGAACAAGTTTTTGGAAGAGTGATGTCAAGCAGCCAACTTAAGTGAGGAGCTCCTCACTCTGTTCAGAACACACATCCAATTTTCTCCTCTCTACAAAATATTTAAATGATGGAATTGAAGCAGACAGAAATTTTACTGAGTAATTTAATTCGAGTTGTGTCAGTCTCAAATAAGAATAAAGCAAAAGCGTTCCTTCCCAGGACCAAGGAGTTGCAAAATACAAAAACAGAGAGAGTTACAGAGTGCAGTTGGGTCTGTATATCCCCTTCAACAACTTCAGTGGTATTGTCTTAAACCCTGCTGTTCTGCTGGACCTACAATGCACAAGTCCATTGTGAATCTTAGCAGTGGCTCCAATGTCCTGTGACAGTTCTGTAAAACCCATGGGTATATGACTCTGCCTTGAGTCCTGCCCACCTGTTCAGGCCAGGGCTATAGTTATCCTTCACTTTCATAATCATAAAAAAGAAATAAAATCTTGTGCATAGCTAATTCCAGTATCTCAGCTAGTGATTTGGAGGAAAATATGTGGAAATAATGCTTGACAATTAGGTGTGAGCTGTAATCCACAGAATTACAGAGAAGCAGAGACACCACTCACCTATCGTGGTTTAGCAATTGCTATCTTATTCACAACATTACTCCCGAGACCTCTGTTCACAGAACATTATGCCAAACGTTTGCGGAGTTTTTTCATTCGCTGGTTGGTTGCTCTGTCTAAAGAACCTTGAAGAGCTGCAGAGAGAAAAAAAAATTTATCAGTTTTGTTTTGAAAGCTTTGTAAGAAAAAGCAGAAGGAATTCCTAAGAGACTGCAAGGAATTCAAGGCTAAAGAGCAGAGGAGCCACGGAGGAAGGGTCACAGTTATGGTTCTGTTTCTGGTTCACATTGTTGGGATCTCAATGGAAATGGTTTTACTCATTTTGCTGAGAGCTGAGCCGTGTCCTTTTACTAGATAGGGTGGCATTATGCCATTGCAAACTGGATGATAAGACTCTGAAATTGAGTATATGGAACTTTGAATACAGGGAAAATCTGGACAAGAACAGGGGATGGGATTCTGTTCAAGAGAGGGAAAACATAACAGAGCAGTTGAATCATTCTTGCAATGCAAGTGAAGGATGTAGGAGCCTCAGGCAACTCTGGCTTCCATTAATCTCAGTAGTTGTTTTGCCATGGCTCTTAACAGGGCAAGTGTCACAGCCATTAAGGGGCTGTGCCATTAGGTTTTGCTCCTTTCCACATTACTGAGGAAAGTTCTAATTGACTTTAGATAGTGAGAAATCATAGCACTCATTGTGTGACACAGAAATAATGTTTAGCCTGCTTGTTTTGTGTAAAAACTGTTACAAGAGCCAAGACATAAAAGGAATGATGAGTTGAAAAAGCAATTCAGTGGAACTGTGGAGCTGCTTTTAGTATTTATATGTTAAAACTTTCTTTTGAAATAGTCTCAGTGAGCTTACATGGATTGTTTGAAGATGAAAAGACAACTAAGGGTGGCATTTTCAGCAGGGATTTATCCCTGTTCCTTCTCAAGTCAATTGGATTTCCACACTGGTAGGTCAGGGAAGTGCTGCATAGAGAGAGCATAATCTAAGCCAAAACCCACTTAAAACCCCCAGTTCAGTGGGAGTCCTTCCCCAGTGTCAATTGCTTCAGACAAAAATTTCAGAGGAGGTCACCATTTCTATATTTTTTTTCTGTGGCTGACTGCAGTGATACATCTAATTACCGATATTACTCTGACCAGTAATAAAAACACATTGGTATTTAGAGCTTAGCATGCACAAAGCTTGAAAAAGTTATTCCAGTCACCTTGAATGGTTTTTGATCTTGTTTGTTAAAATTATCTCATAAATAATCAAGGGCTTCCAAAGACACAGGTCAAAACACAGTTCAGTTCCAGGCACACAGCTGGACTGTCAGGCCAGCCCTTTAGCTGGGACATGAAGATCCCAATGTGTTTCATGGCCATGAAATATGTTGTGAACGCAACCTTGCCTCGTGGTTTTTTGTTGTTTTTGTTTTTGGTTGTTTTTTTTTTAAAGCAGGCATTAAGGTACAGTTGGAGAAATCAGCTTATTGCAGGACCTTTTCAAGACAGTTTGGAGTGCTGTTCCACTTATATCCTTGCAGACATGACAAGCTCATTTAAGCCACGTACACATTTGAGTTCGCCTAGACTGATCTAATGCATAGTGCCACTTAAAATGAGAGGTATTCCTCAGAGCACCCTACAGCTTGTCAGGAGGCACTGGGGATGTCTGTGGAGGACAGTCCTCATGTTGCCATTTCTATCCCATGGATGACGGGTAACGGGCTGATGGGTGCTGGGCATTACTTGATTGCAGTGCTACGCACACCACCATGCAGACTCATCCAGTAAAGCTCTAGCTTGGGATGGAAGGAAGGAAATCAATGAATCACCAAGAATCTGCACACAGCCCTTCCTGCTTTCTTTTGAGAGGTTTTGTTACGCCTCTGACTAACGAAAGAACTGAAAACACACACAAGGCCCTGGTAATTACTGTGGGGCTCTGCTTTAAGGAAATCATAAGTGGGGTGTTTTCATAGTTGTAATAATGTTTGCTCATATAGCTTTCTTTGCTGCAATATTAAACTGCTCTTTAGTCTCTGCCAAATCAGCCATGATAGTGAAAAACAAGCTCATCTTGCACTTCAGCTACTGCACTTATCTTCCACTAAGTAGTTCTTATTAGTTTACTAACTCTATTTTACCAACAAGGATGGTGAAACTAAAGCCAGGATGTGGCCATCCCTGAATTCATGATATGAGTCTTGCATACATGGCAATGCTCCAAGGGGAAGCCCTTGAAAATTGATCTGCAAAGTTTTTTAACTTTGTACTTGGGCACAAGTGTGCACTAAAATCTGTGGAGCAACTGTGTACAGGTGAGCTCTTCTTGCAAATACAGCTTCAACAATGCATTGCATTTGTTCACTTAATCTACGTTGTCACACATTGTTGTCCTCATCTTATTTTCATCACCCTGCTAGCTCTGCTACAGTGGACTTCAGAAGGTCAACAGTTCTAGGAGATAAACCCAAAGCCATTCCACAAAGTAGGAGCTCCTCTTCCTGTGAAATTTTTTTCTCCTTTTATTCAAGGGATATTTAAGGCTTTAGGCTCACATCAGTTGTCTTTTAATCTTTGTTTTGTAATCTTTCTAAGACCTCCTAGCAAAAAAATTTGCCACCTTGCTCTGCTCACTGAGTGGCTACAGTCTCAAGAAAGCTTCTTCCTCCCCCTATTTTTAGTGCCCTTTTGGATAATTCTCTACCTCTCTGTGACTGATCAACACTATTATCCCACAGTTCGTGTTGCAATCCTGCAGGGGGTGACTTACATGAATTCCTTTAGATATACAAGTCCTTAAACTAAGTTTAATTAAGGAATTCAGAAAGATTCTTATTATTTTTAAAATTATTCAAATGTAGTCACTAAAAAAAATCCAGACAGAAAAATATACGGTATGTTCACCCAGAGGACTCCAGAGACAAAAGCCACCCTGGTCTGTAAGGAATGAATTAAGACAAATCAGTGCAAGGTGTTCTGAGAGTAACCTAAAAGGACATAAAAAGGTTGTCCCAATTAAAATAAAAATCAGCTTCTAAAAGGGATTAGTAAAACAGTTACAGGTTTTATGTATGGGTGAGGCTTGAGAAAATAAGAGTGTAATTACATTTTTATTTAAAAAGAGGACTTTCTAGGAATAGAGTTACACATTTGGTTTTGATTTGTGTTTCTGGTTTGGCTTTGGTTTCTGCCTAAGATTTAGCCTACGTTTTGGTTTCAAGTGTAGCCATACCCTGGAGTTACTTTCTGTGTTCCAGAGGGTCTTGACAAGGAAAACAGAGCCTCTTTAAAAGTAACCAATTAAAATAACTTGTTTTTATCTTCCAATTCCCTGTAGGGCATCCTATTACCAGTCACATAGCAGAGACAAATCCACTTCTTCAGCAGAAAAAGGCAGGTAGTTTCAGCTGCTGGAGCATGAGATCCCTGGGGCGTGCGGGACTCCTTGTCTTGCAGGAGGTGGGAATGGTGCCAGTGCATGGGCTGAAAGGTACGTGAGAGCCGATGGAGCCTTACTGGGAGCTAGGTAGACAGAGAGGCCACGAGTGGCTTTTGCATGGATAACAAGAGGGAAGGAAGGAAGCCACTGGCGGAAATGCAGCCAGACCCAAGACAACTTCACAAGAAGCTGGAAGGAGGAAAGGAAGCAAGGCTGTGGCCCCAGATTTGTTCTGTTGCTTGGGGCTCCACCACGGTCCCTGCCACCCTTCTGTCTTCCACCTACAGAATAACTACAGCAGTGGTGAAATCTGGGGTTGTGTCTAAAATGGAACTAGAAAATTAGAGCCCTTGTGATTTTGTGTTTGACCTGGAAGTAAAACTCTAATAGTAACTGAAAATTCTGGTGCTCTTATTTGTCCTTGGTTGAGAATGCACGGCCAAGATTTCAGGCTTGAAAGACTAAATTAGGCTTCTAAACCCCACATTTAGGTGCCTAAATAAGCTACTTTCCCAGAACCTGCTGGGCGATTACCAGTAGCAAAGATCAAGCTACTAATCTGGGTGGCTAAAAAGGATTTAGGAGCCTAACATTAGACACCCACTTTTGAAGCATGCTGACGTTGCGTTTTAACCCATTCCTAATTTATGTATTTTTATTTTTGTAAAGTTTTTTTCCAAATGCCAAGCCCAAGACTCCTTTTGATGTCTCCTGTTCATAGATAGTGTTTGCAGAACATTTGCCTTCACCTGTCTCACAGCCCGTCATCGAACATTGCAAGAGTTTAGAAATATTGGCTGAAGGCTGCCAGCAGCTCTCCATGCTTTTACTGACCAAGGAAATGCATTTGGCAAGAGGTGATAGCTGCATTAAACTAGAGGACTTTAGCCGTAAAATAGCCCCAGCTTTTCCACATTTGAAGTAATTTTCCACAGTAACTTGAGAAAGAATATCAGCCAGCTACAGAAGTGTGAGCACTATCTTCATTTTTCTCTCCTGGTCAATTATTCTCTTGTTTTTATGATCATCAGGAGAATAATTTGGCTAGCAAGACCTTGGTTGTGTAGGTTTGCCAGGTAGTCATATGGTCAGAACTCACTCCAGCTGAGTATATACTGCATTGCCTGTTGTATAAATGAGGAAAATGTTACTTGGTATCAGAGCAGGTACAAAAAGGAGAAGTGAAATTTGAGTGTATGAAGATGCAATGGGGCGGGGGGGAAGGGTGGGACGGGGATGCAAGCAATGCTCGTTGCAGGAGAATGGAAGGCATGTCAAAACTGCTGAGAACTGGGAAACAAAATGTTAAAAGTCTCAGAATACTGAAAACAAGACAAAAAGAAGCATTTGACCAAGTCTTTAGCTTCATGGTATTATGGGAGGTACACAAACCAAGAACTGGCCACATTAGTGTAAGTGCATTCTCTGCTAATTTCTGTGGCAAGTCTATATGCAATGGGGTACTCGTTTGTTACTCTTAACAGTGGGCACTCAGGTATCTGCAGGTCACACTAACAAGGTCATGCGTTGTTACAAGTCTCAGCTGATTCCTGTATAAGGAGTAGCTGGGTTGCGGAAGGGCAGTATCAGATGCTTTGGTTGACATGTAGATCCTATCTGTCTTACCCTTTAATGTAAACATGATGTGTGCTTTTGTTTCATACCCTGATACTTAACATTGCCTATACTCACTCATTCTCATGCGCAGTGAATGTCACAGGTCAATGGTTCTGTGAGTTCACAACTAACTCCATCCTAGACCTGATGTGATGGAAAATTCCTGTTGTTGGTGGTTTCCAACTTGCAGGTTCCATTCTGTCCCATAAATTGGGCTAATACCCAATCAAAATAAAGATAATCCCTATTCCATGTAGTTCCCACTCTGAGTGAGGCCAACATACTAATATGTTGGAATATGGGAATGCACTATGAAACTGGAGTAGAATGCAGGAAATTTGCAAAAAATAGGAATATGGGACTTCTATTCACATGCTATAGTTCCTTCTCCAGGGCCTGATTCTATGAACACTAGTGTGTATAACTTTGTATGTTAAGATGTCCAGCTGAATTTAATACAAATAACCGTCATGAATTTAAAGCACAGATTTGTTAACCTGTCACTAAAATAAATGTAGAATAGGTGTGAGCAAAATTTTCCAAAGTGATCAGCCCTTATGCTGCTCACTGAAAGGTTGGTTTTGGGTTTTTTAATTGACTTCACTGGGAACACAGTTGGGCTGGTCTGGAAGGGTTTGAAGAATCTGCCCTGTAACTTTGGCTAGAGAGCAGATCTGGCCTGGCTTGAGCGCAGATTGGGTCTGGCTGAACACCAGAGAACATTATTTTCAGTTAAATTCCTCAGCAGATATTGCTATTTACTCTCCAAAACATGTACTGAAAGGATATATATCACCAGCTCTGAAGATGATCAAATGTTAAAAAAATTCTTTATCAAATAAATCTTTCAACAAAAAGCAGAAAACTCACTAAATAGTCAGCTTGATAAATAGTATTCCATCAGCTCTACTGTCTGAAAGATTTTGTGGAAAAAAATCCATTTTAGAAAAGGGAATAAAATAAAAATATATCCTGAAAGAAGCATATTTCCAATGCAATTGCAAATGTTGTCAGTAACCAGCAATCTAGCCTGGATGAAGACACCTCCCAGTCATTGTTATTCTTGAAGGATTTTGTGACTCTTCCTGTTGTTTTGCGGTGGGTGGCTGAGTGACTCACTCCAGGGCCTCCCAGCCAAACAACAGGATTCCAGGGAAATGAAAGTCTTCCTAACACCAGTTGCTACCGAGGAATTGAAATACAGGACCCCTCTTTCCTCCATCCCTGCCTCCTCAAAAAGCAAGGAGTGATTCGATCAAAGTCAGGGGACCACAGAGGAGGGGCTAGGTGTGGGTTGTCAGTGAGGTATTGCTCCTCTTGCTCATTGGTATTCTGCTGGAGCAGTATTGATGTCTAAATATTGCTTCCTGAAACACGTGTACTTTCCAATGCTTTTTCTTTCAAGTACTAAGCTGATCCAGTCTTGGTTGTATGGTAGATCCAAGCTTCAGGTTATATAGTGATTTCCAGCAGCTATAAGCTATGGTGAAACAGTCTTCTCGTAAAACTCCATTGCGCAGTGAAGATGACAGGAAAAGTTATGCCAATTAAATTAAATAAAAATCTTCATTTTCCTCAGTGAGTACTTGAAGAATTGCTAACACTTCAAATTTCTCTTAATGTGGATGAAGCTGTTTTGCAAAATTGAACTTTCTGTCAGTACCGTAATACCCCTGCAAAGGAGGAGGTTTGTGCTGTCATTACATCTACTTCAGTAAATGTGATGATGCAACATGTCACTTCACAAGTTTTGGCTATTTCTACCCATCTTTTGTTAAGACGTGGATTTTATAGTCTGCATAAGAGGAATTGCCACCTCAGCTAGCCTTCGATAGATTTTGCGTTTCACCTTGTTACTCTAATGGACAAACGCCCAGGCTCCCCAGCTGTGGTCTGCACAGGCAGGCTGAAAATGGATCTCCACATCTGTGGGTGACGACAAAAGTCAGGTAAGCAGTGGATTAATAAATTCATAAACGATATATTTTCCAGACTGATATTCTACCTCGCAGACTCTCAGGATAGCAATGTCCCTACAGAAATGTGAGTCAGATCTGTGCCACAAACCATGGTGCATTATCTCCGACAGATATTTCACCTGGTTTTTCATGCTCCTGGTGATGGCAATGCTCCCTGTCTTCAGCCAAACTATTCGAACAGTAGAAAGTCAGATGAAAACAATATGCTGTAGTTTTATTGAGTGCTTGCTTCCTTCATGAATGTGATTAGGGTACCCTGCCTGAAACTACAGTTGTGTGGACTGCATTGTCCCAGCCTTGTCATTGTTCCTCCCTTCTTTTCCCATCCCTCAAGAAACCAAAATAACTGGTCTGTAGAAGCAATTAATGTCCACCTGCTATTCCCAGCACTGAATAAAAATGAAAGCAAAGTATTTTCTTCAGTGTCTGAAGTGCTGAACTCCAGCTGATTTACTGGAGCTCACTGGGGTTTTGCTTTTCAGCTGAGCCATGGGGATTAACAGTGTCCTAACCTGATCCAATTGTAAAGGAAAATAGATTGTCTTAACCAGTCAGAGCATAATATGTAAGTTGTCTGTGGTGCTGCTCTTCATGGAAAGATGTAGGAGAGAAGCAATTTTTTAAAACTATTCTTTGCCTAGCCGTCTCCTCATGGTACCCCAAACTTACTTGCGTAGGTCTTAACTCCAAATCAGCATTTGTTAATGTTAAATTGAAACACAGTTTTGTTGCTGCAAACAACCATGGTGCTAATGTCCCTGATTATAGTTTTATAACTCCAAATATATGAAACGTATACCATAAAGTTACTTTAAAAAGGTGATTGCCATAATATGTAGTAGTTTATTAACAGCTTTTTTACTACAAGCATTTTCCATTGCTACAGAACAGTCCTAAGTATAGTACGTGGCAGCACAGAATGCTGGTAGTCTCTGTCTGTCTGTCGGTTGGTTGGGGTTTTTTTCCTTAAAAAAGTTTTAATCTTACCCCAGCTGTCTGGAACAAAAATTGAGATGAGTGTAAGCAGAGATGAATGTGAGTTGGTGCATTGCTGATGTTAAACTGTCCAGCAATATAAAAAATTACCCAAAGCATGCATGTGAAAATTTTTGTGCATTTTCCAGCTATCTGTGGATGATCTGAAATTCCTTCTTTTAGCAGGTGCCCAAGACACTTTTATTTTCAGTTGGCTACTTACTGCCTAACTATTACATGCTGTGGAAAGCATTTCATCCCTTCTGTATTGCTGAATAAATTGGAAAGCAGAAACAGGAAAATGTTTATGACATCTGTGAAGGGGCAGATACATAGCCTGCTAGGAAGCTGAAATGCTGGGGGTATATTTTGGCACAGAGATTTTACCCACTTTTCTTCGCAACGTTGTTTCCTTATCAGACCGGACATGCATTGTATTTTGCATGTGTCAGAAAGTGCTCGCCAGCAGGACTCATTCTGATAGCAACAACAGGAAGTCTGAAATACACCAAAGGAATGAAGGCTTGGGAAGCCAGACACTGAGGAGCAGCAGTAATAGCTATTCTGGATAAGGAGGTTAAGCCACAAAGAGTTCAAGCCTATCAATGCTGGAAGCTGGATTGGAGGAGATGGCAGATAGCTTAAAAAAAAATAAAAAAAAAAGGCATGAGGAAAAATGCCAAAGGACAAGCTGTCTTAAGTTCAACAGCAGCTCTGTGCAACAAAATGTCTCCTAGACATTGTTCTGGAGCATTACTTATTCTCAAATTCATAATATGTGAATTCTGGCTTCTTGTTATGAGTTCCAGAAAAAGTTGTTCATTATGTCTCCTTACCTCACTTTTGTGACGGAGTAAAAGATGCAGGAAATGAGCATACTGGCCTGGCAGTTCCTGCATACTCTCTATCTGCCCAACATTAAATTCTGTACAGCTGCCAAATATCCTGTAGCTCTCCCTTTTTCCAGTTCTGCAGGTCAGAAGTTCCCAGGGTCCTCTAAGAAGTAGCCCAATCCCCCCAAATTTCATAATGTTGACAAAGAGAAACAAAACTGAGCAATGAGGAATCTGGACACATTTTTTTCAGTGACTTCTTTTCTGAGTAGATGAAACTATAGGTTTGTGATAGATGCTGGGATACTAACATAGCCATAGTGTTGGCTGCTGAGAAAGCTATAATACTTGTATTTAAGTACAATAGGTTATTTATAATCAGGTATTTTGTAATGTTTTAAGATGTTCTTTTCTGGCACTAGTGGTGTGAAAACAAAGCTGACACTGTTAAAAACTATAGCTTAGACAGACCAATGCACAAAGTATCCCCTCATGGGACTGATGAGAAACTTGATACATTTTTCCACTGCTTGTGCAGAGCAAACCAGATGTAGAAGAGAAGCCACAGAAACTCAGCTCAGCAGAAGCTTCATGTCCAACAACATCTTGCCCAGGAAAACTGACAAGTATGGTTGGAACAGAAACTGAATCAGTGCTGAAGTCCACTGCAGTCTCATACTACTGCCTGTTTTTTAACCAGGCCCAAGAAGAATGAGCTTGTTACAGTTTACCACAACAAAGATGAGATACATGTCTGGATAGACAGTCAGATTTATTCAGCCTTTTGGAATATTAAGGCATGGTTCAAACATATACTTGTGTTTTGTTTCCTCTGAGACAGCCAACTGAATAATCATTCCATGCATTTCAAATAACATGAGAATCTGAGACTGACTCACTGTTTCCCGTTTCATGAGCTCAGGACAGGATGCAAAGCCTATAAACACGTTCGGTGTGAGTCTTTACATGACATGAAGTTCCTTGCTCTAAGTTTGCAAGCCCACATTTTTTTATATACCTAGAATGACTGTTTATGGTCTCTCTCTTCCAACTTTCCTGACTCCCCATACATAAGCATGAAATATAACTTGGGGCAGGAGTACCTTTCCCTCCACAGCTTTCTTCTTTCTGCAACTGTACTTATGTTTAAGCTTCTTTCTGACCAGAAAGATCAAAATATCTATACATCAGTAACTCACCAATAGAGAAAGAACAGACTTAGAATTATGTCCTTAGAAGCACCCTGGCTGTTAAGTAGCACACTGCAACTCCAAGTGAGAGCTCACAAAGTCAAGGGACAACCACAGGGTCACTAGTCAACAAAACCAGTAAAGTACAGCTTTTCAAGTACATAATCCATATCCAAGTAACTCCTGAAGCCAATGAACCAGGCCATTAGGTAAACTGGTGTCCTTCCATTAAAATATATTGTTTACTGGATTAGGAAATAAGGATTGAGCACAAAAACGAAACGGCCTTTATTGATACCCAAGACTCATGAGACAGTGAAATAGATTGTGGCTCAGGATGGAAATACAGTTTTAGGAACAGGAACATGGAATAACTAAGTGCAGAGCCTTCTTTCTACCTCATGTTTTGCTAGTAGCAGCAATGGGAGCAAACAGTAAGAGAGTAGGACAGAGGTAGCTCAGGAGCGTCAGTTTGCTGCACCCTTTTCACAGCGACATGTATCTACTGAATACCTCAAACATACAGCATCCTTTGAAATCTGGCACTCTAGCAGAGTGGCAACTACATTTCTGCAAATATGGTCCTGGCTTGTATCAATTGCAAGTAAATAAACATTGAGCCAGGTCCTTTGAACATATTTTCACTCCCTGTAATACATCAGTAGATTCCCAGGTATGAAAGAGTAAGAAAAATGTGCTCTGCAGTAACAGATACCCTTACAGAGTCTATTGGTGTTGCCAATAAACAATACTCAAGCCTGATAGCTAGAGTTGCAGTAATTCTGTTAGATCTGGCCTTGAAAATATCTTTTGTAAAAAGAGTACTGAATACAGACTAAATGCATTTTGGTCTTTAGTGCCCACATAAAGGCATCTCGGCACTTAGAGACTTAGTGGATTTTTTCACATTAGCGGCTGGCTCTGAATCAAATCAATGACATTTAAGCATTTCCGTGCTACAAAGAAAAGGTGGCTATGTTGGGTTTTTAAGCA
Organism: Psophia crepitans; assembly: GCA_013399095.1. Lineage (NCBI taxonomy): Eukaryota > Metazoa > Chordata > Aves > Gruiformes > Psophiidae > Psophia > Psophia crepitans. The sequence continues at coordinate 270,140 of VWZZ01007361.1, read as the reverse complement.
CTTATGTACATTTGTGAGTCTGATCTTTAATATTTTTAATATTATTGTGTGCAGAGAAATTTGGGCACTGACATTTCTATTCCCTGAGACGTTCCAATGCTTCCATAAAAAATTCAGAACAGATTATCCACATTTTATAGTGTCTCTCAGCATGAATTTTCAGAGTAACTTCTATACATGATCGTCAAAATATCTTGCTTTCGTACTGCTACATTCAAGTTGTTTGGAGTGCTATTTTATATTAAAATTTTAATATATGTAATAAACTAAAACAAGTACTTTAAAAAACAATTTTTAAAAGAACAGAACATGTAACTAAACAATGTATTTCTATACTGTTACAGCTCTATTTTTCAATGTAAATTTACCCTGCTTATGGGAACATAACCAAATGTATGGGTAATTTCTGATAAAATGTCACTTTAGATATATTTGCTGAAATACAGATGTAGCAAAACAATAGGAGTTTGAGATTATTTTGCTCTTTTTCTATAATTCTGCTGTAAGAGTTAAAATAACTGTCAGTAGAAGGGATAGCAAGCTTCAGTGGGAAAGGCTGGGAAATTCAGTCAGCGGGTTTGTTTCTTCACTTCAGTAAATAATCAAAGACTCTGTATTTCTGTATTTCTACTTTTGTAAAGACTTTGACAAATTTACTCTTCGCACCCACATTGGAAATTGCCAGTAGCCCATAGCAAGGCAGGGTCACTGTCCGTGTTATTTCCTGGTTTATGCGGTGGTGCTTCAAGAATATTGAACGATATGTAAAATTTTTACATTCTGTAAATCTGAAGGGGATTATTTAAACCTCATAGGAGAACTGTGCATAAAAAGGCAATGTTTTGCTCCAAGAAATGTGAACTAAGACAGAATATATAAATACAGCCTGAGACCAATAAATCTGTAACTGCAAATCCACTGTGGCAATAAATGGTTTCCCTTTAATAATGAAATACCACACTGGCAAAAATAAATATATAACTCAGGCTACCCCAACTATTATTGGACTACAAAATAACGGTATTTTAAAACAGAGAGTCCTTTCATTCTCTGGAGTGCTCTTTGGTCATGTTTCAAGTTTTCTTCGGCAACTAGGAGGGCTACAATCCTAGCTGAAAAGACTGTGGAAACTGAAACTGTCACAGAGTCACTTGTTCTGGGGTTCTAAGTGAAACTCCAGATATTCCAGCACCGGCAGTAATACCACAATTGGCAGCAGTACTAATGACCAAATTTCTCTTTATAGAACAAAGCACACATTGGCACTGAAGCTAAGTTTCTTCATTTGAGGAAAGAAAGAAAAACATTGGTTCAATAAAGAAAAACTTATTTGTTGGTAGGCAGGAAAAGAGAAAATTTCTGTTCAGTGAACAGATAGAGGAATAACCTTTTGCTACAACGATTGCTGGAGGTTTTTAAAATCTTAAGTGATATCTTCTCAAAGGAAAAAAAAAAATGTTTCCATGGACAAGAGTTGTGAGACTCTCACTTCTGCAGCTCAGACACTCCAAGCCAGAAGCTACAACTCAGCTTTGGCCAATTTTTCTTCCAGTGCCTTATTTGAGCAGCTCCCTTTCTATTCCTATTATTCCTTACTGTGCTTGTGTTATCAATACCAAGTTTGATCTAGCAAAAGTTAGCTGCCTTTGATATTGACTTTAGTAGTATCTCAGAGTGCACAGTTCTCTTGATGCTTCAGGGAGGCAGTTAAGTTGCCTTAGCACTCTCTAAGGTACAACTCGAGTTACATGACATGGTGTAAGGCAAAGACACTTGGCCCTTTCTCTTTCTTTCCCTCCCAACCCCCTGCACAAGCTTGGGAAGCCTTTTCTAAACCTACACCTGTGATATGGGTAGCTACTGTAGGGCTGCAACACTTTGCGCCCTTTCTGCCTTCAGTGAGTTGCAGGTAACCACCACAGTTGTCAGCAGCAGCTGAGGGATGGTGAGGGCTTCTTGGGATGGTGCTACTCAGATGAACAGCACTAAAATGAATCAATACTCTTAGGCATTCAGATAGTTTCTCTGGGTCTCAAAACCCGAGGAAGGGATCCTGTCTTCAGGCCTCTTAGATTTGGCGGAGGTTTCATTTCAGTCAGTAAAATAATATTCTTTTCTGTATCCTTCAGAATTAACATTTCAGGTCGTAGTCTGGCAATGCAGTAAACAGAAGGTTAAAGTTCCTCTTATCACATCAGAAACAGCACTAATCTGGAATTAATTCACTCTCCATGTTCAGGTTTATCTTTTTGCTTGAAGGCTTTCTGTTGCAGTAGTTACTGCTTTTCTAGCCCATTCTAACTTTAGGTCCTGCGTCGGCACAAAACAAAGCACTGGCACTGACTCCCTGCAATACGCTCCAGTCAACTTGACAAAAGTGTCATCATATGGCCCACCTCTACTCTGAGTCAAGTTTGTATTACTGTGTGATCCTTTCCAGTGATGGTGAAAACAAAGTCTCACTAAGGAGAGCTTACATGTTTGCATCTTTTGTGAATGCAAATACTCAAGTTTGTCCAAATGGAGTGCTGGAAATTCATTGTCTACCATCAGATTTCTGTTGAGCACCAGCTTCTGTCACCTGCAATAGGCAGAGGACATGTCATAACCTTAATATGTAGAAATGCAATTTCTTTAACTAAACAAAAGTTATTCCACACATGATGCAGAGCTGCTACCGTTTTCCTCATCCCATGAATAAAACAGTAATGTTAGAAGCACTGTGGCTTAACTCCTGGGAGTTCCTGCATGCAAAGCCGTTCCAAAACTTCCCCCTATAACGAGAAACAGTCATGAGGAAAAAAAATATTTTAATTACTGCAATAGGTAGGGTTGACTATTTAATGAATCAAGCTGTTTGTGAGGTCAATTTTTCCACTAAATTTTCCTGAGAGCTGACAGAGAGAGATGAGCAAACACACTGCACCGCATTCCTGTTGTACCTGAAGTTTTGTGATTAATTGCCACCAGCTGCTTTAAATTGTTAAGACACGGAGCACAAGAGTATTACAAGATCATGTTTTGATAGCCTTTAACTCTAGAGCTCTGCTTGGGTTTCTTCCACAGAAGTCAGAGAAATGGCTGGGAGAAGGAGGGATACTAAAGTTTCTCAGATCAGTGGGTCCTGAGGAGAAGATTGATTCTGTGCTGGTTTGTTAGACAGCCCAGGTAAGAGGTTCACTCTGGGGACTGTATTCCCATTCCATGGCACAACAAGTACCTATACAGAAGAATAAAAAATACTTTCCATTACTAATGGAGCAGATATAGTCAAGGCCAGTTGCAACTTTCAAATTAAAAAAAAAAAAAGAAAGAAACAAAGGAAAAAAAAGCTCCTGGCTTTCATTTAAAGAAAAAAATACACACACACGAGCCCTAACTTTGTGGAGCCCAGAGCCTCTCCCTGCTGGGGCACCTTGCCGGAGTCACTTCCTGCCCCCTGTGCTGGTGGCCCCTTGCATCCTCTCAGTTGCACGGGAATGCAGCACTCTCAGGGAGGCAATCTCTCTGCCTTTAGAGTGAAGCAGCTGTGATTTTCACCAAAGCAACTTTACACAACACAAAGAAAAGCCAGGTGAGGGCTCCTGTTGCTTGTTTTGCTTCTCCATTCCCGGCTGCATTATCCCCCATTACCTGGGCTTCCTCACTACTCATAAATGTCCCTTTTAAAAATATCCCCAGCTACAGTATGGAAGTTGGTGATGTATAGCATATTCTAAAGAAAGACTTGCTTCTGTTCAAAAACCTTCCTGACCTCATGGCTGAAGAACAAAATAACGTATTAACAAAAACACAGTTCACTGCCAAAGAAAAGGAGTTCCTGTAAGGACTGAAACAATAAATCTCCTCTGTACTGAACTCCCAGAGGGAGTATGTTGTGTTTCCTCCTGTTCTTTATCAAAGTCCCCAAAATAAGCAGGAATGGGCAGTGGCTACGCACAGTCTCTACACACCTTTTTCCATGGAGTAATTAAGGCCTGCCTCAAAGTGAGAGAACACTCCCTACCCAGCTGTGCAAGGGAGAGCTGACAGCACCACCACCAAACATGAAGCTCCTGGGGATTGCCTTCTTTTTCTTAGCTGTACTCTGTGTTTGCACTGTGGGAGGTAAGTTCTTTGACTTTTTTGGATAGACTTGTCACATCTGTGGGGTGTTTTGTGAGCAAAACCTTAGCTGCCAGTAGCTGGATGCTTTTTCTTTTTTTTTTTCTTCTTCAGTTTAGTGACTGAAAGACTGCGTGTTGGAGGAGGAGAAGGTACTAACTGGTAGTTGAGTTATATGTGTTTTGTGAAGAACTTCCCTGCCATTGTATTTTTGTGACAGCTCTCTTTCTAGGTGTCATGAGGCTCCTCAATCTGAGAGGAGTTAAAAGTAGAGGTATATTTACAAAGGTTTTCAGTTCTGTTTTTCTTCTTTGAAATAAAGCATCTTTTGTAGTGATGGCTGTAAGGGGTCAACTGAAATGTCTGTCAGATTTGGCAAATGCTGCTCTTGCAAATCAAATCTATCCTGGTACTGTGCCAGCAATAAGTTTGGCCAAGGGTATCTCATAGAAATTATCTTAGTTTGCCTCCAAAGATATAGGGTGTTACATAGTTTATCGAGTGTCAAATTTTGAGGGATGCCCAGGGGCAATATTAGTTACTGAGTCCGCTATCTTCTAAAAATTATTCTCAAATGTACAGATTTAATCAAACCTTGTGGTGTTCGTATGTTCACAGAATTGCTGTTTTGATTGTCCTTCAGCTTGAAATATCATGTTTTTAAAGTGGAATTAATTAGTAAAACCTGAAACAGTGAGAGAAACTGTAACAAGTGTCAGAGTCTATCATCACCTTTGTCAAAAGATACATTTGAAGTCAAATCTGCTTTTTTCTTTACTTTCCTTTTCTGGCCCTCTGGTATGGATACTTGCAACCAAAGTTTCCACAAATGTCTATAGATTGCTTGTAAGGGATTTTATGAATCAGAAGTTTAAAATTGATAATACTAGATTAACTCTCTAAAAAAAATTAATCAACTTTTGTTCAGATTATGTGTTAAAATCTAGAAATGTCTTTTGTGGTGTATCTTATGCTGTTGCTTGGGCTTACTGCTGTTAGAAAAAAAATCATTAAAAGAAATTAAAAATAATATTGTGCCTCAGAAAGAACTGCATTTGAAACTATATTGAGTAAGTACAAGCCCCAAAAGTCTGTGTTGAGGTACTATTTATTCTCTGTCTGCTACTCCTAGTAAAAATAGCTTTCCTGTCATTGTTAAACCTTTAATTTCACAACTTCTGAAAAGCAGAGTGGAGTTGGATCAAAAGGAGCATATTTAACACAACAGTCCATAAAGCTTATCAGAAAGCAACATGCAAAGGTGGGAGGAATTCTGTCAATTTTACACAATCCTTTCTTTAAAAAGGATTTTCCCTCCTCTGCATGATATGAACGGGACAGAATTGATGACAGTGAATAAGCAAATTTTCTACAGGATACATTTGGTCTGAACAATTTTGGTTCTGTAAAAATACATTTTTTTAAATGCTCTATTTGCAGGGTAGACACAGCAGCGAAATTCTGTTGGTAAATTCACGTTAGTAAATGAACAATATGTGTGGGGAAATTTGGAGCATGTCTCTATCTATCTGTGAAAGTAGAAGTACATAATCTGGTCAAGCTTCCTTCAGGCTACCCCATGCATCAGCCTGTTAAAGCAGAAGCAGTTTTATTGTCTGTTACATAAAGCTGGACCAAAGTCTTTGGATTTCCACTGTTTGTCTTCTCTAAAGTGCCCTGGACATCTGGGCTGTAACAGCAGGATCTTATAATCCTGAAGAGAGGAGGGATGGGAAGGAGACACACACAAGTCTCCCTCATGCTTAGTCTCCCTTTTTTTGAGCATTGGAGACAGCAGTAAGATATTTCTCCGGTTGCTTAGAAACACTTTTAGTCTTTTTAAATCATGCTCGGCAAAATTTGGAGAAGGTCAAATCACACCCCAATGTTTTAATACTCCCTCCCCCAGGTTTTGGCGTAGTTTGTCTTCAAAACTTACTGAGTCAAGTGATGTGTGGGCTTGCAGCCTCTTCACATAATACATACAAGATTTATATCTTTTGTAAATCATGCAGATGTGGACAAGGATGTTTCCACTGTGGTTAGTAAAGAATGTAGCAAGTCTCCTGCAGAGCTTCCAAATTTCATGCTTTGTCTTCAGCCTGTATGCTGGCAGTGCCTTCTTGGTAATTTTTAAATTCATCTTGGGATCTCTCATCCTCAAAAGTCTCCAATGATTTGGTGGGATCTACGATCTGTCAGCAAATTACTAGAGGCTCAGTTATGTGCAGATGTGGAGGCCAGTAGCCCCCTGACAACTTGTCCCTCCTCTCGAGGCTTTTCTCAACCCTTTGAGAGCTAGATGACATGCTTAAAGCAGACGTTCCTTCATGCTCATCTCCAGTTGTTCAGTCCACCTGGCATATTGCCTTTTATTATTACCTGCTCCAAAATGTATCTCAAATAGAAATGATTTCTGGGTTGGTTCATAGTATTTCCAGCTTTAAACAACAGACAGAACTGGAATAGGTCAAAGAATATATTATCAAAGGCTAGTAATCAAATATAAATGCTCTTGAGTCCGTATTAAGATACAATTCCTTTTAAAATGTGTAAAGGTGAAGTCTGCTCTTCTAAAATATGAGGGGAGAGGAATTAGCATCTGCTTATAATGTAAGTGCTTAGAGGTTTCATCTTCCTGTGCCTTGGCCATGTAATACAGCATGGTTATGACTACATGACATAGCAGATGTCCTCCACAAGGTGCTTAAAGCACACCACAGCTTCCTTCTCACTCAGGCACCCAGGTTTCTTTCTTGCAGAAATGATAGCAGGAAAGAATGGGGTTGTGCTCCTCTTAGCATCGGTCTGGATGTGCTCAAATGTAGGAGCTAGAACGTACTGTCTTGTATTGTAGACATATGGTGGGTGGGTTTATTAACACCTGATTAATGACCCCTGTTGACAGCTAGCAGTACCATTCTCTAAGAGTGCTCTTGTCAAAATTGATGGCATCAAAAAAAAAAAAAAAAGGTGCTTTTCATTTTGGAAAGGTAGTGGAAAGGTAGGAGCAAATCTTGTCACTGAGAGCCTGGTCCAAAGGCCACTGAAGCAATTTGGAGCTGTTCCATTCCACTGTGTTTCATGCTTTCCAGCCCCCTTCCTCATTAAGGGGATGCTGGTGAGCCTGGGACATCCTCCCAACCCTACAACACAGCAGATTAATCCTGGCTCCCACGCTGACAGCTTGAGAAAGTTCCACTAAACCAAGGCTTCTGTAGTGACTACACACATTTGCAGCCACCTGAACTCTGCTCTTGTCGATGTTAACTAGAGGAGACGGACAGCCTTTTCCATCTTCTGTGCTCTCAGCTCACAAGCCTTCAAGTCTTTTTTAAAGAATAATTTTTAAAAATAAATAATAACTAAACCATTTTGAGTTAAAGCTTTTGAGCATGGTCTCCCCTCATTCTGGGTTATTATTCGTGGCTGTGCTCTGGGAGATACCAGCAAGGCAGACTGTCAGAGTCAGATTGTTGTCTCATCTCTGAAAATCTGAGAAATGTGAATAGGGTTTAGATAACCAGCTGCTTTTTCACACCTTTAACTTGCTTGAACCCAAACTTCGAATGTCTTATGAGTTTGCCTGCTGTGGAAAAAAAAAAAAAAAAAAAAAGAAAACAAAATTGCTTGGGTATTTCTGCCGCTCCTAGCAGTTTGTAAGAGTAGCTCTCTCAAAAATCAAATTGTAGTGCTGGAGCTTACTGTAGCCTTTAATTGAGTTTTTGTTCCTGGATAGATTTTCTTTGGGTTTTGGTTTGTTTGTTGTTTTTACTTCCACAGCTGCCACATTCCTTTCATTCATTAGAGCTTTCTCATATTGGGCCAGTTTTGCCTAGTGGATTTTAAAGTTGTATTTATTACTGGACAGAAGAAAACTGTTTTTTCTAGCCCCAAACCCAAATGCAAGTTTACTGTGTTTACTGAGGATAGAAGCAGATGGCTTGATACCTGTTTGACAGGGAGATTATGATTTGCAGCCAAAATAAATAGAAACTGAATTTGAAGGGCAAGTTGCCTGCAGCATTCGTCTCCAAACCTGAGAATATATAATGCCATATAATATAGCCAAGAAATGGTTGTCTCTTCTGAAAAGTCACCAGAATGTTTGCTCTTTTATTTAGCTGTCTCTATTATCTGGTTTAAAGCCTAGAGTTCTTATTAATCTTTACTCCTTTATAAATGAGGGAAAAAACCTGCTGAGGCTTGTTTTGGTTTGGTTTTGTGGTTTTTTTCTAAATAGGAAAGGACCTTGAATTTGGTCTCCAATTGTTTAAACATCTGAGTTCTGTGTGAAAAACCCACAGAAACACAAATTAAAAATAATCTTTCAGAAACTTTTAATGGGGAGAAGGGAGTATTTTATCTGGTACCATTCAGTAGCCGGGCTAACTTCACAGTCTAAACATGAGTAAGGCCCCACAGTAAAATTACGTGGGAAAGACACCCTTAGAGACCCTTACCACTTGTGTTCCTCACGGGGGAGATGGGGGGGTGTAGGGTGTTGTCTCAGGAAAAAAATGCAAACAAACAACTCAAGGAAGACCTCTTGATGGTTTTATTTTGCAATTGTGTAAGCAGAGGGATAATGTTGTATTTGTATGTATAACAGCTGTTATTTCCAAATACTGTCCAGAATCAAAGACCTGGCTCCCCTAGAAGACAAACATTTACTTTTGGTTTCAGTTAGCACTCTAAAAATAGGTGTCCCAGATTTAAACAGAAGACTTGAAACCCTGAGTTGCACCATGCAAACCACCGTTATTGTCCCAGCACCTGAGCTATCAGGTAGTGATACCTTAGTATTCATCTTGTAAAAGTGCATCCCTAGATTCCCTAACAGCAGCAGGCTGTATCAGCCAGACCTACTTGCAACAGGAAAAGTGGTTCAACATAATTTAATATGATGCTATCACTATGCTGTGCCTTCTGAACCTGCCTCCCCATCAGAGAAAGCTGTGCTCTGATGATCACTTGCTAGTATAATGGCTGTAAGGGAACAAAGTTCAGCAGGTGTCATCTGCTGGGGTATTGTCCCCGTGCAGGAGAGGTAGGAAGCCCTGTGATGCCACCTGCACATGTACTAGAGACTGGTCTGGAGGAGTCTGAATTAACTGCAAATTTATTTTATTTTTTTTCTTGGCAGCCAGGCTAGACAACAGCCCCTTTCAGGCCAGACTAACTAGCTAATGCTCCAAACGTTACCTTTCAAACTAGTAACAGAGCAAGGATTTTCTGACTGCTTTTATGTGGAAAATGGATACTTGCTTGGCTTTCGTACAAGTGAAAATCCTAGCCTATTTATCAATAGAGTATTTTTACAACAATTTTTAATCTGTTTTTTTCCAATGGCACTAACATGCTCCTGGGTGTTAGCTGCATGTTGTAGATAGCAACACATCTCAGGTTGCTGAAACCATAGAGCAAGTGGCACATAGTTTTGCATCGTATTTATCTGCTGTAACCTTTCTGCCTTGTCTTATCACTCTAATGAAATTACGCATTTTTCTGGGATGGGAGCACTACACCAGCTTGGCTGTCTGAAGATTTCTACAAGATATGCAATCATTCTAAAAAGCACATTCAGTTTGTCTTCATGTCATGATTTCAGTGTGGTACTTGGTTTGAAGAGTGTCAGTGTAATCAAAACTTTAGGGTTAAATCAGTTAAATTCCTGATTATATTAATGAGATGCTTATGCTTCCTGCAGATTTCTTCTTTCAGAATTTTAGCAGGAGATTAATATCATATTTGGGCTTGAAAACGTTTGGTATTGAGGCAACAACTGCTCAGAATAGCTAAAGCTTTGGGGTTTAGTTAGTCTGAGGAAAACAGTGCCAGGACATTTACTAACCTTCCTGGCCAAGGATTCGCATTATTTTCCTCTGTAAAATACCGAATGTATTTTTGAGGCATGTTTTCATTGCATAATTATTTGAAGTGATCAGAGCCCCAGATGTTCCTTTTTTTTTGGTTTCTAGCTTTCCTACTTCTTCACACGCTCAATATTGAGTCTAGGTTTTTATTTGAAATACAGTGTTGATAACCTTCTAAATGTTAATGTGTGTGGTGCTACCTATCCCAGTGTGAGGACAGTTTGAAATCATCTTTCTTTGGCAGATGAATTACCCCTCCTCGTCTCGGCATGGCTTACATATCACAGCAATATAGATGATGTAAATATCAATGTTTGTGAACTCATTCGGAGGCTGTGGAAGCAAAAATATCACCAAACATTAGGTGAAATGGTGAAAAACTTGAGGCTTGCTCTGGCAATAAATGAAAAATTCAAATATTTTCACCCTCAAATTCCCTGCGTCACATCAGGTAGAGAGGGGTGACTTTGGACACGGTACATGGCTAATATGTGTGTTGCCATTCAAAGTCCCCTAAATCCAAAACCTAGGCTTTTTTATTTTTTTCCTAGGAATTGCAGACTCTTTCTTGGACAACTTGTACCAAGTTGCCTAAGCCTCATTTCCCCTTGGCTCCCACGGATGGTTGCAAAGGCCGAAGTCTGTGGCGTGTTGAAATGAATGTTTTGGGCCAGCATGTGTTTCAATTGTAGTTACTCATTTTTGCACAGGACTGTTAAAATCTCTTTCTGAAAACTACTGAATTCTTTCAATTATGGAGCTTTCTGACAAAACACATCGATCTTGGAAGTTATAGCCAGCACCAAAAGCTGGCTGCCCAGAAAGGCTATTACACTAGAGCAGCTTTAGATTCTCTTTAGGAAGGTTTTTTTATATTAATATATAAAAATATATTATGTGCATTAATATATTTGCTGTGGTTCAGAAGGCAGCAAATGTATTTACCAAACTGCTGGGCTTCACTCACAACAACTCACCAGAGTAGTTTCCGACAAGTAGCAAGAAGATTAAAGATCTATGCCAAATAACCCCCAAGATATGCCGATGACAGCAAGGGAAGGACACGGCACAGGTATTAGAGGCAAAAAGATCTCTCTGTGCAGGACTGTTTTTTGTTTCTCTGCACATTTTACCCAGTTTAGTTCAAATGGCCTCAGAGGAATCCGTTATTTCCCTTTGCAAGCCATTCCCTGTGCTAATGGCGTCATGTGCCTAGTGTGCCTCAATGCTGTTGAATCTAGGTGAAATAGTGCACAATTTATCTTTTTGGCTTAGTGACACTTTCTGGTAATGCACTGTCTGCTTCTTCCCTAATTTGGTTCACCTTGCATTTCCAAGAACTGTCAGAAAATACTGTTTTCAGGTGCAAAAACTGGAAAATGAGGATTGATAATTTATGAAAGAGAGGCCAAGGGAGAAGAGCAGAAGGGTTTGATTAGGAATGGAACAACTCATTCACAGTAGCTGTGATTGTCATGAGGAATACAATTATGCTAATTGTCAATAAAAGCAATAGCTATAGCTGTTCACCAACATGACATGATCAGCTCCCAGCTCTCCATGACTTCCCAGTGCACTGCCCAGGACCCGGGGTTTTGACAAGCCTGAGCATCATAAAGATGGTCTGCTTTGTGCTCCACTAGGAAGCCGGTTATCAGTGTGGGTGCTGCTGGCATGGCTATTGCAGCAGTTCCCACTGCTCTTTGGTAGTGTAGGTCCTCAGTGCTGACCCTGTGCTTCAAGTGCTCTCCTAGTAAGAACTTTGGGTTTTTAACTCCTACTTTGGAACATAAAGCATGTGAGAAAAGCATTTCAGTTTCACATCTGAGCTTAGCAGTTGTATCAGATCGAATTTCTACCAATCAGCTTTGCAAATACTCACAGACTAGGAGGTCTTCACCAGCTATTTGTGCCAATTACAGAAATTAGATATTCTCAAAGTATATCCTTCATCCTTGCATATAATGTAACTCCAATGAGACTGTGCTCCACTTTGGGCTTTCCTTTGGAGATATTCTGTACTATTTGGTACTCAAGGACATGGTTTAGTGGGTAATAGGTGGTAGGGGGACGGTTGGACTAGATGATCCTTGAGGTCTCTTCCAACCTTAATGATTCTATTCTATTCTATTTAACCTTTGTTCTAGGAAAGGCGGAAAAGATGAAGAGGGGCTCGATTGAGAATGGAATTACATTAATTATAGAAGGAATTTACAGTGATTTGACTGAAGTTTTCTAAAGGGAACAGGTTTTTGATGCTCCAGAGGCTTTCAGAGCTTTGTCAGGAACAGAGTGGCAGGAGCGGGTGTGGCTGAAATGGGTGTCTATGCTGATCCGGGATGTGCTAAAAATAAATAGATCTTAGCAGACACTGCCGTGACCCTTTCCTGAGTTATACAATTAGTCATGTTGCCGGAGATGGATTTGATCACAAACCTAGAGCAGAAGAACCACGATTTTACTAACTGCTGCAACACGTGGCAAAGAAGAGCTACCGACTGCACTGGGCTCAGCTTCCCCTTTGGTTGTCTTATATTTGCCCTACAAGAATACATTATTTCCTGGGAAACAAAAATAGTCTTGCAAATAGCATGGTAAGGAAAAAGCATTGTAAGCATTACCCAGAGAAGGACATAGTTTTCTCTCTGCTTTCTGGGTGGGAGTGACTTACACCAACAATCCAGTTCTTTCCCATTGCAGGGGAAGGGGCTCTCATTTCTTTCTTTTTCTTGCTCTACTCAGCAATGTACAATACGTAAAAAGCTCTTTCTATATAAAACTACACCCATTAAAAACATTTGCAAATTGATTTAGCATGACTAACACAAAGGGGGTGGTGGTTTGTTTTTCATACTATAAAATAACCCTTAGTAACTCCCACCTTTTATCTTACACATGGACAGACAAATATATCACCATTAAAGAGTGACAATCTGGTGGTTTAAATAGCTTTAAAAGGTTTAATTAAAACCTATTAAATAGGTTTAACAGGTTTAAATAAAGAGAAGCACAGAGCTTGAAGCCTTTGTCCAAGGCAGGCTGGAGTGCTGATGAGCATGCTGAGCACATGTATTATTTTATGGAGTGCAAACAATGTTCTTCTCATCCCTCTGTAGTACACAGGAATAAAGATATCCCCCAAACTTCACATGGGAGCAAAAAGTGCACTGAGAAAGCTTGTGATTAAAAGCCCTTGACAGAGACTTTGCATTTCTTCTAGGTCAACAAAAGAAACCACAAAACTAGTTGGTAAGTGCCCAGATTTCTATGTCCACATGAGAGGCAAAGTCTGCTGTGCATGGGTTGTTTCAGGCAATCAATAAAACACGGACACGCTTGTCCAACACTTCTCATTACTGTTTTTGTTGAGGGCTCCGTCTCAACAACCTAGAGCCATGTTAGCTGAGGCCGGTTCTTTGACAGTTGTTTCCTCAAAAAGCATTTCTCTGTGTGGTGGCTCCCTGTGCAGGAGCTGTTTGCTGAGTGCTTTAAGCAGGCTTTGTGGAAACAGCACTGTTTGCTTGGGGAATTAGGAATTCCTAGCAGCTCCCTGCTAGAGCTTGGTGTTGGATCATGCCAGCTACACGCTTGGGTGAGCAGGAGGAGCACCGGGGCAGTGCTGGCACCAAAGGTGTGTTTCCTGCCTTCTCCCCATTCTCTCATGGAGATGCAGCAGCTCCCTCCCTTTCCTTCCTCTCTTCAGCTCTTGCTGCTGGGTGCCTCCAGGCCACCCAGTTTGCATTTCCTCCTCAGAGCCCGAGTCCTGCATTGCCCCAGTTGTTGGTGTCTGTTCCCAGCCACGCAGCTGTAGACCTGTCACTGTCTCACTTTCCAGCTATGTGGCTTTGCAATTTTGCTCTCCCTTCCCTAACATCTTCCTCTCTCTCCTGTTTTCAGATGCTTTTGCCTTCTGCAGTGAGAGGGCTGTGCCCTTCTAGCCCAGGAGTTTCTTCTTCCTCCTGCCTTGGTGTCTTTCCCCATGCTCCTGCCCATGTTTCTTCCCACTGTTTTATAGAATGTTGTCTCTGTCCTGTGACACCAGTCTGCAAACCAGGACAAGGAGCTACAGTGGAGAAGTAGAAAGTTGAACTTAAATGTAAGATGTCAACACATAGGATTTGTATAGTGTGTTTTCGGTTTGCTGCTGAAGAGAGATGTGACTGAAAGAAGGCAACAGCTTGGCAAACGGGAGGTGGTTTCCCACACCCCTAGGCAGCAGGAGTCACAGGCTTCCAGCTGGTTGGCATCAGGCAGCACAGAACATGGCCTCTCTCCCTGCCTTATGTTTTTTCGCACTGCTTGTAGTATCTGACTACATCTCACAAGACTTCATCTTAAATGTGACCAGTGTAACTTGGTTCACGGTCCACGCAGTCCTTCCAGTTGCTGTTGTAAGATATTCACAACAGAGAAAAGCCTGAGGAGGAAACTGGTTTATATTGCAGAAGACTGTTAAGAGTGTTTGCAGAAATGCAACAGCATTGTGAGACCAGGCTGGGAAACCGCTTTGCAGTTCTGAGTCATGATGATATTACAGTGGCGGTGAACTGGCATGGGAGTGTCCCTGGGGATGCAGCTTTCCTTTCACCAAGAGCTGTCACAGCGCACATAGTTGCGTGCAGATACTATTACAAACACATCCGAATGTATGCGTGAGGCATGCCGCACCTTGTGTATTGCTTTACCATACTGAAGAAATATGAAGACAGAAAGGTTGTGTATTTTTCTTTTGAGCTTGATTCAAATTAATGAAGTTTTGCAAATGGCTTTGTTTAATTTAACATCGTTTACTACACAGTTACCAGCTCCAGCTATTCACTGGAATACATCAGAATGTTGATTCCTACTTAAAATCTTGCTGATATGTCTATAGAGGAAAGACTTTGAGTCCTTAAGGATTAAATGTACTAGAAAGAGTATTGCTTTCATCAAATTAATTCTTTTAGAACACAATATCTGTACGTTTTTAATATTTTATTGTGGCCGTTGGGGTTTTTTTAAATTCTTGAATGTTTAATTCATGGATTTTGTATTTGTTGTCTTAGAGGTTTTGAACAGAAAGAAAGGAATTGATGGTTTCAAACAATACTGTTAAAATTGTGCTTAAGGCTCTTCTAACGGTACATCCCAAATGGAAATTTTTGTGATCTGGAATCACGTATGCTTCCTTTAAGGTGTTTGTTTTGTTTTTTTTTTTTTACAATGCTTGTTGGTTTTCTAAATAATTTACGTAGTATGAGTTAATAATTTTTAACCAACCAGCGACTAACTGATGACCACAATTCAACACTGTTGTTTGATTTTTTTGGGAAGTTGTATCTCGTGATTTCAGTCTTAACAAAATACTCCAGATGAAATTTGAAGTACTACAGGGACAACTGTTCTTAAGATTTATAGAAACACTGTGGATATACTCCTGTGCTCTTAGAAACATGCCTGTCTTCAACCTGCAGATTCCCTGGCAACACATTTCTTTTGGTATTAGGTAGGTCTTATCTGTGCAATTAAATGGGGGGGGAGGGCGGGGAAGGGCGGCGGAGGAATCTGTACCTAGTGGAAATAAAATAAGCTGCACAAATGGAGACGGAGGACTGAAATAACAACAGTTATCTAAAATTAATCCCATTCCTTGCTCTGTCCTACATTACAGCTTTCTGCAGTATTTTCGGAGGGTTCTGTGCTGAACGCATGCTCCAGACAAAGCAAAATATTGAGAAAGCTGAGATCAGTTGCAAAGCAAACATTGCAGCTTGTATCCATATTATTATCCTGGAAGATCCAAACACTGAAACTGCAGATGCAGTTGAGATCTTGACCTGCAGATCTCTCTTGTTGCTTACATAATGCTAGAGTGTGGTGCTATTGTGTGTTGTAGTTTGTAGTCCTCTAGAAAACAAGAACATACTGTTATTCCTCTTGTCAATTGGAAAATGCAACATGGCAAAATGCATAGAAATACCCAAGCTGATCTGAATGAGGCAGATGAAGTTCCAGAAGCTCCACCTAAACTAATTAGACTGTATTGTTCTATATAGGCTCACCAGGGAGGATGGAGTAATATCTGCTCCGCAACTGTAGCCATTTATCTTATCTGTGATGATATATCAAGGAGAACTGTAAATGGGCAAGCTCACGCACTGTTTATGGTAGTACAGTACTGCAGTGTGGATGCTGCGGACATGCAGGAAGTTGGGTAGATCCCTGGAGAACTGGCCAGCGCTGTATCATTATGAACCAGCCATAAGCATCAGTGGCAGCTACTTGAAAGCATCTTTGTATGTGTCTTGGCAGAATATTACCCTGAAGCTGTGCAGGAAACTGAGCCCAGGTTTCCTGCACACTGCTCATAGCACTCTTCCTTCTTCCCCTTGGCTGGAAGTGCAACCTGGGCCTTCGCAAAACGTTACTAAGGAGGAAAGCCCAAAAACACTTACATGGTAAACCTCACCAGGTAGAAGGCCCATGTAGAAGGCTTATTTCTACATCAAGAATCAAACTTTAAGTTTGATCTCTAAATTAATGTATTCAGGTTCACTTGATTTCTGTTTGGAGGACCTGAGAAAGGTTTGAAAACTGTCCAAAAGTTGGTTTTGCTCTCCACACATGGGAGTGGTGTTTGTGACTGGTTGATGGGAGATGAACTACTCATCTAGGCAAATCATTTTTATTCTTTTCTTTCATTGGAGAATGTGGGACCACCCTTTACACAAAAATGCATAATGAAAGAAGAAAGATATTTATCTGAAGGTTTAGGATAGAAGGTAATGAAGCAGGAAAGAAAGATGAGTGAGGAGTAAAAGCTGAAATAAGAGAAGTGCAAGAACTACACTGGGCCTGGGGAAAGATCAAATAAGAGAATGAAGAGATGAAGCAGCAATAAATGAAAATGAAAGAGAAAACATAATAGACAACAGAGCTCCAGGGTAAGAGTACACAGGTTGTGTACGTTGTCAGGCAGCAGCTATTTATTGGGAACTGAGAATATCAGTACCAGCTTTTCTCACAAGGACAGCTATAACTTTCTCCAGAAAGGACAAAACATTAGATGAAGTGTACCATCTTCCCACGAGTACTGCTGGAGCAGCTGTTAGAGGAGTCTCTATCACGGTCACGGGGGCTGGCAGAATTATCATTTGCTTCCTGGAAAAAAAAAAAAAAAAGCTATTTATTTCTGATGGTGTAGAAAGACACAAAGCAAGAAAGCAACTTTGACTTCTCAGTGACTGGTGTATAATTACAAAGGCCCAGGACCACACAAACAAATATAATATGCGATAAACAAACATAATACAATGACGCCACCTGTAGATTCTGCTTTATAGCGTTGAAGCAGGGAATTAACATGTACAGATTTCCTCAGGACACGTCTTTGGTAATTGCTCCCAGCTACAGCCTTTTAGGTATTGCTCTGGTTTTGAGCAGGAACGTTTTACATACTCGTCAGCAAAATGGTGAAAACACTAGCTGCTGGCTCTTACACCGTCAGCTTGACCCAGGCACCAAAAAACCTGCAAAGTTTCTAGTCTAAATTTCCCTCGTCCATTACCTCTAGTTTCATCCTCAGTGGACGTAATGAGATGTGTTCTTCTTTGTTGTAGCCCCTCACCTACTTGAGTGTTATTATCATTCCTTCTATTAATCTTTCCCTCTCTGGGCTAAACAAATGCCATTTTTACAATCCTTTCTGAGAGGTAATTTTTTTCTAGACTCCTGATTATTTTTGTGGTTCCCCATTAATTCCCTCCTCCAGGTATCCACACCCTTCTCAACATCCTTCTGAAGCTGAACCAAGCACTTCAGCTGTGGCCTCAGCAGTGCTCATCTGAATGGGGGGATTTTAATATGAACACACACTCCTATCTACCTAGTGCAAGGTCAAGTGAAAAAAATGTCAAATAGGCCATTTCACTCACTATTTCTGTAGTGATAGTGACTTCTCCATAAAAATATTTTTTCAAAATCAGATAGTGATGCCAAAACAGACAGCATTTAAATTCAGAAATTCATGTAATGAATATAATCAATGCATATTTTGAACAATCTAGTAATCTTTAAAAGTGGTTTCGTTTTGATTTTGTGGCATTCACTTTTGTATCAGCTTTTTCATGTGGTGTTTTAAACTTAGTGGTTTGTGCCCTGTAGTATCCTGTAGCGTACAAACAGAGCTGTTCATGTAATGTCGTGCAGTCATTTCTGCTTTTTTTCTGTCTTGATTATAGCAGTAGCAGGCACCTAATTAACACAAGGTCAAAACCTGCTTATCTTAGTCTTCCCAGTGTAAAGGTAAAAATAATGAGAGGGAGAGGGAAAAGATGATGCGAGCTCCAAGCTCAGACCTTGGAGCCTGAAGCCTACATCAAAAGCTGCACTTTAGGGGCAACTGTGACCGTTGGTCAGCCCTGGCTGAATTCAGGGACACCTCCTGAATTTTAAAAAAGAAAGTAAGTTCAGTGCTTCAGTGTGTTCATTTTGAAATCACATCTGAAGACTAGATGAAAGTGATTTTACTGTTGCTTTAATTTTAGAACAAATGAAGCATTTAAATCCGAACCAGAAAAGAGAATAAAGCAAAATTCCATGAACCTGAAAGAAAATTAAAAACAATAACCAAACCCACAGTTTCTCATTTTACATTTTGGTCTTGTGGCCATAAGTCAAATGTTTTTCGAGCTTTTCTTGATTTCTTTATTGTCTTCCTTATTGTCTTACTATCTCTGAGCCTTCCTGCACTTCCCCTCTCATCTTCTTCCTGTCCGTTAACTTTCTCCCTGTTCTGATTTCTTTTCACCTTGATATCTACTTGTAGACATGTTGGGTTCTTTTCTTTTCAGATCTTACCACCACCACCATCATCCGTTTATTCAGCCCAGCATCATGTCTGAGCACCCTTCGGCTGTTCTTCAGACACCAGGGTGCTACGTCACAGGTCACCTATGCTCTTTTGGCTGGGAACACAGCAAATGGGAGAAGGTTATGTGTGGGAGCAGTTGCCAGGTAGATTTTGGCTACTCCCACATGAGAGTAGATCGAGGTGTTCTCCATATCAAAGGGATCACTGCATCTAAATTTGCTCAGAACCATGCAATTGTATCTTTAATGGGTTGTCCATCATCTGAGGCTATGGCCAGCCTGACATGAGCAGAAAAATGAGTCTTTCTTTCTCTCTCTTTGACCCATTATAGACTGTTGCTATTCTCAAACATTTTTGATCCCTTGCTTTTATCCCCGATAGGATTCTCTTCAGTCACAACTTATCATTGCAAATAAGAGCGTAATTAGCCACCAGCTATATTGCTTCCTTTAATTAACCACTTCCCCCCCAAATCATGGCTAGTTTTAAGCATTTTTGCATGTTGCTTTTAACTTGTTTTTAAATTATACTTAATTATCCATCATTTTAAGAGAACAATTAATTCCTAAAACTCCACTTTATTCTACTCTGCTAATCCAATTTACCTCAGTTTTTCTCTAGCCTGTGATAAAATCAGAAAATTGTGATTCGTAACAAATCTGTGGCTTCAATTCTCAATTATTTTTTTTAGTTTTGAGGAAATCTCAGCCTATCAACGTTGTTGTTAAATGGAACATCTTTAAAGGATGAATAATCTAAGCATTGCAACGGGCTTTCCACAAAGTCATGCTGAGTTAAGGGAAGAGTTAGGGAATGAGCTGCTTACCAAGCTAGTGCATTTAGCTGCTGTTACAGACATGGTAGTTACTGAGAGATGCTACAACAGACCATATGAAATGTAGGCACTGTTGAAAAAACATTCTGTTTTAGTGCTGTGGCCTCATGGCGTGGGGATTTGCAGGAGCTTTGTCAGCAGCTCATAATGAGAATGGAAGAGACAGAAAGATGCTTGTTGTTCAGGGAAACAAGTTGCTTTTGGTCGATTTGGATAAAAGTTGTTTTCAAAGTATTTCAGGTGTGGGTTATGAAGCACTATCCTCACTGGGTAACTAAACGGCAGGAAAACCAGTATTTTAAATGCACTGTGCATACCCTGGCTCTATTCATGTGGCTGGGGGAGTAGGGCTGGGGCAGCAGCAGGCCCATAGGGAACTGATTTAATTTGATGCTGGGTATACCCATATCAAACTGGGCCAGCATGTGCTGTGACAAGGCATTGCGAAGGCAGCAGTGTACCTAGAAGAGATGCCCAAGAGAGTGGGGCTCACTGGGAAGGGGCGACAACCTGGCTGAGGATTGTTAGAAATGTGCAGGTGCCAAGAGACATGATAACACCTTAAGTTGCTTGAAGAGGAGTTTTAAGGGCTCGTCTAGATCTTAATATGTGCCCACAGAGCTCCCGGAATCGTATTATGTATTTTTTTTTTTCCAGGTTAGATCTGTGACTGTGGCAGGCCTCGGGTGGTGCTCGTGAAATGTTAATCGGAGCACAGCACACTGAGCAAAGGGAACAAAGCTGACTGTTCTGCCCTGTAGCCAAAAAAAGAGAGAATGCCAGCAGATATTACCATGAATGGAGTCACACAAGAATAGTGACATGCTGTCCTGACTCAGTTTTGTGATGGCTGTATTACAGCATGCTAATGCAGCGTGACAGGATGTCATGCTCCAAACCGGAAAGCACTGGGGGATTAGTCTGTGCCATTTTGCTCTTCCATTCAGTCGCAGAGCTGATCTCTTCCTCCCCAAATGTACCCATCCTTGTCTCACAGCACTTTGTTTCACCACTGTCTCAAAGCCCGTGGTGAAACGACACTGTTTTTGACTCAATGTAGTTTTCTTCATCCCCTACATCATGTCTTTAACTTCTTTTCCTTCTTAACTTCTTTTAGTGGAAAAATATGGACACCCCAGAAATAAGACTGAAAATCCTATTTGAAGCCAAAACTCTAGTTGAGCTATGCTGTTACAACTTTTCAGCACTGCCGGAAGATAGAGAAATACTTTTGCTTTTGGTTTGGTGGGGGGTTTTGTCGCCACCTTGTTTTTTTCATGATATTGGAGACTTTCACCTACTAACTTGACCTAGGATTTTTAGGACTGGCATCATTTACTGCAATAAACTCCCAACAGCCAGAGTGCTGCCTGAAGCGCAATGAGGAAAGTCAATCGTTACTCAACTTGGTGCGTCCCAAGCCATGTTCTATGAATTCTCCTCTTCCCCTCACATATAGGAATCCGAGTGATGCTGAAAAACCCTCCTGAAGTGCTTGTACTAGCCAGGGAGCTAGTACAATTTTGTTCCTCCAAGACAGGAGAATGGCGGCTTACTCCTTCAGCCAGTTATCTTAGCTAATCCTCCACCCTGAGGATGTAGGGGAACTATAGTTGTACTCAGGGAGAGGTAGAGCTAGCAAAAAACCTTTGATTTCTTTAGAGGTTTTTCTTTTCTTTTTTTTTTTTTTCAAACTCGTCTTAGAGACACTAATATCTGCTGGAAAACAACCAACAGTTCAAGGCAGGAGGCCACAGCGGATGCTCCTCATCACAGTGATAAAGCTGACAGATTTAGGATACAGTGTGAAAAGGTTATTAAGAGAGTTGTATGATTTGGTTGCTTCTGCTAATAGGTTTCTGAACTTGATTTTCCAGGAAAGTCCTTGCTGCTCACTGCCTTATATGCCTACGTATTGCTAAATGCTTCAGTCACCTTCCAGATTTAATGTGATTCTTTCTGTGTTTATTTCAGACGATGGTATTCCAAACAGTACCGTCAATGCAGCTGTTTCTGCATCAACATTAAAACCTGGTAAGAGTTCAAATTCACTGCTGTGTCATATTCCAAAGCTTCCATTGCCTTTTTAGCTTTCATCTTTTCAAAGTTCTGGGAGAAATTAGGTGAATTATTTAATGTAAGCTGATTATAGAGCAATATATTTCCCTGGGGTTCTTATAAAAGTGTGTTGAGAAGAACAGACTGAGGGATCTTAGCAAAGGGAGGGTTAATTTGAGCAGGCTGCATTTTTTGTTTCAGGTGAAAAAGGCTGAAATTCTCTTAAGTTCCTCTGCTCCCAAGGAGTGGTTCAAGTGTGATCAGATATTAAAGGATTAGCTAAGGCTTATAGTTCAAGAGGTCATTAGATTGAGAATAATTTGGGAAACAGCATCAGTTAAGGGATTGGACAGCAAGAAGTAGCTAAATTGATGGGTATGGAGTGATGGAGGAGGACACGGATCTTAATAGTAAAGAATTACACAATATATGCTAATGTTGGGCCTCAGTTAATAGGAAATAATACATGTGTATAAAGTTGTCATTTGCAAAAATGCTATTGGTAACTTCTTGAAACTACTAATGTCAAGATTCTTTTTTGAGGGTAAGGGGGTGGCACCAATGCCTTCAGTTTCAAAAGCTACATTGTGTGTCTCTTTTGTTTGTCATTGTTTTTACTAGATCAAATTTAAAGTCCTAAAACTATGAAGATTTTACACAGAAAATATCTGCTTCGTATGGTAAAAGTCTGTGATTCTGGTTTAATCTTCAGCTGACACATTCAGTTCTCTTTATTTTATAGCTTTGTAGTTATGAAAAATCAATACTGACAGTATTTCATTCATGTGAGCTAAGTATCAACTCCTGTATTAGTCTGAATATCGAAGACTGTTACATTTAGTAAGTGTTGAGAAAAGAAAATTTTTGATGACTAGAGATACTAATGAGTTTGTTTTGGAGCCAAAAGCACTGAGATGATGATGATGTATACACTTGAAGTGCTAGTAATGGAGGTGAATAAGATGCAGCCAGGTGAAGTATGCATATGTTATGTTTATTACAGCAGAAGAATTAGTCCCTTTCAAATTGTTGCAGTTCTTTTATGTTTCAAAACCCCTGACATTCTTGTCTGTTTCAAAGACATTTAATGAAGGCCCAACACCTCACAGTGAATGAGCTCTTAAATGTTTCTCTGAAATTTCTCTTGCATCTTTTTGTCACAGAAGGAGAAGCAGTATTGTTATTTATACCTATGAGAAAAGCATCAGAAGCCCACTATGAGATTAAAGCACTTTGTGGGTGTAGAGCAAGCTTCCAAAGAGGTCCATTCTTTGAGGCGCTGCTATTCTAGGTGAACAGCTAGTAAACCAAGAGTGGAGGAAGAAGACTATATGTTATATTTTAAAAGTTCTGGTGTAAGCATTGCATTTAGAAATACTCAAATCATATGAAGGAAAATGACTGTCACATCATGATTTGTTTCTATTCTATCATGTTTCCCATCCATGAAAATTGCTAGAAGAGGTAGTAGGGCACATGCTGGGTTGTTGTCAGGGATCGAAATGAGCCTCTACAGCTGACAGTAGCACTTTCTGTTTGCATTAGATTACAGAATTGAAAACTGGGCTCTTAAAACAATTAGTTATGGCTTTTATAGCCCAGATCCCTCAGCATAAATTTGGCCAGTCCATTCCCTGAGTGTGTGCCAGGGGCACATAGGACCTGCTGTATGCCATCCATACACAGCAAGACACACTGATTTAAACCTTGCTATTGCCTTAGTGATGTTTGGGCAACTCTGTACCCTCCTTTCTGTTCCAACACCAGCTGAGGGAGGTGATCCCTTCCGCCTGAGGGAGTCCCTTCCCCTCCCCTCAGCCTCCAAATCTCACCCCTCTGGAGAAGAGAACTACCAGGAACCACCTTACAAAGTGCACCAAGTTCACCCTGGGGTGTATCACTTATTCATCTCATCCAAGGTGTCCTAAGATTTGCTGTACACCTCCAAGGAAGGCCTGCTGGGTGCTCTTTTTCCCCCAGAACTCTGGGTACAGAGGAAAAGGCTCTGGGAAAGCTAGTCAGAGAAGATGACTCAACTGTGGCTCGAGGTGGACAACTGAGAGAAGAGGAAAAACTTGTACGAAGACTATTAGAGTCTCTTCCCTTTCAGTTTTTTACCTGTAGTATATAAGCTGTTTCTGTACACCACTAGCACTTCTTTCTGGGGAATTTACATCCCTGCTACTATAAAACAGGTATGCAGCAAAGTCCTAGTCAGCAGTCCAGTTCAGCAACACAGTGAACCCATTCATCCATGCCAGACTCCCTTCCCCTCACCTCTTCCCTTGGCAGTCATGCCAAGCACCTCTGTATAACTCTCAAAGAGCATATGCCTCTGCCTTAGGGGATGGCTGGATGGTACAGGTGCTGACTCTCAGTGGGCAACTTGTGGACTGTCCACAGGTCAAACCTTCCCTCTGATACTGATCGTATGGACTTTGAATCCTCTTTAAAAATGTGTGGGTAAGAAAGCTCTGTAAGGAACAGACTTTAAACAGAAGTTCACTGACTTTGTGAGGAAAGGCAGCTAGAGGTATGCGGTGTTTGTTTATGCACAATAAAATAAATCAATAAAGATGTGAATGCCTTTCTTGCAGTAACAGAAGCTGTGAACATATCACCTTCACAAGCAATAACATCACAAGCTTCAGTGCTGACAACAACTTCAATCAGAGCCACAAATGAATCCATCACAAGCAGTAAGTGAAAAGTTTCTCTGAGTTCTGAAATAGTGTGGCCAGCAGGAGCAGGGAAGTGATTGTCCCCATGTACTCAGCACTGGTGAGGCCACACCTCGAGTGCTGGGTTCAGTTTTGGGCCCCTCACTACAAGACAGACATTGAGGTGAGGGAGAGTATCCAGAGAAGGACAACAAAGCGGGGGAAGGATCTGGAGCACAAGTCTTATGAGGAGCGGCTGAGGGGTTGTTTAGTCTGGAGAAGAGGAGGCTGAGGGGAGACCTTATCGCTCCCTACAACTGCTTGAAAGGAGGTTGTAGCCAGGTGGGGGTTGGTCTCTTCTCCCAAGTAACAAATGATAGGACAAGAGGAAATGGCCTAAAGTTGTGTGTGGGGCAGGGTAGATTGGATATTAGGAGAAATTTCTTCACCAAAACGGTTGTCAAGCGCAGGAACAGACTGCCAAGGGAAGTCGTTGAGTCACCAGCCCTGGAGGCATTTAAAAGATGTGTAGATACTGTGCTTGGGAACATGGTTTAGTGGTGGACTTGGCAGTGCTGGGTTAATGGTTGGACTTGATGATCTGAAAGGTCTTTTCCAACAAAAACTATGCTGTGATTCTATTCTGCTACAGTGGTTGTTCAGGAAATTGAGCAGCAATGCCTCTTGGCTTGGGAATTTGTTTTACAGATGGTAAACTCCGGTGAAATCTTGCAGGTGTGTGCAAGAGCTTTCTTCTTGTCAGTCTCAAGGAAGCTCCAAGCCAGGCTAACTGGATTATCACAGGCTTGTTATCAGTGGGATAACCCACCTATGGGACAGGGAGTGACTTTGCAGCGAAGGGAGCCCTGTCCCTGTTGATCTTCAACTTAAATGAAATATTCCTTCTACAATTTAAAATTAGGCTGCAAGCAGGGCAATAGGTGTCTTTTGTGTGTGTGCATATGTGTATATATAAAACTGAGGAAATAATGTGAATGTCATTCCTTTATTAGACTACACACTTTCTTCACCTAATACTACGCAAGAAATAAGACAAGGTACCACACCACTACCACCAGTAAAAGTGACCACTGCAGCAGCAGATAAAAGTGGCACCACAACAAACAGTAAGTGACAATTTCATTGAGAGATTTCTGATTTATTGTATGCTACATTTCCGTAAAACAGTGTGATGCAGCGAAAGGTCAAAAGGAGTAGTTTGGGTTACAGATTTGGAGGTCTGGGGAAGCAGAGCTATTCATCCTACCATATTACATATCTTTAACAAATCTTGCCCTAGAATCCTACACAAAGAATATTGTGCCTTTAATTTGTAGTGGAGGTGATCTGAAACCATTACACAGGATTTAAATCTCACTGTAATTGGGAGAGACGTATGTGGAAGAATTTTATGGTTTTTATTTTCTTCTGTGTGTTTTTTTTTTTTTAATAAGTATTTCATCAAAAGAAATTATTCTGTGTGATCAAAGTAGTGTTAGAACAGACCCCTTTGTTTTTTATTTTTGCATATGTTACAATACTACAGTTAATTATGTTCTGTATTATTATGAGTCATGGTACTGAAAGCAGACAGGTGGTACTAATTACCCTGCATCAATCTTAGGAAATACTTTTGTTCCTCATAAATCTTCAGAATAACAGTGTGTTGGCCCAGCGCATCATATTGGATTATAGAAAAAGAAAATTAAAAACAAACCCACATATCCAGCAAGTAGTTGGATTAATTTAAACAAGTATAATAACAATCAAAAGGAGCTCTGTAAACTTAAGATGAAATTCAGTCTCCCTTTTTTGTCTATGAACTACACTGTAAATATTTGCTTAAGTGTTTTGCTGAACCAGAGCTTTGAAATACTCAAATTTTTTATACTTAATTGACTCAAAAAATTAAAAATACATACTTCAGATAATTTAACTCAGCAGTCAGTGGTACGCTAACATTCTCAGAGTTGATATTTAGAGCATACTGAACTGTGACAAATGATTAGAACTTGACTTCTTTTCCCTTGGCTTCCTTGCCTAAAAAGGCACTCCTATGAAATGGCCCGTATGCTTTCCCTGTGCAAATTCTCCTTTAAAGCTACCCCTCATGGGCCCAGGCCTGCAAAGGTGCCTGGAGAATGATTACCGTTTCATTTAGTGGTTACATCTACTGATGCAACTTTCCCACTGCACTTGTTGTAGGGAGTAGTCTGATTGTCAGCTCAGTCTTTCACGTTTTAGCTTGGCTTTTAAATGCCGGTATCAGTGAGTCACAGGATACAGTCTGGCCAATGCACAAGCTGCTGAAGTCATACTGAAGGCCACAAAGAATCTTTTCAAGCTTCCATTTGTGACCTTGTGGGCCTGTCAAAAGCCGACCGTATGGTGCATCGTGTCACGGATGCGATTCTTAGTCCTTTTGGTTTGGCGGAGGCTCCTGACTTGAAGGTACTGGAGCAGCACAGCCACCTGGAACTAAACCTTGGTGACAGGTAGAGCTCCCAGCAGGGAAAAGAAAACTAACGAGGAAAGACATACCTGCCAGTGCAGCTTAGCTCCGGCCGCTGCTCCGCACTGATGCCCTGAAAAACTGGTGCTGGAGGTATGATGGATCTGGGCATGAAGTTTTCACCAATGTGCATCCTTTCTATTCTTCTTGTGTTTTCTTCCTACCACCTACAGTTCAGTCCTTAGTTGCTTGGATTGTGATTTGTTTTCAAAACTAAAGCTAAAAACCCCAAAAAAACTTGTGACAAAAAATGGCTGATAAATGAACCTATAAACAGAGCTTACCTGCCTCTCACTCCCCTTTGTAAACAGCAACATTAAAGAAGACATTGGGAACTGCCTTGCATTAAAAGACTTCGTATCTTCTTCCAATGCTAAGTAGCATTTGGAAAAATTGTGTATGTGAAAACCAATTTTTGCGGCGTGTAAGTCAAAATTCTGGTCTACTTTTCATGAAAGTTGTAGCCTTGGCTTTAGCACAAAAGAGTGAAATGGGGCACAAAGTAGTGGCTTTGGGACAGGGAACAGGGGCTGTGCAGAAGTGTGGCCAGCCCTTGCAGAAAACCCACAGAACCCTCAAAAACCACCTGACTGCTGGCTACAACCATCTCTCTGTTTCCACCCTGCACGCTGGTATGGTGAGGTACTGCTGTCTTCGCTCCCATCCCCTGCCAGCATCCCCAGCAGCAATGCAGGGCCGGGCGAGTCACTCCCTCAAGTTCGCACAGATATAGCAAAACTTCCGCCCTCAAAATGGGCAGGAGATGGAGGTTGTCTGTGTTCTCTTTTTCTTTTTCAGCAGCATTAGTTTCTCCCCCATTTTGGACTGGCCATACAGGATGGAGGCAGAAACTGGCAGTGCCTTTGTGACACTTCAGAATTTACTACACCTGACTCTTAATAAAAAGCAGACACCTCAGTTGTTTCGTAATAGAGGCCATCACTTTCTCTGCTTCAGTCCCTGCTAAAAGCTTCAGCAAATGATCACTTTCACACGGCAGAGATTTGACAGGGCTTCCTGTCTCCACTGCAATTTCTCTAGCTGCTGTCACCTTTTATTATAGATTCAGGAAAAGCCCTCCTCAGTACTCCACATGCTGTGAAATCATGCAAACAACTGTGTCTTGTTTGTTTGTTTGTTTTTGAAGTCTTCAGGATTCTTTTCCTCTGCAGGCCATATGTACAATTTCTCTCTCTTTGTCGTCCCGTCCTGTTTATTATATTGTAAGACAGCAACTAGACTTGTCTCCTTAACCTTCTTATTTATTAATATAAAGGGTCAAATCCAATAGCTCACATTTAGTCACAAGATTGACCTCACTTGTGCAGTCCAGGCACCCACAACAAGAATTTATATGGTGCCACACTACAGCAAGCTGCATCTGCAATCAGGATTTCATGTCCTGGGACGCTTCGAGTTATCAAAGAGAATATGAAATTACATGCAACAAAAGATTATGTTCTTCCTCTCTTGGACACAGAGCAAGCATCTTATGCAAGGTCAGCGCTCAAGGTATTAAATTATAAGTAAGAGTGGATTTTTGGCTGTTGTGTTTTCTGATTTATCTCATGCCACACTCCTGGATGATGATACAACATGGTGCAATGAAATATTAAATACTAAAAAGTGAGAAAATGAAAGAGTGGAGGAGATACTTTTTCTTTATCAAACTACTGGTAATTATCAAGGAAGCTTTGTTTCAGTAAAACTACTAGAAGAGGTTTATGGTAACGTGTATTGCTCAATTGTCCTCAGGTCATTGCCACACTCTATAGGTAAACACTGAATATAGTTGACTGCTGAGACATGGCAGGCAGAGAGATGTTTTAAAACATGTATTTTGAAATACTTGGGTTTTTTGCTTACTAGAAAATGGAAAGCTGGCAGACAACAGATACAGTCAGCTATGGATGTAAACATTAAAACTGAGATCTGCTTGGTTACCTCCCTAGCCAATTTTCATTCCTCTGAATGGGCATGAAGTTGCATCGGTTTTGCTGCACTGGAATTTTTTCAAAGCTTTCATGAGTGCATTTGTTAATGCAAATGGTTTCTCAGGCTATTGATTGCCTGGGCAAGGCGCATAGGTGTGTTTATGCTAAAGATACGAGCTCAATGGAGAATGTTTAGTCTTCCATCTTACAAAGCCCTCGTGCTGACGTTTTAACGTGGTTTGGGTGCAGTTCCTGCTGCCCTGTGAAGGTCTTTCCTTGATTCATTGATTGCCAAGTAAGGTTTTAACACATGTGCAGATGTCTGTATTCTTTGCAGTGCATAGAGTATATGCAGAGTATTTACCGATTACTTGAAGCATCTTATGATGTCAAAGCTAGTTAGGTAACAGCCTGCTGTAAAGAAAATTTGAAGCACTGTTGCGAGATGCCAAAATATATGTGGATTATATGTAGGTTAAGTAGAAGATCAAGTGAAGATATGTGTGGAATTTCAGCTGGTTAAAGAAAATGAAGGGTTTTCAGAGCACAAAGAGTAAGAAAATACCTGAGGCTCAGACAGCAGCTTTGCACAGCAGCTTCAGGTTCCCTGTTGTTGATTATCCCTTTGACAAATACGTGTTAACACGCTGTCATTTATCTTATCAAAATATCAGCAGGGAGAGCTGCATCACCACCAGGGAGTTCTGCCGCTGCAGCAATCAGCCCCGTTCGGACAGCTATTTTATAATCTTTACTGCTTTACCATTTTTATTCATAATCAGCTGTTGACAACAAACTCGTTAACTGATGATGTGAGTGCTTTCGCTGCAGCAGCAGCCGCCCTCCTCTGCTGTGCTGCTCTTCTGCGAGCCCAGGCACCCCCTCGCCAGGCAGGCAGAAATCCGCTGCAGCTGGCTGAGCCGGAGCGTGATGAATTACTGCAGCGATGTGTCAGTGGGGACAGCAGAACTGAGTCACCGTGTGCCCGCGCAGAGTCCCCCGCCTGTTCCCACGCAGAGCACGGGCACCACTGTAAGGACTTGCGCTGTCTCCTCCTGTTGAGATCAAATTAAACCCCGCATAAAGATGAGTTGTGGGATTTACCAAAAAGGCAGCTTTCTAGCAGGCGTACTGTCAGTGCAGCCGTCACGTACGTGAGCAGTGGCTGGATATGGATGCTTCTGCTCCCGTGGGCTTTTGGCACAGAAGCTATTCCATTTGCTAAATGTGTTGATGGTAGAGCCTATGCTGTGTATTAGGTGTAAGGCTTGGATGCTGCTTAAAAGCTGCGTCAAAGCCACAAATCAGCAGAGAAATGGCTTGCTAAGACTTAATCTTACAGTAGTACAATGGCATTAAGGGAACTTTCCCTGCCAGGCTGTTTTTCATCTTGGAAGTGGTGAAAACTGGCATACAGACTTTTGCACCGTAGTACGTCTACATCACCCCTTGACACTAGGAGCAGGGAGCCTGTTCTGCAGTCTGCTGAAATAAATGCAACAAGCTTCATGCCAAACCCCAGGTAAAGGCATGAGTCACACCTGGTCCTACCCCTGAGCTGCAGAAAGAATCTCATCCAGACCAAATAAAAAAAAAGGGGGGAGGAGGGAGGGGAATAAATGGCAATGCTATCATCCCTCCCCTCGTGATCCCCCGCTGAGACATATCCAGCATTCAGCCCATGTTCCCGAGAACAATCTGTTCTTGCAGCTCCCAAACACAAGAGGAGCACCCAGGGCTGGGCTGCTGCCAGAGCTGATAGGACGCCTGGAACGTGTGATCCCCATGGGAAAACAGCTCTCTGCAGGGTTACAAGGCAACCGGCTGCCTCCCTCCTTGTCTCTCCCACACACCTGATTGTTTTGCAGCATTCACAAGGAGTATTTGTGCTCAAATGTCTCTGCACATGAAAGCTTACTGTTATTCTGCCTTACTTCTCATTCTCCCATGCAAGCTTTTACTAACTTGTGATAAGGGAGACACAAGATGGCTGCTGTTGCTGTTACAAGCCCATGCATCTTGAAGAGGGAAGGAGGTTCTCTGGATTATTTTTTTTTTAATTGATCTCAGATTGAAATTCAACATTTAAAATTTGAGCCTGAAGCATCCACCGTAAGAACCAAAGCAGAAAAGGTTAGCTTTTAAAGCTTCATCCAAAACTTCAATGATGAAATTGCATAAAGGATGAAAGTTCTCAGATTCTTGCATCATAGCATAGTCAAAAATGATGTAAAGGGACTTTTTACACTCATCCCTACTGCAGATTAGGCTTGCATGTTGAAGGGGTACAGTGCTGAGATTTCTGGAGGGAGCTGACAGTGAAATTCTGCTTCTCATTCACTAGAATCCCAGTGATACTTTTACGCATTTAAACTGGTTCAGCATAATTTTCAGTATGGTTTCTTTCCGTGCCTCAGTCTTCAAGGATACCATCCCTGGCTGTCCACCTCCTCTCAGTTCCCAGAGTTGTATGAATCCTCTAACTCTAGTGGCTTCAGCTCACTCTTTCATAGCTCATTGATTTTTTTTTTTAAGCTTGCTGCTCCAAGATATTGCACTTAATAACCAAAAGGGGAAGTGAAGGGCCAAGTTCAAGGTGTGTGGTGGTAGAAGAGGGAGCTTTGGGTGTTGTATTTGGGGTTTTTTTTCCTGAGAAAAGGGTTCTTTGACGGGCCAAACCGGTAATCAGAATTTCTGAATAAAGTGTGTGAAGAATGTGAGCGTTCCTCAACATTCACGTTGCATGTGCATAATGTTGCTCTTGTTTGTCTAAAACATCTCAAAGTTGTTTTAGTTCCAGTGTTTGAAATTCATATGAGACGGCACTGAAAACAGTTTACAACTCAGTCACATCTCTGATTTATATCAGAAAGGAAGTATAAGGTTACTCTGGAGCACCCCTATGTTTTATTTAGTAGGCCCTGTCTTCCCTGTTGTTACGCTGAGGTTTGAGCCTAGATGTAGGAATTACCAGCTGTGCTGGAACAGCTTAAATTCTTTCTCATTGTCATTTGGTGACCTTCAGTTCCACAGACTCAGGCGGTGGTGCCCTGCATCACTGTCTTGGACTCACCCTCGGCTGAAAATCTTGTGGCACAGATGGCCTTGATCCTCTATTGACTGTCTGAGAGCAGAAAGCAGACATGTTAAATTTTTCATACATTAGTTTTCAGGGATATAATATTTCCTAGGCCTTAACAGCACAGAATGAAATAATTAACTCTGCGCTTAATTACAATCCCTAAAACTTTTTACAATATCACATTTGGTGACAGTTGTGGGTGAAGTTTGCTTTTTTGGTTTGTTTGTTTTCATTTTTTTTAAATGAAGGTTAAAGATAGAGGGCAGTAAGCAAGCTTCTCTCTTCTGCTTATGTTGCTCTTGGTGCAAGAGTGTCTAGTTATTCTGGGCTCCCGAGTCAGAGCTCTAGACTGTCTTCTGGCACAGATGTGAGGCTGTTTCTGATGCTAAGATGTCCTTTAAAGATGCCTTTACTATACCAGTAGTAACAACTCTGTAGGGATGGTTCGTCACATGACAAGTGGTTACCAGAAGCTGTCGTGCTTTCTGACCTTAAGTCTCTTCTATGATGGTGGGAGTGTTTGTCTGGGGGATGGTCCAGGATCTGAGGCAATGCTTATACCCGTGTATCTTACCTGAATGTCTGTCTCATTTCCAGCTACACAAGAAAGTGCAACACAATTGACACAAAATGGGACTTCGGATGCTTCATCTACTAAGGGATGGTCTTTTTCTTCTACAAGCTCTCTTCAAAAAACCACTTCTGCTCCTGGAACCTTAAGTAAGTGTTGAAAACATACACTGTTTTCCTGTACAAGCAGTATCATTTTGAATCTTTTCTTCACTTGTGCATTGTCCTGGAATGAGGGCCACCTCCTTTTTCATGCAGGGTACACTCTGTCCATGTCATCTAACTATGAAGTTATGATGAGTGATGGATGAACTTCAAAACATTCAGTTGGGATACTCAATGTCATTACAGGAAGATATAAATTACAAAAGATAATAGCAATCTTTATATATGCTGTATGTGGTCGTTGTGTAGCATTGACTGCCAGAGGAGGTCATTGAGATAAATTTTCTGGCTGCAAAGCAAAGGAGACAAAGGAGAAAACAGCTATAATTTTTACAATTGTTAATAAATCTGGAGGGCAAGTTAATGCGTCTTACCAATTAAATTATATTGTTCAAAGTACATGGTCATATGCAGGGTCAAAAAGATATGAATCCTTCCCAACTCCAGTCTAGGTTTATTGTTTAGCTGAGTGCGTTTTGGTGTATTTATCCACTAAGCACCACTGTGGTGAGCATAGATGTCAGGTCATATGAGTGATCACTTACTATGCTTCTAGCTGGTTTACCTTTACTAGATTTTGAAGAAACACTTATTCAGGTTTTCTTAAAGTCTCTTGAGACTTCACTCAATAATTACTTTTACACGTGTGTAAATCCAATAAGGACACTGACTCTGTTTGTGTATCCCAATTATTGTTAATGTTTAACATCCCCCAAAGGCTACAAGGCTCTTTTTACCATCTCTGGATTGTGTTTGTGGGAGATACGTATGCGGGTGTGCTGTGATTTTTTTTCCTTACAGCATATGTGATTGGGTATAAACGTGGAGTAAAACCATATGCTTAATACACATTGAAATGCTTAGAAGCGTGCAAAAAGATATTACAATAATAAGCATTTTAAGGAAGTTGGAATTTTTTTTATTTTTAATCCAAAGCACTGGTTTAGAGAGAATTCAATAAGCCTGTGCCCCATAATGCATATACTGTGAGCTGTAGTTACTTGCTTATCCTTTTAGGTTTTGTGTCTTTTGGCAGACATGCATGGTATGGAAATCTTACCACTGGTATGCTGCAATAAAGCAGTGAACTATAATGTTTTTAATTAAAGGTTCTTTAAGGTAAATTCTCCAGGTTAAAATGAAATTGTAATACTTATCTACCAATGGATCGCATGCATTGAATTACCTGTTACATTGTTTGTATAATTATGTTTTACATTTAAAATTTGCCCAGGAAGTTTTACAACCTACCTTGGGTCTGTTTGCAAAAGTCATCATCTTATTGAGCTCACTTTGCGGTAAAACCAATAAATCTTCTTGAGCTCGGGGAGGACCCAAGATGCCAGGACTGTAATTGCCTGGCTGAGAAAGAAAGGGCCCATCTATCCAGGGGGAGTCAGTCTAGGTGCTTGGCACAGCCGGTACTCCCAGTTCCCATAAAACTGCTATTTCAAAATAATTTTCTGCCGCACCATGATTTCCTCGTTTACGCCTTTCCTCTCTCCCCACAGCACAGCTCCTTGCTTCCTTCTTGCAGCTTAAATATGCAAGCAATCCCATTACTCACCCTGATGAGTTAGGTAGTTTATCCCAAATGGGTGCGCCTTTAGACCACCTTTGCTCCTTTATTCTCTGTATACATTGAAGACTTTGAGAAAAAATGTTGTGGTTCCCTCTAAACAGATTTCTTCTCCTATGTGCAGTCGCTCAGGGCTAAGGGAGGCCGTATGCTGCACCCTAATAACTTCTAAAGCAATGCAAGTGTGACACCAATTGGTTCATTCTGTGTTGAGACTAGAAAAAAATGCTCACTCTGTCTCTGCCATTAGATTATTTCTTCCCAGCTCTTTGAAATTTGACATTCAGGGGCTTCTATAGGGGTTGGATACCTTTTGCTCACCAGAGCAGAGGCTGGTATGCGCAATGGGGCTGGCGCTGCAGCCCGTAGGGCACAGCAGAGCTTGCAAGCCGAAGGCACTGAAGCCACAGCTTCTGCGTGGGAGCTGAGGGGAAGACAATTTCATGTGAAATTGATCCAAAACAGAACGTTTCTATTCAGGATGCTCAACCAAAATAATTCAGCTGGCTAACCTAAATGCAAAAGTATATATTTAGTTTTGAGACTATCTTCCATTAAAAAAAAAAAAGGTCATTTTGGTGAAAATTTCCTTTCTTGCTGCAGAAAAAGAAAAAAACCCATATTTTGAAGAGAAATTTCCAGTCAGGCATATCAAAAGATCAGGGTGTGGGAGGAGTGCCACAGAGAGCTGGAGAGCGACTGAAATGAGTGGGGGAGCCTAGGAAAGAACTTGGAGAAACATCAGAGAACAGTGTTGCTGTATTAAAGAAGATTGAAAGGACCAGCCAGGGAGGAGGGGCTGCGTCATGCTCACCCAGGCTGGAGAAGGCACTAGGGACTGTTTTTAGCAGAGAGAACAACCTGCATGCGTGCCATTGACACATATACCTCTTTAACTATGGCTGTCATGTATAACATAGCTCCTGCTCGTTTTCCACCTCCACAGAGGATTGCTTGCTAATATTTTTCTCCTTTTGTTTAATTAATGAAAAATTGGAGATTTAGTGGATCAGTCGGAGTATAAGTGCATCTGAGAAACTGCACGTGTCGTAGCTTTTTATTCTGTGACCTGAACAACAAAAAAATCCATAAAGCAGTATGAGCTTAAGTTCACCCAGCAGGGTGGTAAGATCAAATGATCTATTATAATAAACTGTCAGATGAATCAACATGCTACATCTATTGATATCTTTATTGCACTCCTCCAATTATAAATCCTACTCGCTTGATTCACAGGAGGCATCTCCCTAAGAAAAATTCTTATGAGTAAGACAAGGAGGCTTTGACTCTTTCTGTATGGAAACTGTATAGGAACTCTGACTAGCGATATTAGGTAAAAATTACCCACTGTATCTTCAGCTTCTTCATAAAGAGAGATACAAAAAAAATGTAAGTGCCTGGGAGATGGAAAATATAGCAAAGCCTCTGTTAGCACAATTACAGATCTATAGCGTGGCCAGGGCAAGGAAGGTTTTTAAAGTTCTTAATTTTGCTTTGATTTATATTGTGGTATCCCCTCTGAGTAATCAGACAAATTTATTCATTTGTTTTGCCAGTGAACACAGTTTCATGTGGCTGCCCTCCAAAAACAGAAGCAGCAAACTGCAGGGTATCCAGGCCGCTTAGGTAGCGGTCGTTGGAGAACAGAGTGGGGAGAGGTTAGTTACTGGTCTCTTTCTCCATCTGTCAAGCTTCTAACCAGCACTGAACTGACTCAGGCAGGTATTTTCAGATCAAACCACCGTCATGTGCCAAATTTTTTATCCTTGTCCTCCTTACTGCACAACGAGGACTCAGCACAGCCAGTGTTGCACACCTCACTTTTCATGATGAATCTGGAAATCTTCCCAGATTATTTATGCAGAGCATCTGCCCCCGTAACTTGCAGCCCCAAAGGATGTGGTAAGCTCTGAACAGGCAGCTAGAACAACTACAGTAGCGATGTTAGCAACTGAAATGCTGCCTTTCCTTCTTTCCTCCTCTTTCTTTAGAACAGCAGCATGTGACCCCACCACCAAAAAGGGCATTGGATGGTTATTTAGAAAATGCAAACTGAAATCACCTGCTGAACCGCTCGGATAAGCACAGCTTTGTTTGTGTGGCAGGGCTGAACAATCTCTGAACAGAGGGTGAGCTGGTGCTTTGCTTGCATACTGGAGACGGGGAGAGAGAGAAGGGCACAAGATTTTTCCTATTTAATTTTTCATGCTCTAGCAGATCCTGGGTGAGATATCTTTGGGAAAGATGTTTGTGGTTTTATTGTTTGTAGATGTGTGCAGTTTTTTAAAAAATAACAAAGGTTCAGGAGGGTCCTACAGTCCTCGAAGGAAGGGCAGGGGGCTGCTGTCCTGTTTTCTACCTGGGATAATTTCTGCTGACTGGGTTTACTGAAGTGACAGGGGCTGGCCAAGGCAGCAGCATGGGTTTTGGTTGTGCCTGCAGGTACTGAGACACAGGTTGCCTGACCCTTCCTGTTCACAGAGCGTAATGTCACCCACATACAGCATTGACAAATCTTAAGTCTTTGGGGTGAACCTGGATATCAGTCTCAGGCTTTACATGGTTTTTTTCTGTTTGTTTATTTATTTGCTCTAATTCAGGCCAAAATGGTTCACTTCTTTTGCAAGAGTGAAATTCAGGGAAAATGTATAATTATGTTATAATCTTGGAGGGTTTTCTTAGGAAAGCTCAGTTCTCCTCAGGCTTCAGAGACAAGGGTTGAAGTTTCATAGAGAAATGACCTATTTGTAAGACTTGACAAGGTCTTCTGCCTTTCTCCAAGAATATGCAGACACAAGGCTTTACCATTTGCTTGTTCAACCATTGCTGTGTGGTCACATGGGGTTTTTTCCCATGGAATCCAACTCCTTGTAAGGTGAAGGAAAGGAGGTATTTGGGTAACAAGCAATCGTATCATACTTGGATGTTTCCTTAAAGGCATGTATGTGTCCTGCTGTGTTCTGTACTGTGTGTTGTTCCAAACCTCCTTTGACAGGTGAGTTATTAACTTCCTGAAAGCTTTTCCTTGGCTGTTGTCGTTAATGTTGCCCAAACATGCTATAAACATTGCCCAATGAATCATCGCAGCCATCTTCTCTGAGCAAGGTGACACTGCTTTTTGCAGATGGATTGATGAGATGATAAGCTTAAGAAAAAAGCCTCTCTGGATCCTAGGAAGCAGGGTGAGATAACTGTATACCTTCAGAGTACTTAACATTGCTAATATTTAGTATGTTCAAGACGAGCTCTTACTGCTGACTTTTAAGTACTTGGCTTTTCAACCTGAATGTGCTTTTCATGCATGTTTGTGATTAAAATGCAGTGAAAGTTCTGTCACATGTATCATTAGCAAGAGTGGTTATTTGCACCGCAGTGGTTCAAGTGATCCATGTTTTTAATTGGGTGCAGAGAGGAAGAAAAACAAGACCAGCCATTCTGGTTTTTGAAGAGTACATTCACAGCCGTAGAATAACGTGCTTTGCTCATGTTACAGCTCCATTGGTAGGAGCTGTCTTTGTGCAAAGCGTCGGTCCACAGCCCAGAAAATGCAGTGAGGGCTTAAAAGTGGAATTGTACTCCCTGAGGACCCCAGTTGGAGAAGGAGCAACCCCAGGCAATCTGGGGAGAGGCTGAAAGTCTACCTGGACTTACAGGTGCCTTCACACTGCTCCCTCTGCAGTCTCCCAACCTGGCACGGCTGGGACATGGAGGACATGCTGGTGGGTCCCGTTCTCCCAGGGAGCTCTGGGAACAGGGTCAGATGCACCACGTTGCTCACAGAGTGGCAGCAGTGAATCCTGAAGAGATCCAACGAGGGGGCTTTTATGGTGCCCTCTAGCCTAGAGGCAGGTGACTGTGACCAAATGCTGTGATTTATGCCTCAAAATAATGAGCCACTGCTGAGGATGTAGTGCCTGAGGGATTTTTTTTTCATGGTAGCTCCAGTAATCCAGTGTGAGAAGCCTCACCAGGTGGGCTGAGTGCCAGTCACTCGCCCCTGGCAAGAGACAGTCCGTCTTGTACAAACAGATAAATGTTTT
Organism: Psophia crepitans; assembly: GCA_013399095.1. Taxonomy (NCBI): domain Eukaryota; kingdom Metazoa; phylum Chordata; class Aves; order Gruiformes; family Psophiidae; genus Psophia; species Psophia crepitans. The sequence continues at coordinate 231,874 of VWZZ01007361.1, read as the reverse complement.
GCTGCCAGTTCACACAGGTGGATATTCTCAAAGACATGGATGAGTTAAGTGCCCAGTTCCCTTTGACTTTAGAGTGATTGCAGAAAAGATTTAATGCAACGTAATAAAAATTACTGTGGGAGCAATGGTGTCTGTGGCTAGCCTCCAAATGTGAAGTATTCACAGCCGCCTTAATTTCCAAGCACGCTACAGTCTAGACACACAAAAGCAGCAGCATACTAACAAAAAGCTAACAAAAAATTAGTGTTCTGCACCAAAAACTTGTGAAGCTGGGGGAAGCTGACAGTAGTGGGCCAGTAAGTGTTGTTTACAGCACTCTGCAAGGTCCATTTCTTCTTCATTACCAATGCCTCTTACTCCTGCTGCTCGACAGTCTGCCAGCCAAAAGCACCAAGGTAATTAATGAAGATTCATTTTTAAAGGGTTTTGTGACACTTGAAGACATGTCTCCATTAGGCATTTGAGGTTCTTTTATTAAAACACTTATTTGTCAGTTAAATGCCAGCTATTCATTCCCAGGTACTTACTTGGTTTTGGAAAGAGGAATTTTTTAGGAATGTATCAATTAATTCAGGATTTTCTTCTCTTAAGCAGAATAACAATCCAGTGTAGGCTGTGCTTTGGATTCTGCTCCCGTCTGTAAGGGATGTCTGCTGACTTTCACAGCTCAGACTTTCTGGGCTTGGGAACAGTGGCTGCCAGTTTGTATGATGTGAAGACTTTGGACATGTAACCTTGAAACAGTTACTAACAGACCTGTTCCTTCTGTTTTATTGCAGGCCTTCACGTGAGCTTCCCAACAGAATCAACAAGTAAGAGCTCTGCGCACAGTGGCAAAAAGGGCTGGTGTGGGGTGGGAGGGGGGCAGCCTGAGGAAAGGAAATGTTCAGGGAACAAGGAGGCTGGGGGAAGAATGAACCTGAAGTGTAGTACAGAGAAGCAGAGGAGAGATGCTCGAGTTTTAGCAATGAGTAACTTTGCTGTGATTTCATCTGAATGCCATGTTGAACTACCAGATACTGAAAAGAAAACAGAGTGGGAGCACAGAAAACATCAGGCGTGACATATTGCATGATGCAATAGAGAATTGATCTAAATAGTGTCTACCAAGGAGCTTATTCTTGTCAGTGGCTCTCGTTCCCTGTCCTGTCGTACAAAGCAGCAGGTCCCAGCGTAAGGCAAGAGTTTCTTCTGCTAGTGAACCTCTATTGTCTTATTTTTCCTTTCTCTGGGCTTATCAGGAAACAGTCTCTTCTGTACTAGTCCCTGCAGTTCTTGCTGCTGCCAGCAAAAGTTTGTCCCTTCTGTTACCATGATGGATGTATTACTCCAATTGTTACTCTGATCCCAGATCATTCCATAGCTGGAAAATATCTTCCAGATTCACTTTCCAGATCCAGAGAAAGTAGACAGGATGGTCTGACTGGAGAGAAACTTCAATGAATGAAGTGGATAACTGAGTTAAAGGTTTTAATTCTTTAATCCATTTTATTCATTATTCAGTAGCGCTTCTTTTTATCTGTTCCTCATTTATGATCTCAAGTAGTTAAAATGCTAACCTATTAATTTGTCTTTCCTTCATTACTCATATCTTGGTCATTTAACAGAGAACTAGGAAAACAACCAGTGAATTTGAATTCTCAGTTTTTCTACAGAGGAGATGCTGCACAAATGCAGGGATACACATCCCTGGTTTTCAGTATAATTTGTTTCTGTTGACATTTTCAGTCAGTATCCAGGATAACTCACTGCTGTGATAATTGCCTGCTTGCCCTGTATATCATGCAGTATATCAGGTAAGGTGGTGAAAAGGGCAGTAGTATTTCCCTGGGAAATATAAAGCAACCACATGGAATTACAAATTCATGAGAATTATTTCAGCCACTTGGTGATGGCTCACAGTTTCCATCCTTATATTATCACCCCTCAGCAGACAGGCACCATGGAGAGAGAACTTCTGCTTTAAAGGAACATAGTGATTTTTCAGAGATAAGGGTCTCAGACAATGATTGTTTCCTACACTCTAGCATCAGAATGTCTCAGCTGTGGCTGTATTGTTTAGGCACCACAGAAGGATATAGTAAGTGATCATTTTTCCTCAGGATGTTTCAGTCTCTAGCCAGATAAATGGGGAGAGAGGGGGAGAGAAAAAAAAGGAAACAGAGAAGCTAAACAACCTGCCCCAAATTCACACAGCTACACAGCAGCAGAGCAAAAATATAAACACAGCTTTCTCAAAACTTTCCCTTTGCACTACCGGTCAATCCACATAAATTTTTAACTAGGACCGTGTGGCTCCTAGTTACCTGGAAAATCCAGTGTAGTGGCATATCTAGCAAACCTGTGGAGAAACTGAACCCTGTCTGTTCTCTGCTTTACTTCTCTTGCATCAGGAGGCAATGTACTCTTACATATCTGAACAGACCAGTATATTGTGGGAATGGGAATAAGGGCAAAAGGAGAATAATGGAGAAGAAACAGTCACCAAAACATTTATCAATAGTGAGCCTGAGTTTTTAGGATCAATGCAGCAAGGAACCCCTACAGGTTTGGGACAAATAAACCTTGTTTGTACTCTAATTCAGCAAACTAGAATTACCTGTACTGCCTATACAAAAAAAAGTAACAGATGGACAGTAACATAAAAAAGATGGACCTGTCATACAGAGACTTAGTAGAACAAAATTGTATTCTAGCCTCAAATGCCCCTGGGTTTTAATGACCCAGCTAATGTTGTGGTTTCTACCCATTGAGTACCCTTCTGTGCATCCCCACAGGTGTATGGGGTATGAATGGGTACCTGAGCAGTGGTTCAGAGCCTGCAACAGAGCCTCAGCGGCTGCTACCCTGTTCTCGCTACTTATACACAGAGCTATACTCTCTACTAGCCCCCTGCTTAAGAGATCGCCTTCCCTAGGCACCTTTGTTGGAGAGTCATTTCTGGTATTTAAGTGAGCAATGAAAATGCTCAGCCTTGCGTTACAACTTCGATGCTAGGCATCGAGCTGTTCATTTGTCCAGCTGGTCAACTTCTTCACCAGCACTAAGCACACATCTACCCAAGCCTCATCCAATATGGGATACAATCCTGCATGCTGCATAATGTAACTAGGGAGGCACCAATGTTTGCTTTTTCTTTTTTCTCTCTCAAAGTTCAGTGATTGGTTTTCCACAGACTGTATGCACCAAGGTAATAAATATCTTGGGTTGTTGATACCTGACTCAAATTCACATTAGCACCTGAGGGTGAAAGTGCATTCCTTTAAATCCTGGCCTAAAAAACACCCAGAGGCTCCCAATAGTCATTGCTGTCCCCAAATGTGGCAGAGAGAGCATGCGCATCCCTTCATAACACTCAACTCTCAAGAAAATCTTTAGCTACTAATATTGCACCTCTTGAGATTTCTTCGTCTACTATTAGCACTTTTTTTTAATTAGCAGTGAAAAATTTTGGTCTTTTCTTCTGGAGGCAGGTCTAATTTTCACTCTTTTGCTTGTTTATTTGCTTACCAAGAGATGTCTTCTAATGTTAAACAGTACCTTAACCTCCTAAAAATGAAAAAGTTTGCAGCTCATAACCTGTAAGTGTCAAGTAGATGGTTTTATGCACTTCACCCATGCAAAGTCTGTGTTTTTTCTAGGCCACACTAGATAAACTTTTCCACCCCTCTTGGCAAGTTATCCAGGTATTATTAAGAAGAACTATAGCTGTGAAGTACCAAATGGCACCAGAACTGGGGACACAGAAGTTGTTTTGGGAGGGTAATTTTTCGGGGAGAGTTATTTGCGGAGTTCTGGCAATTACATCTTAACCTGAAAGGCAATATTTCTTTTGTAAATCTAGCTTTTGGCAGTCCTGGAAGCAGTTCTGGAAACAAGAAAGTGCCAGAGAACACTACGCACTATTCTAGTGAGTGTTTCTGCTTTATTATCCAGCTTTTGAGTTTTCAGTTGATCAGTTTGGCTTTTGATGAGTGAGTAGCAGAGAAATGAAACTGGCAGTTTTATTTCTAGCCTTACCAGACATAGACCCCATTACAAACCCAGTTTAACTGCCTATTATAAAACTCCTCTCAAAGAGAAATGGAGCTTAACAAGTTGACACCACTCTCACTGGAGAGTAGTACAATTATTGCCAAGGACTGAAGTCAAAGTGATAAAACTGAAAAAAAAATGTGAACTGAGTCATTCCCTGTGGGAGAAGGCACAAGAAAACATATTAAAATGTTGTTCATATGCTGTTGAGTTCATATTATAAGAATATATTGTTATGAATGTATTATATGAATATATTGTTCATATTGTCTTGGGAGACAAGGATTAGGAGGGAGTCTTCTGCAAACTGACCACTTGATATTTGCATGGTGCATGTTACTTAGTCTTTTATTTTAATATTATGCATCTCTAGGGCAAGAGTGTTGCTGCGGATCTGCTATTTCCTGCCCAAAGTACTGGCTTAGTAAAATACATTTGATGTTTTTCGACTGTAAACTTGTCTCCAGATTCTCCTTCTAGTTCCATAGATGCACACACATCTCTATATGAATGCTAAATATTAACTGCATCAAGAGCCATCGAAGATGGCGATTTCTAAATACTGGGTGCGCATGACAGTAGATGCCGAGGAAGCCCGTGGGACTGCAGCCGCAGCCTCTCCCAAAACAGGGCTTAGGCCAGCAGGCAAGAGAGCGCCTGCTAAATTTGAATGTGGCCCATCACTGCCAGAAAAAAGATAAATGGGGAGAAACTGGGCTTATATATTTCCCTGGAAAAGCTTCTCTTCGTTACATAATTCTTTCCTTTTTGCTTCTTGGCTGGGAAACACCTGTCAGGAAATGGCAGATGGTGGGAAATAATAAAAGGAAAGAAATGTCCTCATTTAAAAAGGAGATCTTGCATTTTCTATCGCTGGTTGTAAGTGCTATGGGGAATGTTACTGAATTATGTAACTCCTTGGTGTTTTTCTGGGCGTACAATGTTAAAAGAGAAATAATCGCTTCAGTTGCTGAATTTCAGATGAGTCTTGTTTTCAAAAAAGAGGGGAAAAAATTGCATGTATCAAAAATTTATTCCTGAAACACGGCTGCTTTGCAAAACCTTTGGGGGCCATCAACACTGGCGGTGAATCAGGAGTATCTTAATCAAAATTATAGTGGTCTCAGTGGGGCAACTGCTAAAACATCACCCTCCTACAGAAAAATGGATAATACCGGCTCCACAGGGCAGTGCGGGTGCCAGGGAAGGACTAAGGGTGAGGGAAGGAAGGTGCCTAAACCCTCCCTCCACAAAGATTGCTGAGCCTGAGACTTGGTGAGTGCGGGAGGAATAACAGGAGCAGCAGGTTCCCCGCTCCAGAGAAATCAGTAACGTTTGATGAAGTGGAGCTGGAGGTGCCTCTCGCTTTTGTGGATGCACGTGCCTGTACAGAGAGGCAACGCAAGCCTGGGGCAACAGGCAAAATTATGTTCTCCCTCTTTTGCAGGTGTTATCTTGCCAATTATCATCACCTTGATAGTCATTACCCTGTCTGTCGTCTCACTGGTGGCTTTGTACAAAATGTGCCAGAAGAAAACTCCAGGTATTTGGTTTACTTTTTCTGTGGGGGGAAAAAGATCAATCTGCTTTTTATTATTAAAAGATCTCTGGGGTCTTTTTAGATTATCTTAACCATAGACATTGTAGTAGTCTGATAGGAAAGCTTCTTACATTTCAAAGTACTCTGCCTAAAGTAGGAAAGTAACACTTCATTTTCAAAATCAGTAGGAAGAATAGAGGAAGCAAAAATGTCTGTGATTTCTGGAGAATATATAATGCTGTAAAGCTTTTTGTTCGCTCTTTTGCAGCTACAAAGAGCTAACAAACAGCTGTGCTAACACAATCAGTCAATCAGGTAGAAAAATGCAGTGAAAACTAAGTTTAGAGATATTTTTTAACAAAATCACTGTATTTTTTCTCAGTTCTCAATAAAGACAAAAGGAAATCAATGCTTTCTTTTAGGAAATACCTGATATATACATACATACCCACACACATATATGTTATAGATAAGTAAAATTTTCCAGTTACAGTGTAATGTACATGGGAACAAAATGCCTGAGCAAACAGTATTTTCAGGAACAGTCATCTTGACAGATCAGTTAAAGCCAGCATCTCCTTTGCTGCTGTCCATGAAATACTTCAGATAATGGGGTATAACTCCATTAAATTCCATTTGTCAGATGGTTCAGAGAGTTGTCTGAGTGGGCCACAGGCAAGTGTAATTCTCCATTAAGTGAAACCCAAATCTGAATCCAGACTGTGTTTTTTTTCTCTCCCTGTGAGCTGGCATGAGTTAGGAGACCTGTGCAGAGCTTCAGCTGTGAAATCATCAGGCCTTGGAAATATAAGATCACAACAGGGTGTTGAAGATGTAGACCAAGGCAAACTGTGTGTCTTAACTAATTTAGCCAATGACATGGAAAATCAGACCCAGATAAACAGAGGAAGATATGATCCTTCCTTAGGAAATTACTCCATATTTGGAGTTAAGAGGTAAAGATATGAGGTGAGCCAGCCTCCCCCATGCACAAATGCCAGAAGGCACAGTATTAAAAAAATCACTTGGAAGCTAAAGTAGATCAATATCTGTGGTGCTTCCTGCAGGATTTGTTCAGGTCTGTTCCCTGTCCTTCCCCCATTGACAGAGCACCCTGTGCCCAGTGCTGTGAGGCTAGAACTGCCTCCGTGTCTCTGATGTAATGCCTCGACCACATCCATCTGCCCACACTTGCACACAAGAATGAAATATGTTCGGTATATGATTCGTTTTGGGGAGAAACCCGTTCCCTATCGGCGGGGATGACAGACTCTGTTCTCAGATGTTGTGCCAGGTTAAACCCCCTAGAGCATACAGCCTGGCAGCTTGTTCCCTCACTCCCCTCACCCTGGATCTTTTAGCTCAGTTTTTATGTACTCTAGAACCATTGTGTGCTCACCTCCCCTGTGCCAGGTATCTGGGGATTTGAGAGCTGCAGGGAAAAATGTGCTTCTGTTGTGCTCTTGCTCAAGTTGCATAGCATTCTCCCTGGTTTCCAGAAGTATCCATTCGAGAAATATCACTTCACTTTCATAGATGACATGGTTACCTGTGAAACTAGAAAACAAACTAGAAAAGTGCCAATTACCATTCAAGCTGGCTGATTGTGCAGTATTGCATCAAGCACATTAACAAAATCACAACTAAGCCTTCTGCTAGCAACTACAGTAGCTATGTGTAAGTGTTTACTTATCTGAGTTCCAGCAGTCAAAATGATATTAACTTTGTTCCTTTTTCCAGAGGGACAAGAGAACGGCACTGAACAGTAGGTTGAATCCTGTCTTTTCGTTGCTTCAAGACCTATCGTGGGGCGCTTGTGAATGCAGCAGATTGAGATTTTCTTTGATCTTTCTTTGTTTAAACATAGTAAGCAGTTGTCACCCCAAGGAGAAATATCCTGTTTAAAGTGATCCAGTTCTTATACACCTGTATGCATGATAAGGAGCTCTTCCAGCAGGGGTGGATATGTGATGGTTCTCAACTGTTTTGCATGGGATAAAAATCTTATGCTGTGCCACAAGGCCTGTTGGCCCGGTCTTTCTTCCTCTTTTCTTCAATTTTTTCCCCACTGATTAGTTTCCTCCCCCTCCTTTTGTTCACACTTTCTCTCTTTCATAATGACTTTTGTTCTGGATTATTTTTCTTTTTCTCATGTCCCTCATTATTTCATTTTCCTCTGTCCCATCTTCTCTCCACTAGCCCATTTGCAGAGGCTCAGTTAAAACAGTATTGGCATAAGGAGTTCCAGAAGACTGAAACTGAGAAAGATCCACTAGAAGATGCATACTAGAGGCCACTGAGTCTGGCTGCTCTGTTTTGCATGACCAAAAGCAACATTTAGGTTGCTGATTTACCTGCTAGTCCTGACTCCTGGGACATCTGAAATGATCCTTCTTGCAATTCAACATGGCTAAAAGCCTTGTATTGACAGAGAGAAAAGATTACTCCCTCCTTTCCCCCAGATGCACTTCTTCTGTAGACCACTAGATTGAACCTAGAATCAGGCAACTTGATTTTTTATATATTTTAAGAGAAAGTTGTTTTCAGAGATATTGGCATATGGTGTTTTCCAGCACTAAGACTTATGTGAGATCCCATGCAAACCCCATTTCAAGCCCGCCAGTATAGACTGGCATAGGTGCTACCTCCTCCAGATTAGAATCTTAGATTTTGGGTTGGCTGACCAACATGCGTGCTGAGCTGTATGCTGACTGTTCTTCTTAAATGTTTTCTGACTTCAACAGGGCCCAATCTGATAAAGAAGGAGTCAAACTTCTTTCTGTGAAGACAACTTCTCCTGAGACCGGTGAGTGTTTCCTCTGTGTCTATGTATGTTTCTCTGAGCCCACAGAGGAGCAGTTTTGGGATGTAATTTCCAATAGTAAAATTATTTTCAGTTCCTGTCAGGTTCAAGTCACTGCAAGCAATTCCTCTGCAGTGCAAATCCCCAGATTGGGAGCATGTAGAGCTGTGCTGTGTGCGGTATCGGTGTTTGGAAGTGAAAAGTATGACTGTTTCAGGGAAAATCAGTTTTTAACGTCATTGGTGGTAAGTGATCTACAGCCAGGCACATTCAGGAATAACCATGATTATGATTATTAGCAGCTAGATCTGGCTATACAAGGAGGTTTGAGAACTGGTAATATCCCAGGGGCCGAAAGGTTTGGGAGTCAGTGCTCTATGTAAACAGGGCACTGCTGGAGTTAGTGTCAGCAGTGTTCAGTCAGCCTTGTACCCAGCCACCCTTTGCATTCAACATCCTATTCTCGTTGCAAATTCCTCTGTCCTGTGCTTCACTGATCCCGTTTCTTGCAAAATGTGTGATAAAACTTAAAGAACAGAGGTTATAGATAACATACACAAAAGAATGCAAAATCTCATCAATATACGCTGAGATGCAGTTACAGGTTTTGCAAGAAATACAGGTGCACAAAATAAGACTGAAGCAGAACAAAATTCTGACTAATCTAATTCCCAGCTAACCAACAACAACAACCAAAAAATCGAATAAAAAACCCTGTCATGGTACAGCTACTTATGGTGAAACTTATCCCCCTCACCCACTGCAGTTCACTTCGTCAGCCATGTAGGTAGCTTTTGCATGGTCCAAAAGACCCACAGTGCGGTTCTGGTAGCTCCAAGGCAACAAACAAGAGTCATGCAAGGTCCTTGCAGCCTTGGAGGCACAGCAGGCTAGAGGAGGAGAGACATGCTCCACTGCAGGATGCATCATTCTGCCCCCGCTGCTGCTGAGCAAATGCAAACTGTGCTTTGGCACTTGGCTGCAATTCAGAGCTTTGTGATTTGTGATTTTGGTTTTTTAATATATGTTTTTGGGAATAGACTTTTAGCTTTATTTTAAGGGGTATGGAATGGTGTCTGTGCTTAAATTTATAAACATAGGGGTGTTTTTTGAAAGCTAAATGAAGTCAGAAACTGGACTTCATAGACGGTTTTTGATTTGATTCTGTTCTCATACCAGTTTCAACAATAAAGTAATTTCATTGGCAGTGTCAGAATTATTTGTGTTTTAAAGTAGGGTAAGTGATAAAAGACTCGGGATCACTGTTGTTTTTTTCACAAGATGTGGTCTGGTGCCTGTTAGTCATTTACTGGTTCACCAAACATCTGAATTTCTTCCATCCAGAGGATGCGTGACATTCTTTTTTACTGAAGTATGATGTATGCATGCTATAATTGGAAGGTATGAGTCATAAGGACTTAGAAGACAAGATCCTTGCCCTCTTCTCATTAACACAATTCATATTTAAACTAGCTACCATTTTCTCTTGAATTCTTACGTGTTTAGATGTTTCAAAATTAAACATGACTTTCACAGAAATGGAAGTCCTGGGTTTTTTTGTCAGATTTTTAGAGACATTCTGCTCTTAAATTTAAAGCCTTTTGAAAGAAGAGCCTGTTTTCCTACAGAAATATTTGTCACTCATACAGGTACTTTCAAATATGTTAGAATGCCTGCCTATTTGAATAAGATTTACTTGCTTTGCTAAAAGCTCGGGTACAAAGGCAAGTGTTTCTTATGGTACAGATAGAAACCTGAGAAATGTCTTTACTTGTGGTCCCTTTTACAACTAGCAAAACCAATTGCACTGTGTGAAACTTCTTTACGTTTTTTTCCTTTTTAAACACATAAAATCCAGCTCAATTAAAAGGTAAATTCATTGCCGAACCATTTAGAAAGAGTGTGTTATAGCTGCCTTTGATTGTACATACCAACAAACCTACAACATAGACCTATATCATCTTCTCGCTATCAACAGGCTGCTCAGCTGCCTAAGATCAGGCATACGTACAACAAAGTTCTGCTTTGACATGTATTCAGTTTAAGCTTAACTATAATTATATTTTCTGCTTGGGTTTTTTTTTTTCATTTGTACTTTTATTTTTCCAAACAGAAGTTTTTGAGATTATATAATTGTTTCAGAAATGTGTAAAAACCATATATACAAACCAAATAAGGATATGACCTACAAACTGCTCAAGTAGGCAACCTAGAAAAATACCATGCCAGTGTTGTGCATGGCAATATATCTTGATCAAATGTTATAGTGAGTTTAATCTTGCCTTATTTTATCTATCTAAAAACTGAGTTGGCTCCACATAGTCAATTCAAAGAGATATATGTGTCCAGAGATCAGTTTATCCCATCTGTCTTTGACATGTACCTTGAACTGGAATGAGCTGACCTATGGACGTCCACTGACTACTGAAGGATCGTATTTTAGGACTTCTAAAATTAGGTTCTGAGTAGAAATTAAAAGAAAAAATACCCTTTTTCATAAGTATAGCTGAATTAAATTTATTCAAGAATGTTATTTCAAATACCTACAATTAATGTGAAAGAATACAGGAAAAGTATGGTGTTCAATTAAGCCTGGACTAAGAATATTTTTCAATGCAGAAATACCATCAGGAACAGTAGGTAAAACTGAGCTTTAAGATTTTCATTTTTTAAAACTCTTAGATGGAGTTGCTGATGGCTATGGCTATGCTAAAGCACTACTGGTTGAGAATTGATGTAAATCAAAACTGACAAAACTAAACACCGTAATTTTTTTCATGCATATTTCCCAGTGAACTGGAACACCTGATGCAAAATAAATGGCTGTACGTGCTTCTTGCATGAAAATTCAACTTGGATAAAAATGCTGACGATACTGAATAGTCTCCAAAGTTTTACACTGATGTGCAAATACAGGACTGTGCAGGTGAATTGAGGGTGGCTCTTCCTAAGGATGATAAATGGTTCTTCTACAACACAGAGCTCTAGAAAATCTACCTGCAAAAAATATTTCTCATTTGGGATTCAATATAGCCCAGAGAAATGCATGTTTGGCTTGTCAGTGGTAGATATGTTTCCCAAGAATATAAGATGGAGGGTTTTACTTGATGACTACAAGATCAATACCATCATCCAAGATGTTAATGATGAAGTATTGCCTATCTTGAAAACATACCTAACTTTTATTATGAGGCTTCTTGCAATTTCAATGGAAACCAACAAAGATATTGATCACCTTTTTGGACTCATGAAAAATGTTGACAGATTGAAATTCCTCAGTAACAGAAAGGTTGAGGAGCAGAAATTGGGGTAAGGCTACTCCACACAGATGAATGATGCGTGATAGAAATAGTGATACCTGAGTAATGACTCGACAATTTTCCTTTGTGACCTTTTCCTGGAGTACCCATTTTAGAGCAGGTAAAATGTATGAAAGGCTCTTGTAGTAGCAGCAGCAGCACACCGGGTCGATATTAAAAATAAAGTCTCATAGGAACGTGGCAGGTGACATAATATTTCAGAGTTGTTAGGTATAATCCTGACATGTAAGCGTAAGCTGATTCATTAGGGCATGTTTTCTAACCAGTGCCTGCATTTTTGAGATGGTAGGGTAGGGAAGGGTAGGATATGACTTACTGAGCTTATGGGGTATTGTCTGTTCTGCACTGACTTTGCTGGAAGAATGTTAAACGTGTCAAAGCTGATGTGGATAAAATTTTGATGAAGTACCTGGAACAGAAGGTGGCTGGAGAAGGGCCCGTGGCAGATGTCTGCATTAGGGCTTGCCAAGACACCCACTATGGACACAAATGAAAACTCAGGTGTTGCTACTAAACAAAACTGGGAAGGCAAACATGGATATCTGAGGAGACACCTGACCTGTCACATGTGAAACACCCTTAACTTCCTGTAATCACACTGGAGAAAGGGATCAGTCAATACCAGGAGGTGCTCTCAGGTGGCAGCATAGTACAAAATAGTATGAACGAAGAATGTAGAACAACCAGCAGTCCCCATATGCTCCACATCTCTTCCAAAAGCTGCTGTTGATTAACACTAATAACAACCTTAGAGCGGTTTATCTGCTGCTTACACTGGATGTACCTCCTGTCTGTGGATTTTCATAATGTTTCTTGGGCGTGTTCCTTGCACAAGATGAGCTATGTACCTTGAAGATGTGTGGGATTTCATGGCATAGATTAATTGGACCCCATAACTTCAGTCACTTCTGAGATCACCCTAGTTTGTGTCTGCAGCATTCCTCTGGACTTCCTGAATTTCCAAAATCTTCCCTGTAAAGGCTTTGAGGATTCCTAACCTTCAACATCAGAGGTGACTGAGCACCAAAATCATCACAGAACAAACAAAAAACCCTTGTTCCCATTCAGCACAAAAACTTACCTCGGTCATTGGAATACACATGAAGTTCAGCACCTGATGAGACAGTCCACTGTGGTGCTAGGGTTTGGACCTGGAAAATCCCGTGGTCTTCTAAAATGATGTGGTTGAATGACAATACCTTCATCATGGCTTTCCATGAAACTCCAAATGCTGAGACTGTTGAATTGTTCTGCCTCACTCATCAAACCATAGATGTGGCTGTGGTAGAATGGGACAAATCCGGAGCTGGGACAGAGGATTATTCCTCCTCGGTTTCTATTATGCTGACCACCTCTGAGCATGGACCATGGCATTTAAGGAGGTAAGAAATCTTTGAGTTTTACCACATTAGGGGCCCTACCCCAGGAAACTTACCCTTGCCAGGGGGGGTGGTTCCATAGCAGTCCATGGGGTTTCTCAACATGCATTAGTAGTTTAATCTCTATCTCATTTTGCTAGGATCCAGGTGGATGTTTCTAGGAGCAGGTGAAGAAGGCAGGTCTCTAGATGAGGCACTCTGTCACTGAAAATTTCCTTCCCTCCTCCTCTCACTTGCAAGACAAGCAGCGCAGGTCAGCGGAGACCAGTCTGTTGGCATGCTGTGCGCTTAGAAATGGTAAGAGCAGGTGTTCCTACTCATGTGAGGATATAATACTGATTATTTCTTTTTCAAATTATGAGCTGTACTTTCAGTGTCTTATTATTTTCCCTGCAGGCAGAAAACCTAGAAGCTGCTTCATAGAAAAGGGTCCCCTCGCAACAGAGATCAAGTACCTGCTTACCTTTACTTTTCTTTCTCATTTTCTGATACTCTTATTATTTTAACCTTGTATTGCATAATGGCCTGAAGTTGTGTTTTCTTTCTTCATAGAAACTGAAGAATAAACTTTCTCATATTTTGCACCTCATGCCTGGATTTTGTTTGTGTTTACTCGCACCGCAAAGAACTGACTGCACACACTTCCAGCTGAGACTTTTGGGCAAAACTGTAGTCAAAAACATTCAATAGAGTTGGCCTCCTTCTATATTTGTAACTCAGTTTGTGAGCTGAATATTTGCAAGAGTTTTTACAGCAATCTCTTACGATCAGAGACCGGTGAGGCTCAAGTGGTGTTTTCATCTGTGGAGCGTTTGCAAACTTTCCAGCCTGCGGTTTTCTGAGATGTTCCTCTGTTGGGGGAGCCACCTCCCACCCTTTGCTGGCATTTCAGCAGCAATTGCCTTCCTGTCCTTCACCTGAACATTTCCATATGCACTCTTTCTCTCTGGGTGAATTGTACAGATCCCTCTATCCTGCTGATGATGGTGAGGAACAGTCTGGAGGGGCAGGGGTGAAGTGCGTGGCAGGTGGGCGCTGCAGCACGTCGCAGGTGCTGGCCCCGCTAGCCCCTGTCAAACCTCGCTGGTGTGTTGAGATGCTGTTCTCCAGCATCTGTAATGCACCCCTCTTTCTTTTAGTTCAGCGTTGTAAAGATAGACATTTAGATTCCTGTGTCTGCAGAGGTAGTTTTATACTTTTATAAAAAACAGGTTTCTGCAATCATATTTTATGAAAAACTTTCTTTAATTTTCTCCTCCAAACCAGATTGCCACTTATGAGCAATTTCTCAACAGCAGATATTACAGTGAAATAACAGTACAACTCGGTTTTTTCTTACAGACAATGTAATCTGAGCTGCAGTACAACCAATTTTTATGTCAAAGACTATTTTTTATATTCTTTTTCTTCCAGCTATCCCAATACCATCAAAGAGGGCTTTGCCCAGGTCAAAGACTTTCTGTATTCATAGAGATATAACCTGTTAATTCTCTTTTATATCATCATGCCCTGCAGTGTATGTGTATTATGAATAATATATTCAAATTCTGAGTCAAATGGGGGGAAGGAAATTACAGTGAGATTAATACAGTAGCCTTCCACAACCGTGAGACACATGTTTGTTTCTGAGTTTGAAAGTTTATTTTATAGAATCTGTAATTTCATCTGATTATGTGTCCATTGCTTATTCATATATTGATAGTCAGAAACAAATACATTTGTGAGAGCAAAAAATCAAATCAAATACTGCACAAGTGAAATTTTAATTAGGAAGAATCCTTGTGTTTTCAGTGAAGCGTTATTACTTTCCTGGTTAAACATTTAACTTTGCCGAATCCTCAGTATCTCTGTACTCAGTCTACTTCCCGTGCACTTAATACAAATATGTTGAAGGATACGGAGTTACAAATACAAATTTTTTCCTATTACATCTTCCTTATCCGCATCTTCTTTAAGCACGACTGAGTTTTAGAGAAGAACGTGTGTGTGGGTATGGGATCAGGCCCGGTACCTACACTGCTAATTTACTGGGATGAATTGGCGACTGGGACTCCAGCAAAAGTGTTTGAGGGGTGCCATATGGGAGGCTGTGCACCCATCCTGTATCACAGTAGTTGCTAGAGGACCCTCTCTTTTAATATTGAGGCTAAGCAGCCGTGATGTGAGCCAGCTGTACCTCCTCAGATCCTGGACCTCTGTAGCCCCAAATCCTGTCACTGACGGTGGCTAGCAGGAGATGTGAAGGGAAGGACAACACATAGGGAAGGAATACAGTACTGTGGCCTCCACTATAGCCTTCCAGCAGTCTGTGGCTTGGAGATGTCCTGAATCAGAGGCTGTGCCTTTGGTGTTTCACAGTGCTCAGTCCGCCTTTACTTCCATGAATTTGTCTCATCCCCTTTGGCATCCGCAGCCTCCTGCAGCAATCAGTTAGGCAGTTTAACTACAGATCTGTCTGTATTATATGACAATAATGTTTAGAGACTTCATGGTGCCTATGTCTTTGTGTTTACAATCCAATTTCAGACAAAAATCCACAAACAGGTGCAACAATGGAGGATGAGAGGGAGGATAAAAGGTTTAATGGAAGGGTTTGTTTGTCAGCTAAAACTGCCGTGTCGGTATCAATCTGATTTAATTTTCCAAATACTCTGCCTAAGGCCTCTTTCTCAAACTGTGCATCATTTCTTTCAGTTTTTGTAGAAGTGCGTGATATATATGAGGTTGGCTTCTCACTGCCCTCTGCCAATCTATGTGAGCCCCCAGCTCTTCCTGCATCGGGAGAGGTGTCACAAGGCAGGACCGCAGGTAAAGGGGGTCATGTCACACCTGCAGCTGCGCAGTTGGCAGCGCTTTTCTAACTGCATCAAATACTTCCTTCCGATTCCCTCCATCTCCCACTTTTTGCAGTTCACTCATTTGCTTACCACAGTAGACAAACGTGCAGTGCATTTTTAATTCATTATCAGGTAATTATTGCCATAGTACCACGTATCAAATTGGATCAACCGATGCCTTTGTGCAAGATGCTGTGTAACTATATTGTGAGAAGCTGATGATTCAAGTCTCTCTTGATACCTTCCATCTCCTTGTGTGTAACAGTAGAGGTTATTCTGTTATTAAGTGTGTCATTCTCCCCTAAACACATAATCCAGAATCAACAAAAGCCAATTTTTCACTGATGTTCTCCAGCAATGTTGCCTTCAAAGCATGCAGGTAACCTATCTAGACTGGTTGAGCACCGCCACTGCTCTGCGTATCTGCTCCATCAGCCAAACAGTTTGGTGTGAAATAATTTCTTCAGTTGATTAAAATATCATCTGTTCTAACAAAATACTAAACACAAGTATTTGTTTTTCATTTCCCTTATGGGAAGCAAGGTCTGATCCATTTTCTTTTAGTGGGTGATGGTTCGGGGACAAGTTTGGTTTTATGAAGTCTTGGAATTTATTTCTGTCAGCTAAGGCTATCTTGAAATCAATAAAAATGTCTTCCCACTTGCAACTAACCTGCTTTTTGTGTTGCAGCTGGATATTTAGCACATCATCAAACCGCTGAGCCATTAGGCTCCAAAATTGTTTTAGACACCTCTCTGTGCAGTCTTAAGGCAAACCACAGCCCCGTATCTAAAACCACGTGTTAATCTTGTTACTCTTGAACAGAGAGCATCTGGGTGACCATTTCTTCTCCAGTATATAATTATTCTCTCTTCATCACTGAACTGTTAGTTGGCACTAACAGTTGTAGACCCTGTAATGCAAACATCTGCAGACACATTTGCAACCATGGAGTAACGATAACTTGGTTTTGCTTCAGAAATCTTGCAGGTCCCTGCCCTCTTGGGAGCGCAGTGGCAAAGCAATGCAGAGCATCCCTGCCTGCATTGAACCCTCATCGGACAAACACTGATATTTCAGGGGAGTGTTGACTCCAGCAGTAGTTTGTGGCAGTTCACTGTTCCCAGGGATTGTGTATGTAGCTCCAGGAAATCTGGAGCCTCTCTTTAGACATGTTATTTTCCTGTGGTGCAAACTATCAGTCTTCCGTGTAAGTCTGCCTAATTTCTAGCTTAGGCAGAGCAACCGGCTGAGAGTGGAACTGATAACAAAGTATTGATATTTAATACAAATATTGAATATTAGCATCTCCATGGTGATATATTTCTCAAGTAATTTTTCCTACACCTTCTTTTTTAAACAATCTTCCCAATTTCTCCCTTTCACACCCTATCTTCTGTATATTGAACAACAAAGGTAAAAACATGCAGAAGGAAGAAATAATAAAAGAAGAAATAAATAAAAATAAATTAAAAAATAAATTAGTCTTCTTGAAAATCTCATTCCTTTGTTAGTACAAAACTATACAATATTTGAACTGGTTCATTTTACTTCAGCTTTTCAAAATAAGATTTTTGTCTAACAAAAACTTTTAAACTACCAAAAATGTATAAAACTGGTTGAAATGTTTCAGTTTTTTCTACCAGCAACTTGTGCTTTTCTTTTCTCTAAAAAATTGTATTATGAATTATTGAAGTAGTTGCTGAAGGCCTTTTTACCTGAAATTTAACATCACCAGAATTTCTGAAGCTCTAACTTAGTAACGTTTTATAATGTTTTAAACTAATTTTATCCAAAATGGAACACTTGAGAAGCGAGCACCGTTCCAGCACATTATGCTTGAACAATTTTCAGTGTTTCTCATGGAAGCCCAGTAGAGAACAAGTTTTCTACTTAACTCCAAAAAGCTGCCCTTAAAATTAATGACCCCCTTTTGCTGCTGAGAAAAATTGTCTGAAAACCATTGACAAATCTTTTCTATTTTCTTCAGGAGTGCAACTATTTAATTTGACTGCTAATTATTTGAATGCCAAATCAGTGAAATTGTTATAATCTTAATTTGTATTACCATTTTCAGCCCCAGGGTATGGATGATACGCAAGCTTTTTAATACATATTTGCTTTTGCTAAAATGTAGTACATCACTTTCTTTCCTCTCATGAGCATGTCAGGCATTAAATTGTCTCCTGCAGGTGAGCAGAGAGGCAGAAGGTGGTTTCCTGGAGGCATTTGGGTTTTCCCACCCTTGTGCCTGTTTCCATGGGACTCTGTCCGGTCTGGGGATGCCATTCCCTGTTCATCTCCATATACGAATTTCTGACCCACAAAAATCCCACTGCCATTCCTGGGAGACGTGTTTGGAAATAGGACAACTGTAAACACGTCCTCATCTGGAGGCTTATTTGTCTGCCTGTAATTGCTGGCAGCGGCTCTGCTTCTCCAGGGAAAGAGGAGAAGTGTCTGTAATCTCTGACTGAAGTTGTTAAATGTTCATTTTCGTGCTTTGGAGGAACTGAGCTGCTGTCAGCGATATCAGCAAAAATTATTTTTTTAATTGTATCTTTTTGTGATTTAATGTTCTAATCATAGTTAAAAATTAATTAAAGTCTTACACCTTGTCTAAACCCTTGAGAACTGCCTTGGAAATACTTTGTGGTAGTAACCCACCATCTGAGAACAAATCATGGGGGAAATAAGCTATAAAACACAGAGAAAGTAGTAAGTACCAAATTGTGTGGACAGTGGTTAAGTAAGTCTAACAAGGAGACTGGCTAGTTTGTACGGTGGTTGGTGACGTGGTCCCACTAGGCTCATTTGTCCTTTTGTCTTTGCATGTGTAACTGATGTAAATGTATTTTCTGTTTCTTAGGAGAGCACTCATCTCAGGGGAAGAATAAAACCCGGCAACTTTTCACATCTCAGCAATAAATACGTAAGTTTATTGCTTTTCTCTTGCATCCTGTAACATTAGTGTTTGTTAGTCTCAGTATTGTGCCTTGGTAACTGAACCAAAGGAGCAATGACTTCAGTTGGTGGCAGCCTCAGTGGGCAATGGATTCAACAAAGCTCAGCTTGAGCACACCATCGCAAACAGAGTCCCAGGCAAACCAAGGGACTGAAGAAGCTGCCACCTCGCAGCTTTATAGGCAAAGCATTTGGCTTCAACTGTTCAGCAATTCCTGGTTGTAATTTCCTAGGTGAATTTTCTTTTTGTTTGTGTGAGAGTAGGAGATTTTTCAAGGCAGTTACCTATAAAAAATGAACTTGCTACCCAGAAGTGTTCAGCTCCTTTGGTTTCATGAACAGTCTGTGCCTGTTCCACATTGTGCAAAAGCAAGCACTTTCATTGAGGTGGTTTATTATGGCTTGAAATCCTTCATGGCTAACATGCAAGACTGGCAGGTGTCGGACAGTATTTTTGTGTGTGTGAGGGCAGAAACCATTAGAGCACCTCTGAAACCCACTGTTTGCCATGCGGGCGCTGCGTTTTCCTTCAGGTACAAAGCTTTCTCAGGAACCACAGTCTCCACTTCCCATGGAGTTGCTTCCCTGATTTGTGAGGGAATGGGGTTCGTTGCTGAGGGTGGGAGAAGGAAGCGGCAGTGGGAAAGGCGTAGGCTGTGGGAAGGGCCCTGTGTGACCAGGGTAGCGCAGGGAGGTAGTGGAGAAGAATGGCCTGAGCAGCCTAGGTGTCACATCATATGTGGGGTGGACTGGACAGAGGCAGCTGTGTTGGGCCCAGAAGCAGCCCAGCCTTCCACCATAGTTGCAGGATGAAGCCACTCTAGAACAGGTCCCATCGCATTCCACTGAGAGAGATCTGGTTGACCAGAAATGTGGAGAGATCCTTTTGTAAAACGTCTTTGATGTTTTTGGCCCATTCTCATTTCCCTCAGGATGTACAGACTGAGCTTTCCTGATGCCAACAGTAAGGACAAAATAACCTTCTTTGTCCCTTGAATTAGAGCAGCAGAATGCAATTTTGCCTGTGTTACTGAAAACCCAGAGGCAGTTCTGTTTGCCCAGATGCAGGACAATGTCCTGGACAATGGATTTACTTTTTACTCTGTGTCATCCATTTCAGCTTACTCTTATGTTCCTGAACAACCTTACCTGGAATAATAATCTTGAGATTCTGTTGTCCTTTCAGATGTGAAGCAGCCTGCTTTATCACAGTGTGCAGGAACATCCCACCAAAAGCTGCAGTTCCACAGGAAGCCTGGAGCAGCTGAAGCTTTTTACTAGGCAGGACACTTGTGTTCATGACCAGCTCTTGACTTCTAAAGCTCAAGTGTCTCCTGTCCCTTCTGGAATGACACATAATTTTTCGATGGCTTAATAACTGATATATCATATGTATTTATTACTTTCACATATAGTAAAAGCAGGAAAACTTTCAAGAAGGTTGAAGATAATGTAAAAATCAGGTGTTGTTTGCATAGTAGTTACTAAAAGCATTTTCTGCACATTTGGGAAGGAATACGTCAGCATACTTTGCTGAACTTCTGGTTCTTTTAATTGTATGTAGCAAAATACAAACAGGGCCTGACCCTTGAAGCAGTACTGGGCAAATTGCCACTATGAAAATTAATTCAGTGATTTCCATGAGATTCCTCACTGTAGCACACACTTCGCTTGTCATAAATGTTTACAGGATGGGATGCCTGGGTGAAATGCTGAAGTGTGCGCTTTTTTCTGTGAAGGGGGGAATATACCTTGCACTGAGGCTCTTTGAAGTTCTGTAAATTACTGAATATGACCCTTGTAATGTACCAGGCAGCGTGGTTTATTTTCACCTGTTCCTCGGCTAATTGTATTACGTGTGCTATAAATAAGTCTCCTATGTAGCCTGGGGCGCACAGTAGGGATGAGAAAGATAAGCAGTTTACAGATGAACCTTCTTCCCTCTCTTCTGAGTAATGCATGGGATTTCTGTGGGTTATTGAATAACTCTGGAAGTTTAAGGAGTGTTTCAAGTGCTAATTACAGACTCTTAATTTGTACAGAGCTGGCAATTCAAAAATATCAAGTAGCGCTTCTACCTGCATGTATCCTACTTTTCTAGAACTATAAATGTTTGAAAATTATATTACTGTGAGCATCTGCACAGACTGAATTCACTGACTCTGGTAGCATGCCAAGAACCTCCATGGTTTTATTGGCAAATGGAAAGACGACAACTGGTGGTGTAAGTGCAGGACCAGGAGGCAGGATGATGATCTAAGTTTTGATGCCTATAGCAGTATGGTAAGAAATTGAGCAGATTTATTAGTTCATGTTTATACACGAAGCTGAAAAGCATTCGTTTCCCTGTGCTTGACCGTTGCTCTTATTTCCACTTTGATGGGTCTAATAACCCTCTGTCTTAGCGGCATCAAGAGAAACTTCTGATGAAGCTCTGTAAAAGATGGGACACCAACAAGTGTCCTCCATCCTGGCACTGAACTTACGTGGTTCATTCAGGTATTCCTGGATCACTTGGGTTGCTCAGGAGCAGATGAGTCTTGGATGCCTACTTTAGAAAGGTCAGGCCATCTAAAATACACTAGTTGGCATCTGCAACTGCTGACATTCCTGATTGCTGAAGTTTCCTATGAAAAAAGCAATCATCACAGATTTTCATGTTGAATTTTAAAAAAAAAAAAGTATTTTGTAGCATGTTGCATCATATTGAAAGGACAGTAGAAAAAAAGCAGAGAAAGATTGTGAAATATATATATGTTTGTGCAAAATTTGTTCAGAAACTACTACAGTGTGTCAAGAAAAAAAATTTAACTGCCTATTAAAAGTTATTCTTTATTAAACGGCTCTTATTTTTCTCTTTGCAGAAATGCAATTTGTTACCCATACCTAACACAATTATTGTTTATTACTCTGCCTTCCTGTAGCACAGAGTGAGCTGAACTCTTTATGGTGAGCCTAGAGAGCTGACATTAGCTATTCTGGGCACGGTGATGGCAAGGGGGAGCATGAGACCTTGCAGAAAGCATGCTGGGGTGGCAAGTGGAGTACAGAAAACTCCTCCTCGTAAGAAGAGTTGATGAGGAGAGAGCTTGCTTCAAATCTTAATACTGGAAAAGTGCAAAAGACCAGAATAGGGGAAGATATTTCAGCTTTTCATGGTAAGGGACATGGCAGACAACCAAGTTCTCATCGGAAGGCTGGGAAACATACATCAAAGCGACTGGCTTGTGTGAGTAGGTGTGAAGCAAAAGAGGTGGGTTTAGTGGAGAAGAACCTGTGGGCTCCTAAACCCATGAGGCAACAGAGCTTGTGGTAAAGGGGAACATATGAACTTCCATCCTTGTGAAGGATCAGGAGGGAACTGGTGTTTGTATGGAGAGAAGACAGATTTGCTTGAAGGGTATGTCAAGCACAGAAAGGATTTGGAAGAATATTTGGGGCTCTTCTGCAAAGCTGGAGATGCTGGATTTGGCTTTAATGGGAGGTATTTTCAGCACCATTCATCTCAGGCTCAACTTGGGAAGGTGAGTTGCTGTCTTAAAGGAAAGAAAAGTTTCCCTGAGCCCTTCCCAGAATCCTAACCCTGTTCTGTTGAGATACTTGCAGTGGCAGTGATCAACTGCAGCACACTGGGATTTTGGACCCAGTTCAAAACAAGACAGGTGGGCACTGGAGAGAAAGAAAAACAAAAAACCAAAACAAAACAAAACAAAAAAAACCCCAACCAAACAAAAAAAGGTGTGGTACAGTGTATTTGACTATTGGCTTTCTACTCTAAGATGCTGTATCAAGCAACTTATCTGACTCACATAAGAGAAAAAATACCAGAAAGAAAAAGACTTTTATCATTATTTACAGGAAAAAGGTAGAGAAAACAGCATTAAAAAATGAGAATAACTGTTTCTAAAAAGTAGGGACCCAAGAGTTAGGCATTAGGTGCTTTTAAATATCCCACAAGCAGCTTATTAGCTTTCTAAGTGCTTAATTTTTTTTTTTAATTTTTTTTTTTGCATCTTTGGCCGAGTGCCTGGTGTTGAGCTGCTCGTGAACGGGCCAGTCTTTTGTTTGTTGTTCTGCTTATTGGCTCACAGGAATCATTCCGGCCCTCGATACCCCAGGGCCTGTGGACAGGACTAGTTACAGGCTGCCGATGGCACTGCTCAGAAAGGTGCTTAAATAATAAATGATAAATAATAAATACTCCTCCATTTGGTGTGCGCCACCCAGGATCTGGCTTTTCTGCTGTGCCCCACGGTGGCAACGCTGCTGTTTGCAGCCTGACCTTCAACTTTTGGGCGAGGGAGCAGTGCAGCCGATGGGTGCGGAACTGCTGTTGGATTTCTGCGGCACCGGATCGCTGCCCGGGGCTCGCTGCTGCGCTCCGGCGTGCCGGGCACTTCCAGCGCACTGTGCCTATGGGCAAAGCGCTCTCCTGGGAAGCTTTAAACATACGTCTCAGGAGCTCTCTGGCACCATTAATTATGGCTCCTCAATTTCTTCAAATTAGGACTCTATATCTAATAAAATAAATGAGCTTAAAGATTACTCTATTGATTCCCAACTGAGGCAGCTTTTCAGTTTATGGCCAAGGGCAATCTATAAAACACAGGCTTTAATTAACCCTGGTGAATGCAGCTGACGTGGAACACCAATACCCTCAAAATATTCAGCGCAGACAGCTGAAGGATCTTCTCAGCTTGCTTGTGTGGCATGGGGATGCCGTGCCATGGTGGGCAGCTCTGGGGCTGCTCTTCAGGCAGCCACAGGTTACCCTTCATCCTGTGGCTGCCACGTGGTGCTCTGCCTGTTCCCTGGAAGGATCTCCTGTAACTTCAGGGTATTAAGCAGCTCCAAGTGCTGCACAGAGTTTAGTCCGTTCCTTGAGGTCAAAGCTGTGATGGTGCCTCAGCAGGGCAGCCCCAAAGTGGGCTCTGATGTGCATCAGGATGCTCACAGGTGGCAAAGTGCATTTCTTTCACCAACAGCACGTGATCCAGCCTTTCCATCCACCCGCTTGGTCCCCACGGGCAAACCTTCCAGAGGAGAACAAAAGATGCACTTTCTGCCCAACTTGTGCAAGCGCAGGGGGCTGTGTCACACCCGTCCCACTCACTCTCTCGGTTTCTGCCTCTGCCGTGCCACTGCCATCGTTCCCCTGGGCTGTGGGACAGCACTGGCGATGGCCCTTTCCTTCAAAACCTGCCACAGGGATTTGAACCTGCAGCACCTTTTTGCAAAGCGAAAAGAGCAGCGTCAGGACCTCGGGCTGGCCGAAGGCAACACGCGAGCCTGTCTGCGGGAAAGAGTGCGCTGCCGCCTCGCGCAGCGGGGTCTCTGTGCACAGGCGACAGCTTTTGGGGCAACGTTGCAGCACTCAAGGGAACAGCACTGAACAGTGCAACCACAGGACTCACCCCCCAAAAAAATCCCTAAATAAAGCTGCAAGGCAAGTCAGGGCTGTGTGAGCAAGGAGCATTTGCTGGTTTTCATCTCTGCTTTCCACGGTGAATTAAATTCTACCAGATGTGGTGCTTTCTGATAGAAAAGCAACAGTGTTATTGTGCTCTTTGTTATTATTAACAACTTACAGCTTTCTTATTACAGCAGTAGGACACTTCCCCGGTCAGGGTTGCTGTTCAACTAATGAACACGGCTCATTTGTCTCCCTCCCTCCCCACTCACTTTTTGTCTGGCTGCTCTTTGGGTAGTAATTTGATGTGTTGAGCTCTCACCACCTCCGCTGCCCCCGGGGCTGAAGTTCTGATGATGCTAAACAATTAAAATGCAATGCAATTTCAGGCAGTACAGAACAGCACAGAATAAGCCAGCAAAAATTCAGCCGTGCATAACGCTGCGGAGACTCTGTGCCTGTCAGTCTCTGACTCCAGGAGATAATTTGGTTTTTCTAAGAAGCAATAATTGAGCCTTTTGCATGTGCCACGGTTATGAACTAGTCAAAAGCTTGTTTGCTGTGCACCCAGGAGCACCGGATGGATTGGATAGTCCCCGCAGCTCTTTGGGGGCTGCCAGCTTTACACTTCAAGCCTTTTCTAGCTTCTGTACTTGTAAGTTATTCTTTTGACAGCTTTTATGCATACGAGCACCTTGTCTGAATTTAGCTGGTGAAGTGAGGGGGGAAGGGTGAGGAAGAGCATGCCAAATGAAACCCGCATAGCTGGGGGCAGTTCAAAGCCAGAGCTGAACCCTGCTGCTCACATCCACCCCAGGAAAAACCCACAGGAGAGACAAAACCACCTCCAACCTTCAGCCCTCGGATTGCGGTAGGTGCTGCTTGCTGCGGGTCAGGGTGCGGCCGCAGGTGCCCCACGCCAGCCTGTTTGATCACACTCAGATACTTGCAGTCCTATTTTCATGAACCCCGTGCATATACCTTTCCAAAGAAGACTTAGTATGAGGGAGCTCAGCAAAGAGGTGCCACTATAAAAAAGTAATTGGATGGAGACTTTGCACCAGGGATTAATGGTTTGCCTCCGTGAAGCACAGACCCAATGGAAAGGGCACAGAGGAGGCGATTGCAGGTACCTGTAGCTGCCCTACACAGGGTGCTGAGCATCATGGCTGCTTGGATTTGCAGGTCAAATCCCACAGGTGAGCTACAGAAAGCCCTAAATGCTGCCCCTTGCTTAGCCAGAGCCCCTGCTCTTGTCAGGCAGGCAAAGGAGATGGGATCAGGAGGGAAAGCACCTCCCGGGTACAAACCTGTTGTGGCTGCCCAGGACAGCTCATCTGCCCCAGGCTTGCCAGGCTGGCTTTCTGCACCCCAGCTAGGTCCCTCCTTCACATCCCCAAATCCGTGAGCATTCATTGCAGACACGGACAGCAGTGACTTCGTTCTACTGCACTACGGTGATTTAATCTCTGCTCAGTGCTCTGCACACGAGGCCTAGCCCAGACCTCCAGGAGGTGGACATAAAACGGGACCTGGACGTGAACCAGGACATGCTTTTCTGCTGATGAAGCAGAGTAAGCCATGGCAAGCTTTCATGTTCTTGTGCCACGCTGTCATGGGCTGAGGGGCTAGGAGACACACCAGGGCACTCGCCTCGCAGAGGAGCTTGCCCAGAGGCACATGTGCCCCCCATCACCCTGATCACTTCCCCCAGGTGCTGCTGCTGTGGGATCACCAGGGAAATTCGGCCCCGAGCACCCCCCGCCCTCCCTCTCAGGTAGGGTTCTTATTGCTGGGGCTGCTCTGTGCCCTTTTCCATGGCTGTAAGTGCTGCTGTTTGCAATGGATGGAGACTGGGAGAAGGGGTTTGGGCAGGATTTCAGTACATCTCAGTTCCTGGCGTGCAGCAGCGGCATGTCTCACTGCGTAACTACAGCAGGTGAGGGGGAAAAGATTATTATCCTGTAGCTGTCTTTCCTCTCTTTTTAAGAGCTGCTGCTTTTTGCATCGCCCTTGGGCAGTCTGCTTTTGTCCTCTTCTGAAAACTCATGGTGTTACAAGGAGGAAGGCACCTGCATCTCCCTGCACAGCCATGTGCAAGGTCTTTTTGGTCTGCATACTGAGAAGAGTTATTTGGGATGGGCACCACCTGGTCCTCTCTGCACAGCTAATGTCGAGTTCTGTACCAAAAGAAAATTGTGGTTAAAAGCTCTATTTTAAACTCAATGTTAAAGTTTGGAGCCCAGCACTCTGCTTGCTGTGCCCAACCTCAAAACCTGTAAAAGACACAACCTGGAATGATGCATGCCCCATTCAAATGATTCCTCAAAGCTCATTGTTGTCTTTTTAAACAGTTTCTTAAAAGCATTTTAGCAGCTCTTAGCAACTTTGCTGGCCTGAAGCAGTACCACATGCAGGAGCCCAACACAGCAAAGGTGATGGATTTCTTCTCCCTGGGTGGACTGACATGGAAGGAGGAGCAGAAGCAGGAGGCAGGCAGACAAGAAGGTTCAGTCTGCTACTTCAAGCAGTGGCTTGGGAGCAAAGGTAAGGGATGGCTTTTGAGGAACAACTAGTGCAAATATGCCATCTTTCTGGTCTGGGCTTCAAAGTTCCAAAGAGGTTATTTTCCTGTGCCTACAGATCACTGACGGTCTGAGGTCTCCAGGGATTGTGGCCTTGATGGAGTGTGCAGCAGACACTGTTTGGAGGATGCGGGAGCTTGCCTTGAAGCCATTCCTGTGCCATTTGTAGGCTGGAGGGCACAGCCCTGCCTCTCTCTGGGCGGTTTGCTCTCCACTGGCCATTTTGATGCAGCAGGACTGAGTCAGGTACGCTGACGCTTTGTCCACCCGTTCAGTTTTCCATCCCTGCTCAGGCTGTACGTTAAACTCAAAACATGAGGAGAACTCCTGACACCGAGAAAGTCGGTGGAGTTGCTGCATCCTTGGGGCAAGTGGGTGTGTGTTCATGTACCTGTGCACCCTCTGACAGAGCAAAATCAAAGCACGTGGCCCTGTGTGCTTTCTTGAGCTACACCAGGTGATCTGATAGTATTGCAGCCCTCTCTGAGCGCAGAAGGGCAGATACCCCGGCAAGTACACGGATGTGATTTGGAGAGACCAGAGAAGGATGTTTGTTTTATTGTACTTCCAAAAAAACTTGTCTGAAAAACTGCAGCTTTCAGAGGCTTGTCATGGTTTGCAAAATGAAGGTGATTCCTAGATCCAGAAATACTTGATTAAAAATGTTCCAGACTTTTTTTGAATTAAATGAGGGCACCTAACCAGCTGGTTTACTGTGTCAGCTGTAGGAACGCAATCATTAGGATTCAGCTGCAATGCAAAGGCAATGCACTAACTTTAGCGGAGCCTCAGTCATCAGGCACAAGGGGTTTTTATTTTCCATAGCTGGGTCTGACACATAGAATGAGCTGTTTTGCCCATGTGTGTTGGAAGCAGCAGGAATTAGCGTAGAGTAAACCCAGCATATCTGCTGGAGCAAAATAAGGAGAAGTTAATGGACATAATTACGGGAAAAAACATTCCAGGTACTTAGATGGTCTTCAGGGAAGAAGAAACCTTAACTATTGTGGATAAAATAACTTCTAGGCTTTCAGAGATCCTTTTCAAATGGAGCACGTTAATACTTAGAGTCTGTGTTTTCTAACTGAAAATGAGTAACACTATCGCCATGTTCCTGCGAGGAAAAAATGAGAGCAAAAGCACGTTGCGTTGACCAAGCCCAGCAGGCGTCTGCGGTGGGGACGGGGGCAGCAGCTCAGCAAGGCTCACGCAGGCCCTGCTCCTGCTTTGCTCAGCAGGTTTTGTGCCCAGAAAAACACACTTAAGGCCTGAAGTCCTGCAAGTGAAAGAGAAATCAAGGGAAGTTACAATTGCTGGTCATCTTTTTAAAGGATAGAATGAGGATAATGTTAATGGCTCTCCCTTTACTTTTAACGTTTTCCTCTCCAAATTGTTCACCCCCCCAGGGTGTTTGCAGCCCACCCAGTGCTATCTGCTACCAGCTGCCTTACCATAAACATTTGGCAGACAAACTGGCTGCATCACCCTCCCAAACTGCCTCTCACCACCTCTGAGCGCTGGTCCCCGTTTGCTGGCGCAGTAGCCAGGATGAGACCAACACCACAAAGCTCCTGCGCCATTTGCATTCATTAATTAAAATCAGTCTATTTTTAGTTAAGCTGACTTGCATTTTCCAGCATACCATAACAAAGTGCCAAAGCAATAGTGAAACCTTCTGGTGCAAAACCTCCCTCTCCTTTGAGAGCGCTACGGCGAGGCGATCTCTGACAGCCGCTGTGTGCTTGCACAGAGAAAACACGTCCCCGTTGGCATTGGATGGCGATGGCCCAAAGCTCCTGACAGACAAGCCTCCAGCGCGTCAGGTCTCAGCTCTCAGGTTAATTTTCTTAATTGTGTATGTTGTGTTAAGCAATATTCTGAAGCTACACAAAATACCAGACACACGACTAAGAAAATTAACGTCGCTGCTTCATACAAATAAAAATGTTACTGGGACACAGATGATCCTGGGCTGGTTTAGTTGGAGAATCTGGACTTGCTTTCCCTGCTAAAACCAGCATGGAGCCAAAGATGTGCTGTGGGGAGAGCATGGGTCCCATGGGGCAGGAGTTTGCCATGTGGGGATTTTGGTATTTATTTATCTATTTGCTATCCGTACATGGATCGAGCTGCTGGTATTTTTGGTGTCGTGCAGGTTCTGATGCGACTCTCAGGGGAGCAGTGCATTTGCTTCTGCGAATGGGTGGAGAGTTGTCAGCAACAGGAGAACCTTAAGCAAAGCCACCGAAGGCCGGGATGTATTCCTGTTGTTTATTCTAACCTACTGTCTTTTAATGTTAAGCTGTGTCAGGCAAACTAGGGTGATGGTCTAGGGTAAATGAATATTGTGTCAATCTGCCCCTTTTTTGCTGCCTTTTCTCCTCAAAATGAAGTTATTGCTGTCCCAGTCCTGCCATGTTAATGGTTCCTCTGCCCAGCCTCTGGGTCACACCGCACAGGGTCTGGGTTCGGCAGCTTCTGCTTTTATACGGGCGAGTCACAAACCAGCCACCCTCTGTTTTCCAGCAGGGAAGGCATAGCACCGAGCCGGTTTTACCGTGGACCAAACTGGTACTTCCCATGGCGTGCTGGTGGCAAGGCACGAGCGCGGGTCCCGGCCCTGAAGCCAGCGCAGCGGGGCAGCTCACCTCACTAGGCAACCGGGGGCGGCTTCGCTTTGCGCTGTGGAAAACGAGCGCGAATGCCTCTCGCAGAGGGAGTGGTGCACCGAAGCAGCTCCGTCTCCCGGCCGTATCCAAGCGCAGACAGGGGGTGCTGGGCTCACGTGGAAGCTGAGCGACATGTTAGGAAGCAAAAGCTGGTTTGGCAAGCCGATGCCTTTTAATAATGTATTTTAATACCTGGATAGGAAGGTAGGTAAAGTTCTCTGTAAAAACACTACCTCTGGTTATGTTGGGGAGCCCTTCTCTGTACCAAGCTCCCCAAGCAGATTTCTAGACCCTCAAGGAACCAGCAGTTTCTCACACCGCAGGGGTGGGCAGCTGGTGCTCTGACTTTAACCAGCATTGCCTCCTGCTGCCTGCAGCACGGCCGCCCCAAAATGCCTTCAAGGCACAGGTGGCAGCAGAACAGCTTCAACAATCTCGCATCCTTCTTGCATTATTATTTTGTGAGACCTTAAACAAAAAACCCACACCCCCAACTCTGCTTTTTGGTATGCGCAGCCTGTGCTGCCAGGGCAGTGTTTACCTTTGCAGGCAAAGCCCGCCAGAAGGTTGATGGCCATCACGAGATTGATACGCTGTTGGGTTGTGCGAGGCCGTAAAAACAGCGCCACAGGTTTTGGCCACAGGAAGCAGGTGCTGCAGCAGGTAGATTTGGCCTCTCCCAGCCCGTGAGCTGTCCCGGCACGGCACTAGAAAAGGCTCTGCAAGATGAAGAATGGGAATGTCTAGCACATGCTCTCTTGTCGTGAGAAACATCAGCAAGGAGTTCCAGCAGCCTTTGCAAAAGCAGCACAACCCTCCTGGTTTGCCACCCCGATGCTGGCGTGATGCCGGGGTGCAAAGATCGAGCGCAGTTTCTAGCAGGCAGCACAAAGCGGTGAGGACCGGTGAGCGGCCCGGCGCAGCAGCGAACGCTCGGTGGATGATATTTTATCCCCAGAACCTGAAAACTCCGCTGATGAAATAGAAGCATTTTCCAAGGAGAAATGCAAGAGGTGAAGCCCACGTGCAGGGCTCCCACGCGGGGAAGGATACTTCAGCAGCGACAGCCCCTGAGCTGCGAAGCGCCACGGCCAGCTGGCAGATGGAGGTGTTTGCGAGCGGCGAAACCAGAGCCTGGGAAACATGTAGGTCTCCCTTAGCCCTGCAGGCAATCAGAGAAAAGACCTGTGCTTTCAACACGATGCTTTCTTCCAAAAATACAGATGGGTAGACGCCGCCGGCACTCACTGGAGAAGTGCCACCTCCCTCCCTGTGACTGGCAAGGCCACTTGCCGCCAGCGCATGTCAGTTCCCTGCGTCTAGGAGCCGCTGCTGGCTCCTCGCTCCCTCTGGAGTCAATTTGGTTTTTTCAGTGGGAAAGGTAGATGGTGATGAAGATGGTAGTGATGGTAATGATCATGGTGATGGCATGCTCCCTGATGGGTAGCTTAAGGTCTTTGCTCCACTAATTAAAGTTTTCTGGTTTTGCAGCCTACATGTTGAACATGCCAGTTTATATGGCGATATCCGTGCAATTGTCCTTAAGCTTACAGGCTTTCAGAAGGGGAAGAGCTTCACGGGAACTAGCAGTGCTGGTCTCAAGGTAAGGATTTGGCTCGTGGAAGGGATGGCTCTTTCTAAATATGTGAATTTTAGTTTGGTAGCCAAAAAAAAAAACCCCACAAAAAAACCCAACCAAACAAAAATCAAACCCTTCCTTATCCTTCCTCCTCAAATATTTATTATAGTCTGTTGCTGAAGACTTTTATGAGGCTGTTTTAACTTTAACCCTAGTAAACAGCAATTAAAATTAAATCAAAGGCCCTGCTATGAAATAGGATGTAAATCGAGAGGTGACACAGCAAAAAAAGTGAAATTAAAATTTGATTTATCTGCTCGCTAGTCTGTCACCAGACCTGCATTCAGAGGGACCAGCTGAGCCCCTCGAGAGCAGCAGCAATGCCCAGGGAGGTGGTAGAGTCACCGTCCCTGGGGGTGTTTAAAGAAAGGTTGGATGTGGTACTTAGGGACATGGTTTAGTGGGTAATAGGTGGTGGGGGGACGGTTGGACTAGATGATGCTTGAGGTCTCTTCCAACCTTAATGATTCTATGATTCTATGTCAGCTCTGCCAGATGCAGGGATGCTCCTCAGCCTCTGGTCCCATGGGCACACTTGGGTGCAAGGAGGACAGTGGAAATTCATCCAGTGCCGCAGGCAGCTCAAGGGCATTTTCAGCTTGTGCTCTACATGAGGAGGACCATCTCTTACCGTTTCTTACAAATTTCTCCTTTATTACCATCGTTGCTTGTAGTTAATTGGTGAACTACTGAGTGTTTAAGGACAGGTGGAGATAACTTTCCCATTTTCCTCAGTCCTGTGTCTGGGAATTGAAGCAAGAGCTCATTTCGGTTGTCATATTAGCATACTTCCTTTCTCATATTCTGTGCCTGGAAACTGTTAGGTGTGAGGTACTTAATTATTCATATATTAAACGTGTATCTGGAGTTACTCTAGCACCTTAGCATTTTTATATCACAAATTCAATCTCTTTTAGGCTTTTTCTTATCTAAACCGCTGCCCTCTGCACCCAGCATTTTTGGAAAGCAAAAGCATTTAAGACGAGATGAAGCCCGAGTGGATTTACTGGAGTTTGAAAGAACCCACATGTTAAAAGCCTGGCTGGGACCCTGTCCATGCACGGTCCGGGGACAGCCGAGTTTGGTTGAGCAGCCTGAACTCCCCTTGTATTTTGGGGCGAGACTGGATGGCTTTTAGCAGGAATGTGTTATCAAGGGCAAGGGAGGAGGGACCACTGGGGAAAAGGAGGGCAGCTCTTAGTAAGTTGGGCATTTCAAGGCAATCAGGCTTGATCTTCCTCATTGCTGCTAGAAGATCGCAGCAGGGGACTGGGAGATGTTTATTGTAAGGCTCAACACTTTTTAATTAAAAAGCCGCTATTGAAAATATTCATCACTCAGTGGTGGGAGGGAGAGAAACCTCCTGCACCCTCCCTGCACATTGCAGGGAAGCTGAAAAGGCCACATACCTGTTTTATCTCCTCCCATGCAGCCCAGCTTTGAAGCAAGGTGGTGGTAGCACCTCTGAAACACCACCTCCCCCTTGCCATTTCAGGAAGGAAGAAGTCTGCATCTATTAACTTCCAAAAATAAAAGGTTAATTAAAGCCAACAGCCTAAATTAAGCCCCGATTGAGCTGGCTTGGTATATTAACCAACTGGAGCTACAGCATCAGGATTTTCACACGATGGCTCAGGTTTGGCAGGATTTTTCTGTAGGAGAAGACACCTTAGAAAGTGAGAAACCCACAGTTCACCAACCAGGTGTTGTCACCTCTGTACTCCCCCAAATCAGAGGTACCCTGGGGATCAGAGCAAGTGTCATAAAGTAATTTAAGCAGGGTAAATGTAAGATGTCATATACCAAAGCAGTCTGCTGCAGGGCTCTCACTAAAGACAAGAAACTCTACAACAATGTGAGAAAACCCACCTACTGCCCCAGTTGTGTTGGTGCTCTTTGCCTTTGACTCACTATCTTTAATAACCAAAGTGATTTTGAGCTGTGTGTAGGCAAATGACTCCATGAGGCAGCAGAGGCCCAGCAACTAACCCAGTCCTTCAACCCCACCATGCTGTCCGTGGCTGTCAACAGGGAGCGTGGCCACAGGTACGTTGGCTTTGCTACTGGGGGACCCAAGCGAAAGAGGGCTGCGTTGCCCTTGCTGCTGCCAGGGATGGGGCACAGGTTATCGATGGGAGGGAGCACAGCTCCCTACATGTCTTGGGACCGGGAGCATCCCCAATGCAACCTTCTAAATCCACAAGAGTGATGCGAGGAGATAAGAAAGGATTACCAAAAGAAGCCCCAAAAAGATGATATTATTGACTAATAATAATTCACACTAGTGTCACTGAGGATTGTATTTCACTTTGTGCATCAAGACATATCTTTGACTATAGCAGTGGTTGTGACTTCAGAATATGTTTCCTGAAATCTTCCCAGGGAAGTGCTGGTAGATGGTCTATTAGAGAAATATGTGTTAAAACTGTTCAAAGATAGTAAAAACATTTTTTTAACCCCCCTGACAGTAGGCGATAGCAGGTGGCTTGTTCTGCAGGACAAGCATGTCTCTGATTTCTTCTCTCCACTTTTTCTGAATCTCCACAGGAGTTTTAAATTCTTCTGCAGAGTCTACACAGCTTGAAAGCTGAGCAAGACCTGTAGCTTGCGCCAAATCTGAGACAACATCTATGAGGGCATTTGCAAGGAAATGTGTGTATAAGGCTCTTCAGGTAGTAACCAAGAGGGTATTATTTTTCTGTATAGCCTATGTCGCTTTTTCATACCCGACGCCTAACACTTGGGAAACTCATCTTTCTAAATTGCATTCGGTGAAGGGAGGTATCATACAGTGTTTAATACAGTGCTGGGCAAAAATTATCTTTAAGGATTTGGGTCACTATGGTAACCACTTCTTATCTCAAAATCAAAAAGTGATTATGATTGTAATTAAAAAAAGTATGCTTTCTACCAAGAATTATTCTGAATTATAATTCATTTTCTGTCGCATACTGGAGTTATTTTTATTGCCCCCAAAGGCATCAGCATTTGTTATAATTCAGCAATGCAGCACTTCATAGAGAGGGACTGATAACCTGCTTTCAATGTGCTGTCAGAAATCGTGGTTGATGACTTCAGCCTCTTAAATACTTCAACAGATTCCAGCAAAACACCAGGAATGCTTTTTTGTTCTTACAGAAAGGAAAGCGTAAGATAAACAAGGCCCCCTGAAAGCTTGTGCTTCGTTGCAGCTAGCCGTGTATCCCGTGCTTGGTGATGCACAGAGGTCTGGGTTTGCCCCTGCAAGCAGGTGGGTTGGCTACAAATTCAGATTTTCCTTCAGCTTAAACAGAAAAGTTTAAAAAAAAAAAAAACACCACAAAAGAAAATAAACAAAACCAACACACACACACAAAATCCCCAAGCCTCTTGGCTCTTCTTCCTTGGGCACTGTGCCCATCACTTCTGTTCCCAGGACCAGGGTCAAGCATGGAAACCTTGACAGACTGCTGGGACGTGGTGGGCATTCACAGGTAGACCACCATGGCTGCCTTTAAAAACTAAAACATAAATAAGATGAGCATAAAGCTCCATGTGGCCCCGATGGAGTCAGTGGCAAGGCCTGTTTTAATTCCAGGGCAGAAAATCCAGAGGTGTGACTAGGTGAGCAGCTCCAGCTGGCTCTGATGGGAGTCCACAGGGAGACTTCAGGGAGGAGAGAAGCCCCTGCTGCTAATAGGAACCATTTCCAAGGCAGTGGTGGCAGCAGGGTGGCCCCATCCCCTCCTTCCCAGCCTGGGTCTGCGCTGGGCCAGGAGACTTTTAGCAGGATTTTTGGCACTTGCCACTGGTGTTTCATTTTTTTGGAGGCTGCAGCCTACTCACTCTTCAGCTCACACATTATGGAGCAAATATCCACCTATGTTTTATGTAAATAGTAATAGAATTCTTTGCCTAAACATTCCTTTTTTCCACTCTTTCCAAAAGGGAGGCAGAACAAATGTTTATTTTCCAAAAAACCCATAGCTTTCAACATGAATTTTTGGGAGGGCTCACTTCTCCGTGATTGATACGTTTGTGAATTCCCCACGGACTCCTGAGTGTTTCCTCCTGGAAGTGGGCTTACTGCTCAGTGGCTGCAGGACACTGCGGAAAGCCTTTTTGGTGCCTAAAATGAGCGGTTTGCTCTTCCTGGCCTGGCAGAGCAGACTCCTGTGTTCCAGGTGAGCAGTAATCAAGCAGGCTAACGATTCATGGTCTAATAATTTTTATCCTTTTAGAGCTCTTCCAGCCACCTGAATGGCCCTTGGTGGAGAAGCTGTAATTCATGGAACTGCCTGAAGGCTTTTGGGAAGTGTTTTGGGAAAGGACCCTGTAAGAACCCCAGTCCTCCATCGCCTAGAAGAGCCCAAAGATGCCCATGGAGCCTCAGTGCTGCACCCAGGATGGTGGCAGCACTGCCTGCAGCGACACAGCCCCCGCCTGCGTTTTGGGGCTGGCACAGGGATGCTGCCAGCAGCTGAGGACCGGCTACAGCCTTCCCTTCACATAGGTTAACGCTGTGGGCTTTCCAGGTGAATATCTTGCCACCGAGTGAAGGTAAATAATAATGGGTATAATAAAGTCAAGTGGCAAGTGACTTTGCTAAGCCTGGAGTAATTAGGTTAATCAGCTGAAGTGCGGCTCGATAAAGCGCACTTGAGAGGTGAGCTAGCTCCAGCGTGCTGTGGGCGAAGGAGGACGCTGGCAGCAGGAGGGCTCTGTGGACCCATACTGTGACACTTCCCTGGCACAGAGGGACCCCATGTTGGGGGCAGCATCAGAGGGACACCCCCAGGAAGGTTTCCCAACCCCTTAGCTTGCCCCAGCACAGCTCCAAGACAGATCAAAGTGCAAGACAGCTCCTGAGACAGGGGGACTAAACCCTCTGGCCTTGAGGCACGCCTGCAGCTTTGCCTGGGGCATCCATCCCCCACATCCACTGGGGAGCTGCGGTAATACGGCCTCTCCCCTGTGGACTTCTCCCAGAGCCTCCCGGGGGGTTTCTTTGTTCCTATTTGGCAGCTCAAGCTGATGGTTTGGTCCCCAAAACCCAGGCTGGTGGCTGCTTTTTTGTCTTTACTTCAGTGTTTGAGTGTCCTGGCAATTCTCTTTTTTTTTTTTTTTTTTGGGTTTTGGGGGGTTTTTTAGCTGCTGGGAAAGAGTTACAGCTGAGTGGCAGTTTAAGCTGCAGGAAATGGCTCCCCCCCCCCCCCCCCTTAAGTGCAAGTGGGTTTTGCACTCGTGATGGTTTTAATGTAGAGTGCTGCTTTCAAGCGTGGTAATGCTTGCAGAGGTTGGATCTCCTGCACTGCCATGTGTTGTTACCTTCCTACGCCACCCTCCTCTTTCTAGTTTCACTATGTCAGTTGCTTGCTGGCATAGCCCTACCTTTGGATACAAGAAATTATCTTGCCTGTGTTGAGACTTAAGCCTGTGGTTTTGGTTTTCAATGTAGGGTGTCTGTGGCTTGAAATCCTGCTTACCACTAAGGACGTGCATCGTCAGCCTGGCTAGCAGGGACCGCAACTCCTGCCTTAACGAGCTGCTCCAAGAACAGTAGAGTTGAGATGTGCTGCAACAAGCAGGGCAAACCCGTGTCAACCTCAAAACAGAGGAAAGGAAGCTGAATCTCTTTACCCTGCCCAGGTTTTGGGAACCGACCTCCTCCTCCCCCTCCCCACTCTCCTGGCAGTGCTCAGGGTCAGAAACACAAGAGCCCATCAGAGAGGGTTTAGGGTAAAGGAGGACTGCTGTGTAGCACCGCAGCTTCAGCAGTCCTCATGCTGAGCTCTGAGGAGCCCTTGGCAATGGTAATTACTTGAGATTATGGAGGCTACAGCAATCAGAGCAATGCTAAGCTTGGAGGAGCCTACTTCAGTTTGAAGTACATTAGCGTGCCCAGTACTGGAGAGCAGAAACCAGCGTGATGCACCCTCACGTTGGGAAGTGAGAAACAAATCCTGCCACTTCAGCCGGCTACTGGAATGAGGCGGCCCGCCATCTACTTCCTCAGCCTGAATTCATTTCCTTGTCCTCTAGAGAGAGCAGGATGTGATGGCCCTTGGCCGTGGGGCATCAGAAAGAAGGAAACAAAAGGGATTTGCTTACAAGACAGAAACAGCACATTGCCAAGTTAGAACCAACCCATCATCTTTCTTCTGGCAAACAAAACATCAAGTAGAGAAAAATCCTCCTGGAGCTCCAACATCCACTGCACCCATCCTCTACCCATCACTCTGAAGCTGAACTCATGTGTCTGAAGAGCTTCCCTCTGCAGGAGCACCTACCCTGCAACCTGCTGGTGGAGCAGCTCAAGGGGCTGAGGCTTCATGCTGCCTCCACTTCTCCAAGCAACATCCTGCTGTGATGTGACTTTTCAGAGCCTTCCCTTCCAAATGCCAGCAGGCTGGTTAATGGAGTCAGAGGAGAGAAAAAACAGGCCAAAAGAGGTGGCCAGGACATCCAAATAATGAAGAGCAAAGTTAGCAAGGTCCCTGCCTCCTAGCAGATGCCTTTCAACCAGACATACTCATGAATGAGAAAGCAGGTGTGGATATGTCAGTTGCTGATATCTTTGACAGACGTTGCAGGTGAACAGATTACTTGCACTGGAAGGTGAGCACCTGAAAGATCCGAACAGCCATATAGATGTTAGCCATGAGAACAGCCATTTAGCCATTAAACTAGCCACTTCCCTGGGCAAGTTTAGTCTTCCATCCCTGTAAAGCCACCCCATGAACAAAACGAGGCAGAGGTCCTGGGAGGTAAAAAGGTGTTTGGTACCATACGTGTTGGAGAGGGCTGTGCTGCAGTGCTGGCTGCAATGCTGCGTCCTCCCACCCCAGGTGCCCATCTCCCATTACTCATTTTCTACACAAGCCTGATGGTGGAGATGGCAGAGACAAAGGGATGCTCACATGCAACGAGGACATAATGGTTGCACCTCCCTGCTGCTCCCACTGTGCAAGTTGCAGCACCGTGCCAAGCGGTGGGGCTATGGGACCCCAGGTTGGTAGGCTCCCTTTTCATTTATAATTTGTTTCTCTCCTCCTCCAGAGGATTTTGAATGTAAAAGTTGATGGTTTTCTGGAGCTCATTCCAATGTGCATGAAACATAATAATTGTATCGCCAATGGCAAGAGCTTTCTGTGCTGCAGTCTCCTGGCTCACTGGGACAACAGGAAGACTGCCGCTTCTCCAGTAAGTGAATCAGACACCTTGAGATACAGCCTACTGTGCTCCTCTGTCCTACAGGTAGGGGTAATTCTTTAAACATTTCAAGTGCAAACCAGGCAGTGATCATCTGCCTGTGGAAAGTGGAACAAGGATGAAAAGAAACTCCCCAAAAACTATTTTTGAGGAAGACAGAGGAGTGTAAGGAGAGATTGGTACATGTATGACTTGTATGGGGGAGAGCAAGAGGGATGAGTGGGAAAGAGGCACCCACACCATGGAGGAGATTTCTCACCACGAAGGAAGCAAGGGAGTTCAGCTAGGGGGTCTGCACCATCTGCCCCAGCGGTGGCCAATGCCTTCACCCAGACAGAGCTGCTGAAGGGAGAGGCTGCAGTGCAGATCTCAGGCTGCAGGAATTGTCAAGACCTTTCTCCTGGGGCAGGGACAGGTTGCAGATCTGCTTGCAAAAACTGTGCCCAGGTTAGGACCTCCTGCAGCAGGTGGCTGAGCTGCAGGAGGTGGTGTGAAGGCTGAGGAGGAGTTAGCTGGTTCCAAGCGCAGTCTGCAATGGGCCCACAGCCAAACAGCCAAGAACTCTTTCACCAGTTCATGGTGGGGGGGCGGAGCGGGAGGTGGAATAAGGCATAAGAATGGAAGTTTGTGACAGCAAGGACCAGCAGGAAGAAGAGATTTCCCCTGAAGCCCCAGATGCCCTTGCAGAACTGCTTCTCTGTTCTGCAGATTGAAGAGGAAAGACCCATCACGTCAGGAGAGACACTGGAGCTGAGTAAGGCAGCCCAACCTGCTCCCCATGTAACAACCAGCACAATTAAGAAAAGATGGCAGGCGACAGCAGTGAGCAACTCTTCTGAGAGGTACAGAGACACCGTGTGCTGACTCTCTAGAGACGTCTGCCGCTTAACCTAGGTTCAGATCAGGGATGTCACTAAGAGACTATGAGGCCTCATACAGTCCACTGACTATTATCTGATGCTGCTGTTTCACGTGGGCACCAGGGATACAGCCAGGAGCAGGCTGAGGAGTATCCTAACCTAATACAAGACAACAGAAAGCTTGGCATTACTTCAGGGGTTTTAGCTACTGTCTAAATAGTGTGAATTCAACGAGATGCGTATGTACAAGAAAATCACTGTGTATGCTTCTCTTCCCCTTCCTCCTCATCACTTCTTTAGACTTAGTCTTACAGAAACTTTTCCCTTGATATCTGCTGTAGGTTAACTGTTTCCTTTCCTGTGTACGTCCAAAACAAAAAACCCCTGCTGAGCAGGACAGCAGTATTGGTAGAGCTGAGCCACGGCCACACTCCGGCTCACGCTTCCCCAGGCAGCGGGGCAGGAGTGCAAAGCAGAGGCCTGGCTTTCAGCAGGGAGAGATGCCAAATTTTGTAAGCAACTTCTGCAAGGCCAAGACGTTGCATGACAAAACCCATCAAGATGGTATAAGGATGCAGCTCACCAGCAGGGGCTGGTGGGTTTAGGGCTGGCAGCAGCAGCAGTGGTGGGACATGTTTTGGTATCCTCGCCTCTGCCCATGCCAAAAGCCTGACTGCAGTTTCAGCAGTTGCTGTGTCAGTTTTACAGCGACCGCCTGGATTTCTGCTCCCAGAAAGCCTGGGCCATGGACAGCTGGACACTGTCTCTGTGGCCACAGGCATTAACACGCCTGTAACTTGCTCACCCCTTTTTGAAGGAAGGATTTGCACCAGAGTTCCTGGGCAGATCATTGGTGGCCTTGCTGTATTTCTTTAGCTGGTGATACCCAAGCCAATATGCTGCGACCCGGTGATTTAAATTGTGGGGGGTTTAGGCTGGTTATTTTAGGGAGTGGTCACAAGCGTTGGCCTCTTGCAGCACCTTTTGCTCCAAGGCAGATTGCCAAAAGGCTTGCCCACTCCACAGATGTGCTATTATTTTTAGTGATGGGAAATGTAATCATAAGCACCTTAGAGATGCTTCTGCTGAGGCAGAAATATTCACAGGCTTTTGCTGTCTTCACCTCTGCCTGAATCCACTTACTCTCTGCTCCCACCATCACAAGTACCCTCCCACCTCTTTGCTGAACAAACACGAAGGGAAAGGAAAGAGAGACCCTTCAGAAGGGTGTTTCCTGCACCAAGCAGGAAAACTGGAAGAGTTTTACCACGGGGCTGCAAACGGTGGTCAGAGCAAACCACAAAAATGTGTGCATCTCCCATCGCAAGGGCTGAGGCAACAGTGGCTGCTGTTCAGCCTGCCAGGCCGCCCGGAGCAGGGAGTGGAGCCGCAGGGATGCAGGGGGGCATACGCAGTTGGGAGTTAGGAAATGCCTTGAAGTAAGATGTTTAAAGCTCGCTGGGGCTATGTTATATGATCCGGTTGAATCAGGGCAGCTCCCCAAGTCCTCCACTCCCTGGAGCGAGTCACTGCTTGTGAGGACTGGCCCCGTTCAGCATCAGTGCTGGCATGGAGGGGGTTGTCATGGCTGGTTTGACTCAGCAAATTAGATTGAGAAAGCTTTGAGAGGAGTTTCCAGCAGGCGTTAGGCCAAATGCTGCGGTGGGTGGATTGAGCTTTGCTCGTCTGCTACAGCGCGCTCCTGCCATTTGGCCAGGTGACCTGAGCGCTAGAGCTGCGGTGGTGAGGAACAGAGAGGCAAAATTTCCATGCTCAGGGGCCAAGGTGAATGCAGAAGAAATATCTGAAAAGAAATTTTGCACAATCTGAACTACCCATTTATAAAGTAGAGATGGGCTGATATTGCTGGGTAGCTGAGTACTTGCCAACTTCCAGGCGAGCCTAAGTGAATCTGAGGGATGGCAAGGGCAGGCACTATCGTTCTGTATGGGCAAGAAACCCAAGGATCTGCGGGACCTTTGTACTTGT
This sequence comes from Psophia crepitans, assembly GCA_013399095.1. NCBI lineage: Eukaryota > Metazoa > Chordata > Aves > Gruiformes > Psophiidae > Psophia > Psophia crepitans. Next base: position 190,653 of record VWZZ01007361.1, on the reverse strand, counting down.
GTCTGGGCGACAACTTGTCACCGCTCCAGCAAAGTCTGCACGGAAACACATGGCAGCGGAGCCGTAACTACTGAACCAACATGAGCCTGCTCTTTGGTTTGAATTTTAGTAACTATTGCATGGGACTTGCGGAGCAACAGACTGCACGCCTGACGAATTTTGTTCACAGAACTCATTTCCCTCGTACAGCCAGGTGTAAAGGCGGCTGAGAAAGGACTGGTTGGACTGACTGGCAGCACTGGCGATGCTGTGCCGGTCCTCGGTGGCCATGCAGCCTGTCTTCCACCTCCCTGCACTTTCCCTAAGCCAGGCACTTGTCCTTTGGGTGATGAGAATAAGTTTTAGTCAGCTTTTTTTCTAAACTGTGGAGCATCTCCAGAGCCTTTTCATTCTACAGTTCTTCACCCAATACATAGAGGAAAAAAAAAAATCCTAAATCATATCTTGCAAATGGCTTTGGGAAACTACTTACTGGTCTGGTTCTCACCTCATATGAGAAGGAAAATGTGCACGCCCGGGTCTTTCCCCCCACCTCTGAAGAAGTGAGTTTATGGTACAGTTGTTACTGCTGTTTGGTGAACAAGCTTTGGGCAAATAGTGTGGGAACTGCCAGAGGTGCCACAGGGGCCCAAGGCCCTGAACCAGTTATTCATCCTGCTTTATAAAATAATTCAATATTAAATAATTTAAGCACGTACTTAAGTGCGTTGCTGAATTGGGACTTTGGGGCAAAACCTGCTGGATTCAGTTCATCTTGAGCAGGTATTTATCAGAGCTTGGGCAAAGCCACTGATGTTTTCCTTGAAGTGTTTCATAAAAATCCAATTGGTAATAGCTTGGACACCAGTGCACAGGCATTTTGGGAAACAAATGAAGATCAACCAGTGTTCTGCTGGCTGACTTGTACAGAAGAGGGGGGAAATTGGCTGATTTTGCTATTTTTAATCCAGTCAGTAATGCCGATGTGAGCGGCGAACAGAGGAGAGCCAGGCGACAGCCAGCCACAGCAGAGACAGTGATGTCTGGCTATTCATTTCAGAGGAAAATTGGCAGTAAAAGGGGTCTGGTCAGCGTTAAGCTCCGGCAGCGTTTATTCTAATTTTGTTGAGCTGACTCCTTAATTAAACGGTCGCTTTACGGAGAGTAGGAGAAGCATCGGCTGTGTGGCGGCAAAAGGTGGAGGATGCCATCCCAATTTGCACATTTTTCCTGAATGCTGATAAAGCATTTTCCATCTCTGAGAGGCTCTTCTCCCAAGATCCACCCATCCTTTCCCAGGTGGCCATGGTAGAAAGACTGGGGCATCCCAGAAGCACCTCAGCCAGGACATCGGGGTACTCCTGTCTTCCTGCTGCCATACCCCAATCATGGAGGATAATTTTGCTTTTAGTTTTCAAATAGCACCCAGGCATTTGCCTTTTCCTAAGGGACAGCTTAATTCCTTCCCTGGACTTATTTTGGGCTATAATGTGGCTATATTTCAAAGCCTCTTATTAACCTCATATTGAAGGCAAGTATAGTAAATATGTGGGGAAAAAAAGAGATAGAGTTTACTTTTTTTTTCCTTGTTGAAGGCCTTGTTTCCTTTTCTCTGTGACCCGGGCTTTCTCTAGGTCTCAACCCAAGAGCCCCTCCATCCCACAGTGCTCTTCCAAAAGGATTGATATGAACTTCAGATGTATGATGAAAATGGTTGTGCATATCTTTGTACCACTAAGATGAGCCATTGACTCTCCACAACTTAAAAGCAACATTTTGGAAAGTCATCTCTGTGTTTGGCAGTGAAAATATGACTGACAGGGCTGGGATTGCCTCTATGGATGGAGCTACCAGGGAAAACAGCCAGCTGGAAAACCTTGTATCTGATCTTCTTAATGGCATACAGCAAACTTGGAGAGGGCAGGGGTGATTTCCCACACAGCATAGATTTTGCAGGTACCCAGTACTCAGTTTCAATCAGCTCACATGAGGCTGTGATGGAAACCCGAGGTTTGTCATGCAGGTCACTCCTCACTGAGGAAAAGTGTCCGTGTTTAGGTGAAAATTCAGGCAATAGGGGTGTGTGTGAGAATTCAGCAGTTTGCCCCAGCACCGTAGCTGATGTGATCACTGACATGTGTAACCAGTACCTCTCACTAACTTCTGGATGACGGACAGTGATTTTTGCGGAAGGAAAACCAGGTTTGCAAGAAGGTCTGTGGCAGATCCAGAGGGTGCCAGAGCTGGGAGGATACCTGCAAGGATGGTGGGCCAGCAGCGACGTGTGAGTACCTAAACAGCACTCGGAGCTATTCAGGATCTCATGTTTGGCTTCTGTCTTAAAATAAATTAAATATCTCTTCATTGTGACTGGCGCTCGGCCAAGGAAGGCTCAGCTTTGATGTTCCCTGGGACAAGCCTTGTGCCTTGTACGTGCCTTGTTTTGTTCAACAAAGCCCTAAGTAGGGAAAGAAAAATTGCCCAAGACTGGAAGAACTGGACCTGTTGTTTCTAAGATCCCTGAGCTAAAGCATCATCTGCCCTTGGCAGAGTTATCCAGGCTCAGCAGAAGAGACTAATTTCTTTAAAACAGGATTTCCTCAGGCATAGGCTCCGTGTTGCTGCATTGCTCTTGGTGAAAACCCCTGATGTATTTCATGTGGGTACCACATCCAGAAAGACGTAAAAAAAGTACCCTCTCTTTGTCTGTTATTAAACTCTGGGGAGCTGGCTCCTTTTTTTGGTGAGTTTGGAGGGACTTCTGTGCAGCCAGTGCCCGTGGTTGATCTGCAGTGAGGTGACTGGCTTCAAGCACCCCAAATACCATCCGATCCTTCCCTGCAAGCCGCCTCCTTGCTGATTAACACCAGCAACACTGAACCCTCACCCCATACATGGCACTATCTGGTTTAATAGGACCATGAGGATGGGCTGTTATTTTGTCTCGGGGCTTTATAAAGTGCTGTGGACTCTGGTCTCAAGCTGTTGGGGCAACTCAGGGGAAATAAAAGCTCCTTGCAGCCAGGAGCCAGGTGCTGCCGGTGGGGAAAGCCTTTCCCCCTGGGCCAGCCACAGCACTGCTGCCTTAGCGTGCTGTGTTTCTTGCCACTTTTAGGGCAATTGGTATTCACTGCTATAGCGACTTTGTGTCAGGGGATGACTTTATTGAGACGCTTAATCCTCAGAAGGTGCCATGCTATATGACACGTGGTTATGTCTTGGAGGTAATAACACCACATTGATGCTTTACTACGCTGTTAACCCTCATCGCGATGAGGTATTACAAACATCAGTTATCTTCTGCCCTGTTACCAATAATGCGTGCTCTTGCTTGGAGCCATCTTGCCAAAGCAATGATTGATGCGATGCAGGAAGCAGCTCACTTCTCGTGGATGTCGTGTTTTATATTGCTCTTATTTTCCACGCTTGTGGTTCCGCCTCTGTTCCAGCTCAGCAGGGTCTCACACCATAAAACGGAGGCTCCGGCTGCAGGATGCGACATGGCCTTGCTTTATGGTCATGGCTTGCTGCCGCATGGATCTCGTAGGGTCTCTTATTTCCACAGCTGCTCACACCTTCTCTCTTTGTTAGGTTTAAGACAGAAAAATGGCAAGAAGGATCATGGCTTTCTATAAGGATTTACATTTATATTCCATGAAATACTGCCATAGTTCCCCAAAAGCAGGTTGGAGTCATGTCTGGCGTCATCTGTGAGGCACTTCCCATATTGCAAGTCACCCCTTAATAGGGTGTGTGTTGCACCTCCTTGGTTCTTCCCTGGCCAGTGAAATCAGTGGAACTTTGACCACATTTCAGCGGAGGACCAGGATCATGTGCATCTGAGTAATGACTTGTATGTGCATGGAATAATTTTGTGATTATGGTTTTGGATCATTGGGAATATTTTCACAGGAATTAGAAGCCGCTACAGAGATGTGATCCTATTTTATGTCATAAGTTCTGATTGACTCAGGTACAGAAATTAACACCGATTAACTGCTGAAACTGCTGAAAATTTAGGGGACTACCTTTATACTGATTGTGTCATTACAGCACTCAGAGCTTTGTAGCTTATAAGTTTAGAGACTCTATTACAGAAAACTTCAATGGCATGTCACTTTTGGGAAGTCACCGCTACAGCTGCAATCTGTTCCCCTCCTCTGCATCCCATTTTTGCCTTGCTTCTGCTCCTAGGATCTTGCTTGGCTTCCACCTTTGTGGCCTGCCAAAGTTGTCACTTGGGTTTTTGTAGTCAAGTCACACCCAGCTCTTCCACAAAGATGTCCAAGTAAAAGGCTGTAGCGTGTTTATTCCCAGTGCCATTGTCCTCCCTCCCAGCGAAGGCTGGGGCTGCAGGTCTGTCTCCACTGCCCGGCTCCTCTACCTCTGCCTGTTCCCTCTTGCCCATCCCACATTCTTGGCAGCCTCAAGGCTCGATCATCACCTCTGGGCAGGGACATGTGGGTATTTGGATGGAAGTCCAGGCTCACATCGCCTGTTTTTAGTGGGAGGTGCTGCACCATTCATAACTGTGTTTCTTCTAAGCTGTGGCTATCCGTGAGATTTCCTGGCTGTAGCCATCCATCTTTCCTGGCACTCTGCTGGAGCATGTGCCTAAAGTGAGCCCCAGAAATCTCCTGGACCCAGACCTTCCCAAAAGCACCAGGGATCTCCTAAGAAACCTCCCAAAAATCCTGCTTTGGGATTTCTTCTTGTGCTGCAGCCTATTTATTCCCAATGCCATCACCCCCCTCCCAGCCCTGGGCACAGGGCATGCACCAGGGGCACTCAGCAGAGCAAAGAGGGGTGAATCGGGGGGTCTGCAGCTGCAAAGCTGCTGCCTTCACTCCCTGCTAAAAAATAGCAGGTCCCAGCTGATTAGGATTAGTGACCTGTCACAGGTAGGTGTTTTCCAGCTGGTTTGTGTGGCACGCAGAGGGTTTTTATCTGATCCCCCTGCCTAATCAGGAGCAAACTGGAAAGCAGATGGCAATTATCCACAGCACTAAGGGAGGCTTGGGTGGGAAGGCACTGTGCGTTTCCTTCCCGATGCCTCAAGTGTGTGTGGGGGGGAAAATAGTAGTAGTGAATCCTGGTTTACTGGGACAAGGTGAAGCTCACGGCTAGCGAGGCTGCCCTGATCCCCAGCTTGTGGGGAGGCACCTGCTCAGAAACGGGTTTGAAAAGGTGATGCCAGGTTCAGAACTTCAAGCTTGATGATGATGTGGTTTTGGGTTCTCAGTAAGTCCCAGTTAAGATAGGTAGCACTGAAGATGCTTATTCTGCCTGAGGTTAAGCCATTTCCCAAAAACGTTTTGGCTTTGAATGTACTATCAGTACAGACTCAATAGTGATAAAATTTGCAGAGCCTGGGAATCACAGATGCTTTATTGCCTTTGGGAACACCCCACAGCTAACTGCATTGGGTGTTAATTTTCATCGTTTATTTTACTGTCCCGTTACAAATTCTGCGCCCGCCCCCCCACCCCGCGGATCCATGTTTTTCTTCTGGCAGGGCAGAGCTGTAGCAATATAAGGCAGTTTGACACTGGGAGCCAGCAGGATCCGTGCTGCACGTGAGGCTACAGGGGAAGGCATCAACCATCCCGAGGAGTAGCTGGTAACCTGCTGCAGCGGGGGGGGCAGAAGAAAATCTCCTTCTGAGGCACCTTGATAGCACCAGGAAAAATGACACAACCTGAAAATACTTGGGTTTTATTTTATGATGGAGATTTCTGTGCAGCCTGTTTTTGTGTGTCGCACTGGTTTTCTTCCCTGTACATCCAGGGCCAGGCTAGACATGAGGCTAGACAGACCTTGGTGTCTCCCCATAAGGCTGGGCTTGTATTGCAGGGATGCGATGCTGCGCCAGGGCTAATGCCATGCTGCTGCCCTCATGAGCCGCAGCATCCCCTGCACCACGGCACCGTTCACCCTTGTGCCAAGCGGCTATTCCCAGGGACGCTTCAAGGGTTGATACCCACCTTTAATACTGCCCCATCCTGCCTTCAGATAACCTTCAGTAATTTTAGGACTTTGCCACCTCCGTGGTTAAAAATCAGATTTGGGAATGGAAAGGGGGATTTGCTAAGCCCATTAGTGCGGTATCTGCTGTGTGGCAGAGATGACGTTTGCAAAAGGTCCTCGATTCCCCTGAAAGCAGCTGCCAGAAAGCGCCCCATGCAGAACACTGACCGAGCAGAAATGCAATGCTTGTCTTGCAGCTGTCCTGCATTAAGAAATTCTTAATGCATTGAAGATACGATATTATTGTATTTGTCCCTTTTTAATCTATTAGGGGAAGCAATGTGGGTTTTCATATGTGATAATCTCTGATAGCTGATTTACAGAGCTGTCAGCTGTGGGACACTGAAATGACAGCCCTTTAAAGTGCTGTCAAGCTCTTGTCGGACACTTGTATCAAAACACTCATTTTAGCCTTGGAAGACAAATCCACCACATCTTTCTTTTCTGGGGAGTTCCTTAATACAAAGCTCTGATATTAGTAGTGGAGTATGTAACAAAATGGCTTTGCTGTGGCTGTCTGTGTTGTGGGTAAAATTTCTTCCCCTCTCAGTGGCCAGTCACACCAACACCGTCCCCAGGGCTTTAAGTGGGGTTCCCAAGACGCAGGGACCTTTTGCAGGCTCTGTGCCCTCCATAAAATGCTGTTCTGGAGCGATCTATGTACGATGCTCTGCAATTGCCTGGTGTTTGTGTTTGACCTGCTTGGGTCTGTGTCTTCTTCCTGTATGCCAAGGCCAACTGCCTCCCCCCCTCTGTCTGCTCCAGCGCTGAACAGCCTCAGGGAGAGACGAGATCTTCTGGGGCTAGGCAATGCACTGGCTTGGTATGCTAACTACATTAATTACTCACTGGAGTGATAAGGAAAGAGAGGGCACCACCACCACAGTTGGGCTGGGAAGAGCCCTGCTAGCTCCTGTCCAGACATGGATGCCAATGCTTGGCCTCTACCTGGTGGGCGAGCTGTGCTCCATTGCAGCACCAATAAAGGACCAGCGGTGTTTCACAGGGCAGGAGAAAAAGGATAGGGGGATGGCCAGAGTGTCCCATGAACTTAAGATATCTGATGGATGCTACAAGTGCAAATGAGCTGCCTAATCTTGCCACTGGTTCCGCTCCTGTGGGAAGAGCCCAGCTCTTCGCTGGCCAGAGGAGGTTTGAAGCAGCGTGGAGGTGCCACAGCAGAGCTTCCCCCATGCCTGCCCACAGCCATTAAGTCTCCATTACAGGAACACTGAATTTCCTGTGAATGAAAGATAACGTCCCCCAAGGAAAACTAATTTGGGGGGGCGGAACCCAGCAACAAACCAGAAGAGCCCTTCACACTGCAATAACGCTTGCAATTAAGAACAAAATGGGGCAGAAAGCTCTGAAGCTTGACTTTGGGCAGGAAGAAAAGGCTCTCCCCGAGAGCCTCGAGTTTCTGTAGGCACAGTGCAGTGCCTGCTGTCTTCGCTTTACGTCAGAGCACTAATGCTGTTGTTTCGCCCCTGGTATCAACAGAGCTCGCCTGGTAGGTGGGTGGGGTATTGGGATTTATATTGTAGAGAAATTCAGGAAGGCTTCAGTCTTTTTTTTTTTTTTCTCTTTTTCCCCCACAAAGCTTTTTGAAAGTCCACTGGGGACCCCTAATGTTCAGCTGCTGCTGAAGCACACACTTCAAAGCCAGAGCTGCACAGCTTCTTTAGCCATCTATGGCTTTGATCACTCCAACGGACTTTTATTACAGGCAGTAACGCTCCCTTCCCCCTGCCAAAAGTCATCTTTCTGGGAAGCTCTGAGAGCTCCTCAAAATGTTTGGTGAATCAATATTTCTGTGGTGAGAAAACACGCCAGCCGCATCACACAGGGATGTTCCTGGAGATGCTTTGGGAGGCAGAAACCTTGTGCCACCTGCGTAGCGTGTAGGATCCCTTCCTGCCTTGAGGCGCAGCAGAAGCCACGTCCAACAGAAAAGTCTGCAGAAGAAAAGTGGTCAGGAGCCATTGTGGTTGTGAAAGGCACTGAGAGGAGTAACCCCATGGGCTTTTTTAAGGGCACTGGTGACCGACTGGCAGGTGCTTAGCCCTTCATAAACTCTCAGGCTTAGTCCCTATTCCCACATGCGTCCCCATGGCTGCCTTGCTTCCCCCCCAAAAAAAAACCTCCACTGCCCACTTTCTAAGGCCCACACGCAGATGGGCAGCCCCCATGAGCAAAACCTACAGTCCCCCACCACGCTCACCCAGGGTGGATGGAAATTGCTGCTTTTGTGGAGTTTTGCCCCATTTTCCCTGTGCCTCTGCTAGCAGGGCGCACAACCCTCTTTGACTCGCCACTCGCCTGTATCAGGAATAGTGTGGCCAGCAGGAGCAGGGAGGTGATTGTCCCCCCGTACACAGCCCTGGTGAGGCTGCACCTCGAGTACTGTGTCCAGTTTTGGGCCCCTCACCACAAGAAAGACATCGAGGCCCTGGAGCGTGTCCAGAGAAGGGCAACGAAACTGGTGAAGGGGCTGGAGCACAGGTCTTATGAGGAGCAGCTGAAGGAACTGGGACTGTTTAGTCTGGAGAAGAGGAGGCTCAGGGCAGACCTTATTGCCCTCTACAACTACCTGAAAGGAAGTTGTGGCAAGCTGGGGGTCGGCCTCTTCTCACAGATAACTAGTGACAGGACAAGGGGAAATGGCTGCAAGTTGCACCAGGGAAGGTTCAGGTTGGAGATGAGGAGAAATTTCTTCTTGGAAAGGGTGGTCGGGCATTGGAACGGGTTGCCCAGGGAGGTGGTGGAGTCACCATCCCTGAGGGTGTTTAAGGAAAGGTTAGATGTGGTACTTAGGGACGTGGTTTAGTGGGTAATAGGTGGTGGGGGGATGGTTGGACTAGATGATCCTTGAGGTCACTTCCAACCTTAATGATTCTATTCTATTCTATTCTATTGACACAAGCCTGTTCTAGGAGGTTTTTATCCCAGCCCCTCAGGGTTAGCTTTCCTCCCTCTTATCCCTGGAATGTAGCTCCTTTCCCAGACCAGCATCATTAACATCATAATTTTTCCCTCGCAGCCACAGATGATGGTGGGGCCTTTTACTGGGAGCTATCGGCCACACCAAACCCACCCGAAGGTTTGGGCAGAAAAATGTTAGAAATGCAGCTGGAGTAAGTCACCATCCTCTCTTTCGAGCTTCTGTCCCCAAACCCAAGTAAATCAGAAAAATCTGTACTTTCTAAGTGGTTTCTAACGTAATGAAAGTCAGTCAGAGCGATGAAAAGGGAGCTGATAGCTGCAGGTTTTCATCACCGACTCCGTGCTAAACGGCTGTTCTGTGTGGTTTGCAGGGAAGTAAGGGCACATGGAGAGGAAAGGATGGGGTTGGTTTTTTTTTTTAAAGCAGTTAAATTGCCTCTAATTAGCAACACAACTGTAGTCAAAACATAATGTGAGGATAATAAATTGATATTTGCATAATGGCAATGCTACCAAAATGTACTTCAAATAAGCTGAATTAGATTATAATTAGAGCTGTGTTTTGGGAAAGAAAACCATTCTAATTTTCTGTGTACTGGCAGTGCCAAGGAGAGGGTTGGCAGCTGCCAGCGAGGTCCAGCCAGCGCCGCGTGGGACAAGCACCCCACAATTGGGGGCCATTCTCTGTGAGGGGTGGGGGGACAGGGTGCCTGCACCCACCGGGAGCCCGTACAGCCCCAGCAAGGAAGTCATGGAGGGAAAAGGGGAAAAGGTAGGAGGAAAATGAATGGGCATGCCCACTGACTGCCAGAACATGTTTAGTGGGATTGGGCCAAAAGAAAGGCCAGGGGAAATCATACAGACAGCAATTAGGGTGGGAGACACTGGTGTCTCAGGGGAGGTGGTGCCAGAGTAGAAATACAAGTACTAATTTTGCAGATTGCATGAAAACAGCGCACATCTTCTCTTGGTGAAGTCTCAGCACCACATTGAGTTGCAATAGCCTTCTCAAGCTGCTGTCTGATAACCGACTTTATTAAATCAAGAGTTATTTTTTTCTGTAGAAATGCATGCAAGGTTGCTCATGATTTATTTTCTAACTCCTTAGTAAAAAATAGGCCACTTGAAAAGTATTGAATGATAAGTCACTCGCCTGTCGTATGAGACAACGTATACCAGTAAGGAAACATACAGTGCTAATGAAACTACAGCTGAGATCAAGGAAAAATGTCATAATCCAAGATTTTTTTTTAAAAAAAAAACAAACAAAAGAACCAGCAAAGGCGTAACGGGATGCCATTACCTCTTGCCACCAAAGTGAAGGCAATGTGAACCTTGAAGCTGACTCTTCACCTGGTAGCTGCAGAGTCTCACAGTTGTTGGTGATGCCTGTTTCAGTGCTGGGCAATGACACAGCTCAGGTGGGAAAATTGATCAATGCACAAAAACTTGCTCGCTCACTTTGACCAGGTGGGGATGGGGGAAAAGGTGATTTCTGAAGTCCTGTGAAGTGCACTGACCCTGCCCACCAGGCCCTCACCATGTTCCCTATTCAAATCCCCAGGTTAGTATGCCTGGTGCTTGCCGATGTAGTGCCATACGCCAACTTAGGCAGTCCACAGCATCATCCCAGATCCAGTGGCAATAGGAAAGGGGTGTGAATCCAGCCATCACCGGTTGGTGGAGAAGGACAACTGGGCATGGCTCTCTCCAACCATGCTTGAACACCCCTCTGACATTGGCTGCCATCATTAAGGAGGATAGAGAAAACAAGGAAGATGACTTTGGAGGTAGAGAAGAGGCAGCTGACACCACTGGCCCAGGTTCCAGCAGGACTCTTGACACAGCTCCTCACCATTTTCCTGGTGGATGCTGTTTTCAGCGGACAAATACAAGGTTTTCCATCTCACAGATGCAAAAAGGAGGTTACCACGAACCTGAAAAGGATGCCCAGTGCACTTAACTGGTGTATCTCTCCATACATGAGACACATAGGACAGGTCTACTTTCCAAATCAGGAGCTGCAGCTCATGCATGTTTACTGTATAAGAAAAAAAAAAAAAAGTGGGTATGAGAGATGATGCAGTGCTAGCCTCATGTCAAGGGAAATAGTCCCCTGCCTTCAAAGGGTCCTGGCTCAGGACCCCAGTCCACAGCTGCTGCAGAGTCCATGGAAATAAGCTCCTTTTTGAATTGGCAAACTGTCTTGCTTTTCTGCTTGAGGTGGAGGGAAGAGAAGAGCCCGCCTGGTGCTCTGCTTTGCTCTGCTGCAGGTTTTGTGGTACCAGATTTAATAAAGGGATGCGTGGGAGGCAGCACAGAAGGGAAAGAGAAAGGGGAAAAGCAGTCGGGGGGGAACAGGCAACTGCACTGCAAACAGAGAACGTTGGTCTGCAGAAGGTGCTGCCAGGGATGAACTGGGAGTGGCAGAAGGATGGTGAGGGCCCAGGTCTCCTTCACTCTGTTCTCTCCCCCTGGGAGCAAGATGCAGAGGTGGCCCTGAGGATCCCAGCCTAGGGACAGCCAGGTGGAGCAGAGGCAAAGCCCTCGCTTGACATGTGGCTACTAGCCCCCACTGCGCTGGGTGCAGGCATGTTGTGCCTGGGGGGTGATCCCCAGGTATTGCTGGCACTGCCCCAGAAAGATGCTGAGGCTCAACCCAAGAGGGGACAGGGAAACAGGAGCCTGGGCAAAATCCTTCACGCCTTTGCCTACGAGACACAAAAGCAATTGTTGGAAAGCAAAGACTGACCTCCACCTTGGACTTGCTGTCCCATTTGGTCCCCTGGCAGCAGCCTAGAGTCTAGGGCTCACCAGCATGGCCTCAGGCACCCAGGGGGAGCACAGGACCTCATGTAATGCAACAAGTGAGCTGGATAATCGCGGTAGGAAGAAACTGAAAGATTGCACAACAACAAAGGCAGCCCTGGGAAACAATTTTATTGCTATCAAAACGCTGCAGATCTTTGTTTAGTGAGTGCACTTCCCGTGAAATGCAATTGCTCCCACTGTGGTTTTAAACCGAGACCACCCTGAAAATGAAGGCAGTTTCCATTAAATTTAATTACTTTTCCCCGAAACTGGTATGGCAATGGTAATGTTGATAAGGAATGATAGCTATTAAGTGAGGGCATTATTTATATTTTCTATTAAATCACTGTCATTTCTATTACAAATGACATCATGCATGCATGTCATGCTGATTGACAGTGATAAAGCCTCAGTCATGATCATTTATTGCAATGCGTAAGCAGAGCATGAAATACACCCAGCACAAATGCACAGGCAACGCCGCATCGAGCCCAGATAAATATTTGGATCTAACTCAGCATTAGCAGATCGGTTGGTGCAACACTAGCGGTGCTTTTTCAATAACATTCATACACCCATCGTCAGTGTAACCCTGAAGGATATTTGTCTCCTCCACCCCACCTTTCCAGCGCTGTTCAGAAGTGGTGAGCCAGGAAGCAAAAGGAGAAGGAGCAGCAACACGTTACCATAGATCTGGCTGTGGAGATCCAGTGTGAAGCAAATGTCATGTCCGATGAATGATTCAAATGCCTAAAGACTAGACACTCGTCAAGGAGAAAGCAGGGTTGGACGAGCATTGGTGTCACAGCAGTCATTCAGGGAAGGCTTCTGCTCTTGAGGATGTTTTCCAAAAGTTGCTGAGCTTCTTGAAGCCCATGCGCAGCTGCCACAGTGAGGAGTTTCTCCACTTCCCTGAAGGACATGAAACCTTCATCAAGAAAATCTAGGAGGAGGTTTGATTCATTCCTATCTAAATTTTATTTACCCAGGTTTTTATAAGAGGACCACAGCTACTGGATCTGAAAGTGTCTATAAAGTTAACTCTCCACTATTCCAAAAATTATTTTATTTTCTGTCTGCTTTTCCTGATGGCCTGAACATGTATGTTTTAGGTTTGGTGATTTTTCTCATCTTAGTTGACCTGAAGTAGAGATGGATTTGGAGCTCTTGAAATACGTACTCCTTTACCACTCAATACATGAGTCTGCCTTATCACACAACATGCAGCAGAGATTGGTATGAAACATGCTGGCTTCAACTCACAGTGCTTGCCCAAACATTGCTTTTTTAGTTTCAGTTAGCTTAAAACCGCTCTCTCCAACCTCAGTTTTAATTTTCAGACTTGGAGTAAATGTAAAAAAACTCAAACCAAAACAATACACACAGACACACACAGACACACACACACAGACACAGACACAGACACAGACACAGACACACACACACACACACACACACACACACACAAGTCTGAGTTTCACTGTGACGGGAACTTTTTGGTTGGCTTAGCTTCATTTAGCCACAGGACAAGTCACCACAGCGACTACACAAAGCACAAGGCAAGTTTTCTTCGGCTGTGGGCCTTGCTGGGAACACTGGTGTGTGCAGTGTGTGCAGGCACGTCGAGAGAGAAACACGTTTGGGACAGTTTCAACCCAACCTCCAGGCAGTCAACAGGAAACTTCTCACTGGCCTCACTGGACGGAAGGAGCGTGAAAAGGGGGCTCTCCCAAAAGTCAGACAGCTCTTTCCGGCAGAAAACTTGCATGTTGCTTCAATAGCTCTCTCTGTACCAGGATGGGTCTTGTCCTTTGCCTTGACTGGGAAACCACTCATGGAAATATGTGTATAATCAGACCCCAGGCATTTTAGGCACTGTGTCACCCAATTTTTAAAACCTCATTGGACTAACTGGTTTTGGGTTCGTTTGGGTTTTTTTCTAGTTTTCTTGCCGCAGGTAGGGCTGCATTACTGACAATACAAGGAGGGGAGCATCAGAAATGCTGGAACGGCTGCATGTGTGGAGTATCTACAGCACTGGGTTCCCTGCCTCCCCAGGAGGAGCTGGGAATGCAGCTGGGAGGGAAAGGAAGAGGAATAGCTCAGGTTACCCTTCTTCCAGTGCCACGGTCATGTTTTTGAGTGCCCCCACTGCCAGGTTGAAGGAGGAGTGGGGATGGCCCTGCCCCGCAGCCTGCCTACAGGGGGGGAGGAGAGAAGCAAAGAAAGGGTTAAGAGAAAGTACAGAAGAAGAAAATGTGAGTTTGAATGTTTTAAAGCAAGGTAGGAGCAAAGAAGGAAAAAGGTATTCAGTGTCCTGAAACGTGACAGGTTTAAAATTTTCAGACCCTGATTTGGGAAACATCCTTTTTCAGAAAGGCACCAAGGCTTCAGCGTCTCTCAAAGTACAGATGTCCTTAAAGATGCCTTCTTGGTTCACAGCCCCTGCTGTCACAGGCACAGTTATTTCAGCCTTAAAAATCCTGCAGCTTGATGCTGTTCTACGCCTTAAGCAAACACAGGAAACATTCAACATGCCCCCCTTTCTCCCCCTGCTTTTTGGGTAGTGCCGTAACCTTCCCCATCCCTCATCCTTCCATTTCTCAGCAGGAGTGGGAGGGTTTCGGGGGACGTAGCTGAGGCTCCCGCCGCAGGTTGAGTACCGCAGCAAACGTGCACGCCAGGCACGGCTGCATCGCTTACGTGGCAGAAGCCTCTTGGGAGCGTGTGCTGAGGCAGGAAACTAATATGCTGCTGTAACTTGATTTTTTGTTGCCTCAGCAGCTTCTGGCCCTCTTCCCTCCTGCGCATGTGCATTTTTAACTCTGCCTGTCTGCAGCTCGAATCTCCCCAAAAGGGAGCACCGGCATCCCTCTGCACTCTCTGTTGAGATATTTACTTGCCTCCCACTTACTTAAAAAGCAGCAATAGCAGGTGGGGAAAAGCAGAGTGAAGCATCCAGCCAACAGCAAGAAGTTGGGAGCTACTGGTCTTCCCGCTGCCACCCTGTGCACTGCCCTCCCACCAGCGCAGGATGACTCAGCGCTGCTCTCCCCATAAAGAACAGCTGGCTCTTTTTCCTCCTCCCATACCACTGTAGCCTTTCCTAAGAAGAGAACAATTTGCCATGGCAAGAGTTGGGGGGGGTTTTGCACCTCACCTGAACCAGTGCATGGCCATGTCCTCATTTTTTTCCACTCCAGCTCCTGGGTGTGAGACAAGGTAGCAAAAATAATTAGGATATACAATGTGGTGTTCAAAATCCATCAGTGTGATGGTGTACCACATAGCGTAAAGCCAAGTTTGTGTTTCTGCCTTATACCTGCATGTACTCTGGCAGCAAGCTAGCCACAGCGTGGAGAAATAGTACCTTGCAAATACCTCTGTCCCATGATGTGCTGGGCATTGGGATACCCCAGGCGAGCATACACCTGAGCCACGTGGAAATGGAAGTCCTCGTAGCACAGAAGAATGTACAGCAGGAGGAGACCAGCGGTGATTACAGCTGCTGACTGTAAAAGAGAAGAGCAGTAATGATGCAAGGAGAAAAAGAAGCTGAGGACCAGCTACAGGAGATATTTTATCTGAGCTACGAAGCCTCCTGAAGCTATTCCCCAAAGAGAAACAGGAGGAGGCTCACACAAGTACAGAAAATCAAAGTCGCCTTTGATAGAGAGCCAGTGCCGGCACCCACTGAAGCTCACAGAAAAGGCATCGCCAACTCCAGCGAGCAGTGGACCAGCTCCCGAGTTAATATCCCCTTTAAGCTCTGCTACAGCAAAGGAAACTACAGTCATTTCATTTTCTAGTAGTCCTCTTGAAGAAAAGAAGAAAAATAAAAATCATAAGGCAGCATCAGGCTTTTACGAGCAATTCGTCAAGGGGTTTGTAGGGAATCCCGTTCGGAAGATCTCGTGTTGTATGGTGAGCTTAGACACACCCCTATGGCCTGCACAGAGCCCCACAGTGGCCACACCCCATAAAGGGAGTATATAAACCTGTGACGCAGTTTAAAAAATGCCATTATGTTCATCCATCATATTGATGTCGTGATCGCTTGGCCCCGAGGTGAGAGTCCTCAGGGGTGAGGTGTTTGTCCTCGGACTCCAGGACCAGTAGTTGAAGTCCCCCGCTGCAGCTCCAAGAACACGGAAAGCAACAGGGTTTGCCAGAAAAAGCCTCATTCCCCAGGCAGTGAGTCCGTGGCCCACCACTGTCCACCGACGACAACAGCATCACCATACAGCTGTGAACAGTCCCTCTGTGAACACCCCCGGTTCATAAACCCTTTTATCCTATGTTACAGTAAGGACACATTGCCAGCATCCACATCTGACAGGAGAATAACCCTGGGTCTAAAATTCTTCTTGCATCCAAGGTATAAATCAGCAAAAAGCCTCATGTACTGCCCCAGCAGGAAAAAAAGCTGAGAGACCAGAATTGGGCTCCTTGCTTTTTGATGCCAAATTGGATTTTCTTTGCTCAGTGTGCTAGCTATTAGCTTCCAGTGAGAGGAGCCAGCAACTTGAGCAACCACATCTTGGTGGGGTCAGAGACCCCTGGCTGGGGAAAGCAAAACAGGGTTAGGAAGGGCCACAGGAGCCCCACGTGGAGCCTCCTGCCCGCACAATTCTCCAGGAGCCCTTTGCCTCCCCACAGGGGAAAGCAGCGTAGCGTGTCTTGCCAATGATGCCCACACTGCAGAAGGCAAAACCCTTCCCTGCTACATGGGGAGACGGAGGCCAGGTACGGTCCTGGGTGGAAGATGTGGTTCTTTGAAAACAATACTGAGGGTAAGTGTTGATCAAATTTCGCAATGTGCTGAGAGGAACCATGCTGATGGTGCGTGATCCAGAGGAGACTGCTAATACCTTGTCCTTCAGCTCTGCAGCTTTGGCGCCAGCAATGCTGGACTCCTGGGTCTGTTTTTTCTGGGGACATGCCGAAGTGCCTGCTGACTCCCTGCACACCGCTGTCCCTCTGTTGAGGACACAGGAGCAGAGCGGATATGAACAGTCCCATTTCAATGGACAAGTCAGAAAGAGGTACTAAGGCCCATCCAGGCGACTGCGGCTGTCACAGAACAAGCTCACTTCTTCATCTGTGCATAATTTATTGCTACAGGTACTTGTGAATAGTGACTGCGGCGTGTATGTGGGTTTGTCACCATGCCACGCTCAGAATAAGCCAAGGGGACAAGAAGCAGCTGGAAAGGACGATGAGGCACAAGAGCTTTGACACTCGGGGGCTCCTCTGGCCACTAGAGAGGACTTGATGCAACTGATACAGGTGCAAAAACTAACTCCCCCTTATTTTGGGGGGCACAGCACATGAGGTATGTGCAGGCCGTTGCAAAGTAAACAACACATTTAGGTCCTGATATGCTTCTCAGCTGTCTGGAGAACTTGAGGGCAGAGGTGGTGTCCTGTGGGTCTGGTATTTCCTTGCTGTTTTGCAGGGGCTCCGGTGCTCCCACATACCATCATCAGCTGAGACCGCTGGAGGCAGTAGGCTGAAAAGAGCTCGTTATCTCCTAATTGGGACCCAGGTCCTGGTTCAGGCCCATCTCTAATTGGGATTAGTGAATGCTGAGGATTAAATGAGCCTAGTTAGCTAATTAGGCTAAGTAGATAAAATAGGTAAGCAATAATGACATATAAATGTCTCAACATTTGATTTTCTGGATGACAAGCTTGGGGAAGTATGAAATTTTGCTGTTGTGTTTGAGGCACCCCTCCCCATTCAGCCCGTGCAATGCCATTGCTTGGACAAGGATTATTCCCAGATGTTTTGACAAAAAAGTTCTTCTGTAAATGCACTGGGGACCCGTGGAGTCTGGAAGCATCGTTCAGTATGTAAATCGCTGTAAGATAATGGCAGGTCCAAGGGGAGATGCAAGTCACAGATCAATCCAGTTACTGCTGAGCACTTTTGTCTTATTTAAGAGGAGGACATTATACTGAAAGGAATTATTGTGAAAAGAACTATTGTAAGGAGTGTTGCTGGCTGGGGACACAGCTGATGTTAAGGGTCTGGCTCAGGCAAAGCTGAGTGCAGATCCCTGGTGAAGGGAAGGGCAGCATTTCTGAAGAGCAAAGGACACAGTGTGAGGCTGGTTTCACCCAGCAACTGCGCTGCCCACCACGTTCACTGTGCTATTTCGTCACTGTTGTAGAGGTTGGAATATGTCAGGAAACGGTGCAGGTGGTTGCAGGAGATAGGGTGCACAGTGCTGCAAGAGGCAGTGGTGCAGATCTGGGGACTGTGGGGTGCTCATGGCTGTGGCGTTCCCTTTACACTCTGCATGGGGCTGCCTGAAGCCTCGGGAAGTGAGAGGGAAAAGTGGTGTTTGGGAGGAGCTGTTCCTGTCGCAGGCCTGGTACATCCACCACACGTAACAGCAAGCCACCAACCAACTATTTCTAAATGAAAGGGGAAAGGATGTTGTGGGAAAGGTTACAGGGGAAACCTCTGCAGTCAGGCTGTGACCATACACCGCAGCCATGGGGGTACATCCCAGCACGAATCCTCCCTGTGGGGGACTACCTGTCCATGGTGATATCTATAATGATCAGCCACCCGACACTGGCAGCTCCTGCCCCCACTGCTGTGATGACACTGTGCCTGGCTCCCACAAGGCAGGTGGCCTGGGAACTACTGGATGTCCACTTTTTGTCCCAGGATGGTTTTCTGGGGGGGCCTTTCAGCTTTTTGCAGTTGTATAGGCAGTCAGATGTGGCAAGTGAGACATTTCACAGGCAGTTCCTTTAGAAATGGCCCGCTGAGCTTCTCTAACCTGATTTTGGGGGGTTTTGTGGGTTTTGTTTTCCTGTTTTCTTTTCCTAATCCCTCCTAAATGGTGAGGAAGACCGACACCTATGCACGGCAAAAGGCAGGTGCACAAAGTGCCAGAGCGCACTGATCCCAGCTCTGGGAGATGGCACCACAAACAGTCCTCACTTGGCTGACCACCAGCCTCTGAACAGGCACCTGAAAGCGCGCAGCCAGTCTCACAGCAAGCAGAGTCGTTAGCACGCGTTTTCATCATTAGTTAGCAAAAATACTCCTTTGCTGCGGCTGTGTCTGTGTTTGGGTAAATGCGGTGCTGTTTTGAATGTCTCCAAGACCAAGAGAGGGGAAACGTAATGATGTTTCTCAAGAAGCAGGTGCTGGTGGGATGAGGGGGCACCCTGAAGTGAGATCTCGAGGGAGGAGGGAAGTACAAGTCTCCTGGACTTCCTCCAGGCTGGTTGCCCGCAGCACCTCACCCTCATGGCCAGCACTGGGGACCAAAGGCGCAGTGTCCCCAAAACTGAGAGCTCCTCAGAGACCCCAGCTGGGCAATGAGTGTTACTCTACCACAAACACAGGAACGCGGGGAGATTGTTGCATTGCCCCAAGCAGCGGTGGGAAGCGGACCACCGGCCTGAAACCACCTTCCTAGTCTTGCGGGGGAGCTCTCGGTTGCTCACCCCAACCCTTTTCTTCTGTGGTGACTCATTCGGAAACTACTCTGTTATTTCAGAACTTGCATCGTTGGGGCTGTTCTAAACCAAGAGGTAGCCCAGTGGTATTGGTGGGACTGCACCAGTAAAACAGACAGTGAGGGAGCCAAACCAGGTTGTGCGTGCATATTTAAGCAACCTGGTTCCTACAGCGCTACGGCAGTCTTGCCTGCACTGTCACCCGTGTGCCAAAGCCAGGCGATCAGGATCAAAACGGCGATCAAGAGGTGCGCCTGAAAATCCCACCCATAATGACCACGCTGGAAGATGCCATGTTACTGCGTGCTAGCAAACGCTGCATTGCAACAGCTACGGGTGAGTTCTGCGTTGCGTTCCACATGCCAGTGAGCAGAAAGCCCCAGGGACTCTGCAGAGGCTTTGGTGACATTGCATTCAGGTCTGGGCAAGGCCCTGGTGCCGAGAAAGGCATCGGAAGACTCACATTTGAGAGGCTGTTGTGTGCGTGTGGCTCCCTGTGACTTTAACCCACCGTGGCTCCAGTGGCTTTCAGGGGCTGGCATTGCTTCCCAGTGCGGCCAGCCTGTTGCAGGGTCCAAGGTGTCATAAAACACCCCAATGCCAGCAGTCCCACCCCGACCCCAGCCCCATGCTTACCTCCCACCTGCTCCATGCCAAGCCGGAGGGTTTCCCATCCCCTGGAGAAGGATTTGTCCAGCAAGTATCAGCAGTGCCCCTTCCCTCCCATCGCCGCCGTGCTGCAGGCTTCATGTCCTCCATCTCTCTCTCCTGCTCAAGGTCTGAGTGCCTCATTTTAACCTGGTCTGCTCCCCATCTCACCAGGCAACACTGCCACCCTGCCATAAGTCTTCCCCATCATCATCCTTTAGTTTTGCTCCCGATTTATGGTAGCAGCAGCCCAGCTGCTTCACTAAGATAAGAGGGATGGACACACATCCTCTCAGAGGCATGGAAAAGGAGAAGATGCTCCTGCTGAAATCCTTTCAAACCCGTGATGTTTAACTCTCTCTGTGAAAGAAATATTCATTTCTTTCTTCAGACTGCTCGCAGGTGTTGCAAGCCCCCACTAGTAAATCAATGTCTGGACAAACTCGAAGTTTTCTTCCTGCTTTTCACATGAGAAGGAAAGTGCTTCACAAGCAGCAATAACGCTATTCCCCACTGCAAATGTTCAGTATCCTGTTATTTCCACAGGCACATGAGGTCTCATGTGCTGGGTTTTGGACAAATGCAAGACCATGCAGGCCCAGCCCCAGGTAAAAAAATTTGAAAAGATGGAAGGATGTAAAATCAGGAAATTATCAGAACATACAAAAGCTCCATAAAATTTGACAGGATGGGATTTATTTCTCTTAAGCTAGAAAAGAGCTTACTTGTTAAAGGCAGTCATTTTATAGCTGACTAATTATGCCTCTATTCAGCTGCAGTAACTCCATCTAGTGACTTTCAGACACTAAATTCTGTTTTGCCTTCACACCTAAGAAAACATCTGGCTCTAACACAAGATCCCTACTGCATGTTACCTTTTCCGCCCTGAAGTCCTAGCAGAGGCTCTTAACTGGATGGCCGTCAGGCAAGGTTTGCCTCGTGCAAAGTGCTGACCTTGCCTTGTTGCCCAACAGTAAAAAATAAAATGTTTCTTCTTTCCAATTTTACAGCAAGATAAGTGCCATGCTTTGGTTTTAAAGGCGACCCCACCCGCAAAGATCAAGGATACCTCTTTGACAGTGATGACTCAGCCTAAAAACTGTACTGAAGAGGAAACCCTTCATCCTTTCGTATTTTATTTCTTATGTTATGCTGCCACCATTGGGCCAACTTCATTTGCTCAGTCACAGCCCTTTTATGGTTGAAGTGATCATCTTTATGCCTCTGGTCAAAGTGTGAAACCATTTTCACAGTATATCAAATTTAATTGGACATTAATAGTCATACTGCAGGATCAGTTGCCCTCCAAGTGCAAACCTCTGCATTAGGGAAACTAAAATAACTCAGATGTTTCTAAAACAAGTCCAGAGCAGAAGGACCTTCACTGTAGCAAAGAGAAAGGAAGATATTAAATAATGTCAGGAGTCTAACACCCACTTACCCTTCTTTCTCTCTCTTTTTTTTTTTTTTTTTAAAGCCATGATTATTAGAATTTGAAGATAAAGAAAAAACATGTCTCAGGGAGTCATTCTTCTCGGGAATGAACCACCCTACGGCTGCAGGCCCAAAATTTTGCCAGAATTGAGCTCCTGAGTTACTCTTATCATTGCTTGTAAAGGTGCATCGGTAATAGTTATATTCATAGTGATACCTCGCCCAGCTCCACAAAACCGGTACTTTTCTCTGTGTAAAACAAACCCTGGGGCTTGCAGTTCTTTGTTGCAGGTGACTAAAAACAAGAACATGTTGTTATTAATTACACATTATGCAGTAAGGGCTATGCTGTCCGTGCTATGAGCGAGGTGCGGTACAGGATCTCATTTCAGCTGTGAGCTTGAGTTAATTCTCTAGAAAAATCAACTTACACCACGAGGAAGTAAACTGGGTTGTCAGTCTAGAAACAAATGATGGCTGTAGTAGCTGCCTCCTATCAACAAAGAAGAATTGGATCCCTTCTACCTGCAACAACTTTGGCAAGGAAAGGAGAAGCTCCCCAGTAAATCTTTTCTCTGCTTTTCTGAGGGGCAGGTGGCATTTCCATTTCCCCTTTCAGCGCCACAGAACAATTTGTGAAGAACCATTCGCAGCTCTTACAAAGGAGCATTTTGATTGAAAAGCTGGAACCAGCCACGTTCAGGAAACCACAATTTTCCTCTCATTTCTTTTTCACTTAAAGGATTTCTCTAATTATGCAGTTTCTCTCTTCCTCCTTGCCGCTGGCATGGTTAGGTCCACTTGAACTGAAAGGTGGATGTCAAGTGCTGGGAGAAGGATGGGTGGCTGTGGGTGTAAACAGTTAATAGGACGAAGTTGCTGCTTTGGAGAGCTGGTGAGGAGACTGAAGTCCCACAGAGAAGAGAGAGGATTTTCTTTTTCTTTTCAAAGGATTGCACTGAAAGCCAGATGTGAAACACTGCATTCATTCTTTCTCATTTGGTTTTTAGACTTTGCTACTCTGTGTTCCAAATTAACTTAAACCTCTTAGTAAGCAAACTGACTGAAGAAACATACAACTATTGAAAGAATATATCATTGAAAGAATGAACCAAAATAAGACATGTTCATAGCACACTGCCAGTTCAAACCAAACACACTGACTTCACCACCTCAGACACAGACTGGTTACAATGTAGGCTTCATGTGGGAGTGATAGATTAAACAAGAAGCAGCGATTAGCCCAAAAAGGGTTTTCTAGGTTGCTTTATTAGGGAAAGAAATGGATATAACCACATTGCTGCAACTGGTATGAGCGTATTTAATTACAATGTCCCCTGGGCAAATTAGATCCACCCCGGGAGTTCCCCAATGTGAGCACAGCTGGAGTAGGTACTCACATATGGCTTTACACCAACACAAAACACAGCATAAATATCACTTCAGTTGCTATACTGAATGGAGCTCAAACATGGGTAACAAGGAGGACCAAGGCACACAACAGAAAGGGGGTGGGGGAGGATAAGTTTCTGCATAAGACAATGGGAGGGACAAGGACTTCTGGCTGGCACCATCTCTGACAGACACCCGTTTCATTTTGCCTAACTAGCTGTAGCTTCCTTTCACAGCTGGCTAAACAAGAATAAGATTAAAATCTACTCAGACTAGTTATTATGACACTATTAATAGCAGATACAAGAGCGTACAATGAACATCACCATAGATGCCTCTCTGAAATCAGTATGCAACTGTTATCCACAGATCTATTACAGAGACCTGTGAAACCGTTTCCAGATACCAGATTAATAAATGTATCTGTTAAACCAAACAGTTGCATCCATTCATCACCATGCACAACACAACAGTGCAACTGGAGAGAATGCGATCGTCCTGAACCCAAATACAGCCGCCAGCAGGGAGACCCAACCGAGCAGACCCCTGTTATTCGATAGACAGTCTGCAAAAGGGCAGTGAGGAAGCCCTCTGCATCCCAGGGGCAAATACAAGCCGTACTGTAATTGATCTCACCACAAAAATAGAGCCTAAATGAATGTAAGCAGTGGTTACAGACTTAAAAAAAAAAACCAAACAAAACCAAACACAAATAAAACAAAAAAAAATCCCACCTAAATCACTCACCTAAGGTGGAGTTAGGTCAAAGTTAGGCATACTAAAACCTCTGACTTAAAAACCATATGTGAAAAACTAAGCTGTCTCTGCTTAGCTGTCAATAATGAATTGAATAATGAATTCCCCAAATGCCTTCCCCTGTGCAGCTTTGAAGTTCCCCAGGTATTTAGATTTGTATCCCGTAAGTACCACGGCAGGGCTGAGCACCTAGGCATATATCTTCCACACAAACTCATTCGGGATCCAGAAACTGCAAAGTTCCCTGAGGGATGCAATGCAAAGAGCTTCGTGGGAATGTTTCATTTGTTCATCTACTAATGAAGATGACCTCCACCACTTCTGCAGAAACTAAAACCCTGTAAGAAACCAGTTGAAGAGAGAGCCCATATAACACCGCCTAGCAGTTAGTGAGGGGTAAGAAGTGGTCCCTGCTTTAAAGAACGTGTCCATATTTTGCAGGCGAGTGAAAAACGAGTGTTGCTCATGCCAAGCCATCTGACTGCACGGGGTAGGTGCGAAGCCCCTGCGGTCCAGGACACTGTAGCGGCAGCCTGTCTGTCAGATTGTGTGTAACGTACTACAACAAAAGGCCATTGCAGGATACCTTGCCAAATGCAGGCGACGGGGTAGCATGAATACAACATCTTGTCATGAGAAGCAGCAGAAAAACTTCATATGATTAAAGCAGTGGCACAAGGACTGGGTAACTGATGCAAAGCCCTTCATCGCTGGCCTGCAGAGGTAATAAAAAGATACTCCAGCACACCTCACCACAGAGACCATTGCACAAGCCCAACTACAGCAATTCCCTTTCTAGACCCACTGCCTGACGGCATCTTTCCTCACCAGGTTCTCCACAACCTTTCCTTTTAGAGGGATTTTGCACCTTCTTAAAGGGACTTATTAATGCTAATTGGACCAATAAAAGCCAAATACTCTGCTTGCTCTCCCTTGAAGCATATCTTCCTTCTCCCACATGAAGTGGTTACATTACAAAAGCTGGACAAGACACTTGTCATGGTAGGCTTGGGGTACATGTTTCATCAGGAAGATGGATGTGGTAAGTGCTCCCTTTGTGTATATGGGATTGACGTTGAGTTACTTGTGGTCACAACTGGGTTTGAGGTTGCTTTGGGTTTTTTCCTGGTGTGTGTGTAAGTTAGTTTTAATTTCTCTCTTTAAATAAGGGCGGGGGGGGAGTTCAGGTTATGCTTGTTAGAGAGGCCTGTTAGTTCTAGTTTCATGTACTCTACCTGACATGTTCCTAACCTGATCTGTTTGGTAAACACATACCCTTGCGTTAGCTTAACCTCTGGTGTTAGGCTGCCTTGCTCGCATAATCCCAGCCGTAAGGAGTCTGAGGTGGCTGAAAGCGTGCGGCCCAAGCAAGCCATCGGGGAAGCTCACGTGGGAAGCGGGAACGTCTGCGGCAGGGATTATCTCCATCTGGCAGGAGGTCTTTTTGTTCCGATTCCTATCATTTCTGTGTACAGAAACCAGGGAGGAAAATCAATTTTTCTCCTCCTACATCTCAAATGATGTTTCCAGAGGGTCTTACGGCCTGCAACTTGGCTTCTCTTCCTCCTGCAGGAAAGGGCAAATGGATCCTTGCTGTAGGCACTTTGAATACAAATAATTTTTTAAATAGCAAATTGAAAAAAATCTTAACTTCTGCAGGCTTCTGTAAAATCTTGAGTGTTTTTTTTTTCTTAAGCTATAAAAAAAAATCCAAACCCTCTTATCTTCTTGCTTGCTGAAGGAAAGCATAAACAACTAATGCTTCAAATAGACAGAGTCACCAGACAGTTACATAAAAACAAACCGCCAGATTCCTGCATGGAGGAGTGTCTGCTCCCAATTCCGTCCTGCCTCTCTCCGCCTGTGCCTGGAAGTAGGTCTCCCTGCCCTGAAGCAGGAGCAGCTAGCGCAAAATGCCCGAAATGAAACTCGGGTGTGGAAGGCATTGACCACGTGCCCTTAGGCTGTCTGGAGGCTTGAGCAAAGGGTCCTTTGTAACCAGGGGACCAAGCTGGGGTCAGCCGTGGGAGCAGAACAGCTACAAATTTTAAATCTTTACCATCAGAGTGAACAGCAGGGAAGACCTTGAAGTGGAGCTCTAGGGATCAGCACGTACTCTCCTATCTGGGAGCTTTGTTTTGCTTGTTGTACAACTGAAGGAAGTGGAAAGTTTTTATGGCCAGGAGAGTATCCCCACAACAGCTTTATGCCCTCGCTCTATCTCCCATCAAACGCCTCTCTATAAGAGAGAGATGGCCAGCACCCTTCAATATCGATGTAGAGGAAATACATACATTAACGCCTAATAAAGTGGTGGGTTTCCGATTAGATTGGTAAAGTGCATAAGAGATTGGGCTAGTCGTCCCTCTAAAGAGCGATTCAGCCATCGAAGAGCCAGGGTTTCTCCCTGGGTTCTTTGTATACTCACAGATGAACGGGGTATCTCTCAGATAAGAGATTTATGGTGTTCCAGACGAGTGCAATGAATTGCTACTTTTTTTTGCAGGAGGTGACTGAGAATACCCCCAGCTGAGCTCTGAGGGTAAATGGCTGGACTGCTCTTCTCTGAAGTTGAAATAGTGTCCCGATGCGGTACTGAAAATGGCATCTGAGTGGGGAAAAAAAAACACAAACAAAAAAAACCAAGAAAAAAAGAAATGGGGCTAAAGCTTCACTTCAGGTAAATACAGGCAGGGATTTGAAGTGCCCAAGCCGAGGACATCCGCGCTACGTTAATTAAATGTTACACTTGGAAGCAAGTTCATGATGAACAGTTTTTAACCACAGCTTGTGAAACATCCAGTGAGACAAATGGGCCTGAGGCAGGGTTGCCCTCGGTAATCGGGTGTCTCTTGCATAAGACGGAGGTAAAAATAAAAACCGACGCACGCGAGCGGAGCTGTTGGCCGTGCTGGCACCTCCCCGCGCCCGGCATCGTGAAGAGGAGATGCGACTTCATCGTCCTCGCTCGAACGGCACTGGGCGGCCCCGTGTCCCTGCTAAGGCAATGTAACAACGCCTCGCCCCGAGCCTGTAACCTCCTTCAGGCTGCTCCCGAGGGGCTTTGTCCAGGGAGGCAGTAAACTTTACTGGGGAAGGCTTCCACCGGCAGCACGGCGCATGGAACGCAGCTTGAGTAAGGGGCCGGGTACAGGAACGGGGCCTGGCAATACATAACCGCTAATGAACGCGCTGGGGTGCGCCGTGACATCGGCCAACCCACC
>VWZZ01007361.1:128068-159410 GCA_013399095.1 Psophia crepitans | reverse complement strand
GGCGGGATGAGCCTTGCGGAGTGAGGGCAGCCCCCGCCCGCCCTGCTGCCTGGTCCGCCCCTCCGCTCTCTCTGCCCCTCTGCCCCGCCCGGCTCCGCTCTGGCTTCAGGCCCCTTCTCTCTGCGCTGCGGCGGGCGGAGGCGGCGGAAGGAGAAGCCCATGGAGGGGAACCGGGACGAGGCTGAGAAATGCATCGGGATCGCGCGGGAGGCGCTGGAGGCCGGCAACCGTGACCGCGCCCTCCGCTTCCTCGGCAAGGCCCAGAAGCTCTACCCGACCGAGACGGCCCGAGGTGAAGCCCGGCCCCCTCCCCGCGCCCTGCGCCCCGCCGGCCTTACTGCTGCCCCCCCTCCCCTCTCCCGCTTGCCCGCTGCCCCGCTCCGTGGGGACGAGGGGGTCCGCGGGGCCTGCGGGAGGAGGGCGCTCCTCTCCCCGGGGCGGCCGTTATCCGCGCGGCGGGCCCCGCAGGCTGAGGCGCTGAGGCGAGGGGGACCCGGCGGCGCATCCTCCAGTGCGGGGACGGCGCTGCCCCTGACTTAGCCCGGGCGGGGGTCCCTGTCCGTGTGCGGGACTCGGCTGGGAAAAAGGCCGAGGCGGTGTTTGAAGTGCCCAGGAGTAGCGCTTAGGGCAGGTGCGTTTCCATCGACTCTGGCGTCAGGCGGTGGGGAGCGGTGGGGTGACCTCCCTCCTCGCCAGAGGTTCGTCCTGGGCCGGCCCAACTCCTTGCCCGCCCCTTGGCCATCAGCAGAAGCGTGGCCATGCAGATGAGGCTTAGACCCGATTAACAGCAGGACACCTCAGGCCCCGGGCCGAGACAGGCTGGGCTGGCTTCTCTGCTGTCACTGTGAATTAGTCCTTGCTAACAGCTTGCAGTAAGCGTTGCTCCTCCAGACTGGGCAGCATCTTCATCCTCACACTTACTTGTGGTTGGGGTTTTTCTCAGTTTCATTTACCTTTTGGTCGTACAGGAGCTGCGTAGGAATGGCACTCAGGTTTAACTTCCCTGGAGAAGATGTGATAGATGTCTCTCCCTTTGACTTAATTATCTATTCAGACGCTTCTGTGCTAAAACTTGGAAAATAATTAGCAGCTTTCTACCAAAAGGTGGTTAGAAATTACTTTTTTAAAGGAATGACAGTAAGGTTTCAGTGTACACAGACCCGTTACCTGTCTCCAAGTCTTTCTGTCACAGAGTGTCAGAAGTCAGCTTGAAACACCTCTGAATGCAGCAGTGACTTGTTGCATTTCTCTGGTTCTTGTTTACGTTGTCCATGCCACGGCAGGAACAGGGAAGACTTCAGTGCTCTGAACTGACTTAAAGGCCTCAGCATTTACCATTATTTGGAACATGTCTTTGGGGTAAAATCCTGACTGGAAGCGTTCTGTGCTGCATTTTATTCTGTAGTGAAGCCTTTAAGTCAAGTGAGCAAATTCAGTGAATGTTTCCTCTCCTCTCCTATCTCCTGACAACTTTTTATATGCAAACAACAAGCAAAGGTCTCCTCAGTGCTATTCTTTCTTATAGTGTATGGTTTTGGGTGTGGTGGTGGGTTTTTTTCCTGCAAGACAGGATGAATGTCTTCCTGTCAATCACCTGGAAGAAGGTAACCATTACTTTGGATCAAGAACATGGCACTCTTTATGTTGTTGCCATGTTAGGTACATGGTAAAAAAAAAACCCAAAACCAAGCCAAGCAGAAGTTTCCTATATTCCCCTAAATTTCTGTGGCTTTCAGAAGATGACATGCACAGAAATACTATCAGCTCTTTGGAAGCTGTGTTGGTCAGTAGGCAGGAAGGCTGAGGGTTTCGGTTCAGCTTCCTCCACTAAAGAAACCAAATAGCTTTATCTGTTTCACGTAGTTTATTACTGTCTTATACCTCCAAGATAAGAGTTACAGTAGCTCTCAGGGGGAAAAAAAACCCAAACAACAAAAAAGATATCTCCATCTGATTTATGTTTGGAGTGTTTGGGTTTTGTTTTTTTTTTATTTTAAGTAGGACTGCTACTACGTAACTACCTTGATAAAGTATTCAGTGCAAGAAATAGATGGCTAATTAGGCTATTGTCTGCAGGACACTTGTGTTTTTTCCCACTGTGGAAATTAGCAAAGTATGTCACAAATGAGGTACAGATCTGATGAAAAGAAGATGGTCTTGTGGTTATGGTAGTGGACTGTAATCTGGGGAATTGTGTACTGAAACTGAATGCCTCTCTGTGATGTTAAATAAGTCACTTCACTCGGTTTCCATTAGTGACAGCTAATTGTTTGTGCTTCATTTTTCAGGTATTCAGCTTGAAACAAGGGCCTGATTTGTGGAACTGGTGGGCAGTTAAAGCTCCATCTGAAGCTAATGAGAATTGCAGATGCCCTAATACCACTGAAAAAAATCAGGCCCTAGGCCTGATTTGAACTAGGCACTTAGACATCAGGGGACTCTGTAAACTTGTAATATTTCGGTGCTTCAGTTTTCTAGCTGTGGATGTTGGTAATTCTTTTCAACTCATCCCATTTCCTCCCAAAACAACACCAACTCATTGAATTATTTGGGGTTTTTTAAAGCTTGAGGCACTTAAATAGCCGTGTTAAAAGTGCAGTACGCTGCAAGGACACAGAATTTCCTGTTTTCAGGATAGAAACTGGAAGGTGTGCAACAAATTAGAACTGGAATTTTGCACTGGTGAAGAACAAATTAAATTACTGCTTCATTATCTTGTTGTCATCTTTCAGATAAATTAAGCAGGGGGGGTCCACTTGGAAGACATATAAAAAACAACAATAATTCATTAGATAATTAAATACGTGCCATAGTGCATACCCAAGAGAAGGAAACAGTTAAGGTTTTGTGAGCTGTCTCAGTTCTAACACAAATTCTTATTTTACAGTCATAATGTGTTGGGTTTATATGGTGATAGGACAATATGGTGCAGCCCCGGCTGTCACTGTGCTCGCTTATTTTCTCTTCAGGGTGTGTATTAGAAAGTAGCTCATACCGATCTGTCACTGAAGTCACGGGTGCTTCATAGGTTGTATCTTTAGTATCATTTTAGGAACAATTGCCCACCATTTCACAAATGATGTTCCATCAGTGATACAAAGTAAGGAGAAAGGTAGCGCTGAATCTTCTACTGGTGGGAGCTTCGTCCTCCCCACATTGCAGCGGATTGTAAAAGGACTGAGAGCAGTTTTTAACTGTTGTCTCTAAAACAATATTATGTGGGGTTTGGCTTTGGAGATATTTGCATTTAAAGTGCCTTCAGTGCTAGTTCAGTCATCGGTGAAGTTTAGTTTTGCTAAACAAAAGCTTCTGCCTGAAATATGCTGGCTGCAGCAGTGTTATTTCAAGGCTTTACTCGTGTGAAATGTAAGGTCAGTGCTTATTTAGTGATACTTAGGTAACAAATGACTTGGTAGTAGCAGTGTTTGTGTTGACATCACTCTGCACTAGAAAACTGTTTTACAGTTCAGCTGTTCAAAATACTGTTTGATTATGATTTTAACTAATGATTCATCTTGCAACTGAATGGAAATTAATTGCTTGTCTAGAAAAAGAGTTGTGAGAGTGCATTTAAACATAACAAAGGGCAAGATCTCCTTTTCAAACTTCGGTGCCATACTTTTTGGAGTTGAAGGCAGAAAATGATATTAAGGTCAGCTTTATTTTTCAGTGCCACTTAAGATTTTCTTGCACTATTTCTGATGTTGACTGTAAAAAAACTTTTCAGGAGTATCCAGGCTTAGTTTTTTAGGATGTTGCATTAGTATGAATTCTGAATTTAACAGTTCTTTCATTAGTGAAAGTGGGGGTCATGTTCAATGCATAATGGAATCAAATGCAGTGCAATGATCTTTCATTCAGCAGCAGGTAACACAAGAGAGCCTTCAGACACGTTTGGAGATAAGATTAGTTGTCTTACAGGCTAACGAAATAAGTCTTTGGTTCCTTGTATGTCCTATTTTAAAATACCTAGACGCACACTTAGTACTACAGTTCTAACAGCTGGTTTTACCAGCAGCTGTTGATGGAAGAGTCAAAGATGTTTCTGAATCTCTGTCCTGTATTTTTTATTTGAAGAAAAAAATGGCCCCAGACCCTTTGTACAGTTTGCTTTTTCAACATTGAATAATAACATGTTTGTATATGTTATGTCATGTTGTCTTAAGACATTAACACTTACAGATCTGACTTTTTAAGTTTTTTTGTTTTTTGGTTTTTTTTTGCAAGCACCCTGCACTGTCGTCTTAGCAGTGCAGCTCCATTACAGGGGTGGGAGGTCTGAGAAGGTGATTAGGAAGTACTAATGTTGCAAGTATAATGCAGCCAAACCAACTCATGGAAATAGTTACCAGCTAAACTTGCTGTGAAAGAGACACTGGGCGTTTAAAAATGCAAACTGCTGTCTATACCTGTGTTTCTGCTGTTATTGCTACTACTGATATTGCACAAGCATTAGTGTAGGGATGGAGAATTTCTAGAGCAGTACCAATATACAGACTGGATTTGCAAAACTGTTGAGTAACCATTATTTCTGGAGGGTAAGTCAGGGTCACATGTTTGATAGGATCCCACATGATACCATTATTAAATATCGAACGTCACAGAACAGAAAAAGAGTGATTTTATTTCTGTTCTCACTTGTCTGGAGCACATATGAACTGCAGGTGCTTCATTCTGAGGGTACTGTCTGTTCAAATCTCTGTTCCTGATTAGTTCTTAGCCTGCAGACACAGTCACCTTGTTGGAGTTATTACTTCATTTACCTTAGAACTTTAAATGCCATAATGGATGTTATTAGAATCAACTGTTGCAAATGTTTGAATATGTGCTTCATAATGCGACTATAGCTCTCCTGTTTTCAAGAACTTAATTTCATTTGTAGCGAAAACATCCCCTCAGCGTACAAGTCAGCATCTGAATGTTAGCCTTTTCTTTATTTCTGCAGTAAAAAGCCTGATCTGATCAACTGATGAATCTTGCTGAGGCAGGCACGAGCACAGGACTGCCACTGAAGTCAGCTGAATTTCTTGTTCAGGCTGAGCGTAGCTATTCATCTGCAGTACTTCAGGCTGCTGTAGCCAGTGGGTAATAAGTGAATTAATAAGTAAAAGCAAATACTGGAGAGTTTTAAGAAGCACATCTTAGGGAAGTGGTAATTCTCCTTTTGAAGAAAGCTCTGCTTTCTTCTCTCTCCTGTGCTTCTCTGAGATACAAACTATCATGCATAGGATCCCAGTATTCTGCTGCTCTAAGAGACACCATGCTAGCCAGAGGAGACATTTTTTAAATTAGATTTAGGAGAAAATCCTTCAGCTTCTTCTCACTAGCTTCTAGAAGAAAAATGGTTTTTTAACAGTAAAGCTACAACACACTTTCACAGTGAGTGGAACGGTTTTCTTTGGGAATTTTTATTAGGGCATTTTTTAGGCAGATAGTAGCTCGCCGTTGTTTATGAAACAAATTTGGCCTGTGTAGTTTGCCATCTTGTTCTGAAGGGATCTCTTTTCAGGAAAGATATACTTTAATAATCTTTGATCCACATTACGCTTTGTGTGCAGTCCCTTAAGTTAGAATGGTACTGTTTCTGATTTACTGGTAAGATGGATGCGCCCAAAATACAGGCTTATATCCAGAAAGAAGAAGAAAACTTAGAGTCTGATGATTTATTCAAACTGCTAAATTTGAGATCTGTTGGAACATGGAGGGAAAGAGGATTTCAAGATCTAGCGAAAGCATGCTGGTTTTCGAGATCCAGGTGTCAAGGGTTGGGTGTAGTTGACTCATCCTGACTTATCTGTGGCATTTAACAGTAGTTTGAACTTCAGCTGGTGTTGCCTGGAAGGGGCATAGAGCATCGGCTTGTGGCCACTAATGACTCCGGTTACAAATAGCTGTGTACTGTAGCAACTGAAATGTGCTAGAGACAGACTTGGTCTCTGCATGGAATAATTTGCAGGTTTTTTGGAGTGTTAGATTAGTTCCTTTTTTCTATGTACTTTTGCGTTTTCACGTATTCGGACGTCTACATCTCAAAGAATGGGTTCAGTGCCTCTAAAAACCATTTAGAAATGAAGGAGCTGGATAAATTCTCTCCAGTATTAAAATACCTTGGCAGAGGTGGAGGGGAGTCCAGCCACTAATTTTGAAACACTTTGCCATTGTTTTCTCACAGAAAGAAGTTGCTAGACTTGCTTCAGGAACGTTTGTGGTACAAAGTGGTGATCAATAAGAAAGGAGGGTGTAGCAGCTAGTCTTGTACAACGTGGTGCTCCCATTTAAGAAACTTGAGAGCCCCGACTTAATCGCTAATGCCTATAATGATACTATGATATACTGTTGTTTTATAGTTTTGTTGGAAGCTATTATGAAGAATGGAAGTACTGCTGGGGGAGGCGCTTACTGCCGAAAACCAGCCAGTAGCAATGATCAAAGTAAGCCAAATAGCACGAAGGAGAGCAATGCATCTGCTGCAGGTGAAAGTGGAAAAGGCTACACCAAAGACCAAATGGAAGGAGTATGCAGGTATGGCCTTGCTTAAATACATCATTGCTTTTCATTCTGTGTTTTATGTACTTATGCTTTCAGCTCTAGCATCTAAAGAAGCAACAGAAAATTCAAGGTTAGCTGAGAGGCGTTACTTGTACTGACCTGTGACTGAAAGGAGGAGGAGAGTTTTGCTGTATTTAAACACAGTACGAGTTGCTGTTGCTTTTGACAAGAAAGATGATGCTTATCTTTATATAAAGTAACCTTGATGGTTTAAAAAGAAAATACTCAAAATAGTTATTAGGTAGATCTCATGTTGAATGAAAGAAGTTATGAAAATTCCATAGTACAACTTTCAGGACAGCGTTTCTATCCTTATATTTCAGGAGTATAAAAATATTTAAGTTTACGTTACATCCTCACTCCTAAAGTTTATTTTTAAGCTAATCTTGCTGTACAGGCTGGACTTAGACCAGTGTTAAAACTGTTTCGTTCTGGAAGTACATATGTCGGAGAAGCACTGAAGCACGTGGTCTAAGTTGCATTACAAACTCTGGACTTGGTGCAGCATGGTAGTATTAAGATCGGGCGACATCAGAAAATGAGGGAGTGTGAAAAGAAACAGAGATAAATAAAAATGTCTTTTTGAGGCCAGTAGTTCTTAAGTCATGTTATCGTTACGCACTTTTTGGCTGTAGGAGTGTGTTGTGTTTTAACCCAAGCCAGTAAGCACGCACCACGTGGCTGCTCGCTCACACTCACACCCCCCGTTCCCCCCAGCAGGATGGGGAGAAGAATGGAAACAAAAACCCCTTGTAGGTTGAGATAAAGACAGTTTAATAGGATAACAGAGGAAGAGAATAATAAATTATTTTATATATATATATGTAAAACAAGTGATGCACAAATGCAATTGCTCACCACCTACAGATAAAAACCCCCTGATGCCCAGCCCATTTCCGAGTAGGGATCCTGCCTCCCGGCTCGCTTCTCCAGCTTTATCTGGAGCATGACGTTCCATGGCAGGGAATATCCGCCTGGCCAGCCCGGGCCAGCTGCCCTGGCTGTGCTCTCCCAGCTTCTTGTGCACCTGGCGGGGCCTGGGAAGCTGAAGAGCTGTAGTGTAGACACTACAGCGACCTAGCAACAACTAAAAACTTCAGTGCGTTATCAACATTATTCTCATACTAAATCCGAAACACAGCACTGTGCCAGCTACTAGAAGGAAAATTAACTTTATCCCAGCTGAAACCAGGACAGAGTGAGAAAAATGTTTTTTGGTATGTGTCCTGATTTCTGCTAAAGGAATATGCATACAGCCACTCTAAAACTACACACCTCAAAACCTACCTGTATTTTCAGATAAGCCTAGTCCAAATGGTCTCAAGGGAGCTCAGAGAAGAGAATCAAGAGGTCCTCATCTCCTAGTTTGTGTAGATTGGATGAACTGTTGTGCAAAAGAGAAATTTGTGAATTTTTTTGTATGTTGCTGTTGATGTTATCTTGGGAATTTTATCTGAAGTTCAATCTTCTGTTCAGCTGTGCAAACAGTGAGGAAAAAGCAGCTTTTCTTTGTTGCTACAGCAGCTCTGCATTCAGGCAGATAGGCAGCAGCATCTCTGGCATGGTTATCCTCTTGGTGTTGCTCTTTAGTAGAGCTTTTCATTTACCATCATCTCTGTTTAATTAATGTTATTGCCCTCCATGACACATCTAAACCAAAACCTGAATAAGTGTGTATGTTTTTGGCCACCTTGACATATTAGCTGTTAAAACGAACGCAAAATGTGTGTGTGTATGCGCACATGCATGTGAGACAAAATATCTAGAAAGAAGCCTTCTGTAAAATGAGGCTTAGATCAAATTAAAAGATGTAACATATTTGCAAAAAGCTGCTACAAGGAAGGCTGTATTACTGCCAATATTCACCCGTGACGTGCCATTTTGAGCTGCAGTCTGCTTTGACACCACGTTCCCTGCAACTTTTTTTAATTTGTGTTTGTTTTAACAGAAAGTAATGTTGCCTACTTTTTCTTGAGTAAAATGATGTTGTAGAGCTAGCTTTTCTCCCTGGTATGTTCTCGTAGTATTAGGTATTGCTTCCTTGAAGAAATTCACTAAATAGCAGACAAAATTAATCCAGTTTGTTGACATCAGAACCAGAGTTAGGGGTATTCACAGAAGTTGTGTGTCGAGGATAATCTTGAAGTAACATTGCTTCTTAGTACCTATTTTAACAATCTGCTTTGTGAATATAAAATTGGAGTTTTTCAAAAGTACCCAGATTTTTGCAAATAAGCAGTTGTAATAGCTTGCAGAACAACCCATGTTTATTTGTATTTTACGTGCCGCTCAGAAAATCAGCTGTTAAAACAATACCTTGACTGTAGCTTGAGTGATGCGTCCTTTAGTATAGCAGTTTGTAAACCTTTGGAGAGAGACCACATTTTGGTTTAGATGTGCAATAATCAACAGAACAAGTCCTCAGTTCTTGTTGGAAGTTTTGAAAAGTTTGTCATGTTGGCAGTTAGTGACATCAGCGCACCACTTAGAAAATTTGTGGTGAAGAATTAAAAAACATGTGTGCCTTGCCAAGGAGAACGGAATTAAATACAAACAGCGGGCTGAAACATAATGGAAAAATATAACACATTCAGTGATGATAGCTGAGAGAAAGTTCATGTTTAAACCAGAGTGTGAATGAGCTTTCTAGTTGGAAACATGACAGGCTGCATATATTATTGCTTCAGTCAGGCCCCAGACTTTTCCAATTAAATGAAATGCGCTCCTCTGGGGAGGGTATTCTTCAGAGAGTAGAACTTGTCACCACCCTATGCTTCTGCCATACCACAGTGGAGTGGTTTTTGGACCCTCGAATTTGTTACAGAAATGCTGAATGAAAAGAGGTGGTTTTAAATAGTGCTTCATTCCTGATGTTTAGAGGGGTTTTTTTCCTATAAGGAAAGAAATAGCAAGGTAGCAAAATCTTCCATTTTAGTAAGTTCTGAATCTCACCATGAATTTGACTCTGTTAGTTGTTTTGTATGTTATCGTTTGAAAGGTGGTCATTATCCTCAAGTATTTTTCTCTCTAGGAGCTTCTGGTTCTGTATTAGTAATTGAATATAGACTGAGAGAAAGCGTTCCTGATTTAACTGCACCTGTCATTTCCCAACCTTTGTTTTTTTTTAATAAGCTCAGACAGGGGGCTTGACTCTGAGCTCTCTGATTTGGATCACTGATTAATGTTCCTGTAGTTGTCCAGCTACCTTGAATTTGCTTGTGACAATAGACTTAAAAAGCATAGTGGAGAAACACTTGGAGCAGGGTAACTAGTTTAACTGCATTAATTTTCATTAGGGTTACTCTAGTAATGTGTGTCGGGATGAGTACAAACAAGCACCTCTGTGCTGTTTTTATTTTTCCCATGTACACAGGGGACACTGATCGCTAGCAAACTACCATAACACTTCTGTAGAGTATTACATGAGCTTGCAAACAAGTTGCTCGACAGGGAGAAGCATAAGATGCAATATCTTTCCACTAATTGCGTAAGTGCTGGGTGATGCTCTGTTCTTTGTGGGAATGGTGATCAGTATTGCAGCGTCACAGTTTGAAGCTTGAGATATCCAAAAGCGCTTTGTTACTTCTGAAATGAAATGCTTTGAAAATACCATCTGTGGTAGAAGACTTTTTCTGAATGATGCTTATCTTGTCACAGAGGCCTGGATCAAGTTGCCTTGACACTTTAGGTGACCCACATATTGGATATATTGACAGGCGGTTAGCAAAAATATGTTAGGACCCACAGTAGACAATGTCTTTAGAGCAAGTGCCCTAGAATTCTCTAGGCAATTGAAAGCTGTCTGAGCAATGTCAGCTTAAGATAAGTGCAAGAGAATCATGTGCACAATGAAAAAGAGAGAATTTGCTTTTGGATTCTTTGGTTTTTGCTTTAAAGCAATTCCTTCATTGTTTGATGTAGGTTATTGGCATTTTTTTGCTGAGAAAAAGAAATGAAACATTTGTGTAAGAAAGAAAATTTAAACTTTTTTTCTTCTAGTTTGCTTATAACAACTGAAGAAGTGCTGATCAGGATTATGGTTATCAAAGAGTTCTTAATTACTTTCAAACAAATTCTGTTCAGCATATCTGCCTACTCATATGGAGTGTGCAGACCCTTTGGAAAGGTTTTGTGTACTAGAATGAAATTTAAAAAAAAAAAATCACTTGCCTGCTGTGTATTACTCTTTCACATTTCATTTTATGCTGTGTAGTGTGTATTATCTGTTGTCTACTGCATGATTTAAAAAGAATCAGTTTCAGAGGTACAAATAGGTTGTACACTTTATACAGATTGCCTTTAAGGGATCTTTAAATTCATGTGGTGTCCGATCATAGAATCATTAAGGTTGGAAGAGACCTCGATGTCTTTTTTTAGTAAATAAGCTGTAGCATATATTCCATATTACCTTTTTGACGTCTGGAAGATAACTGCCAAGATTAGCGATACACTAAAGTTGGATTGCTATCTTGTGAAAACCATGGTGCAGTATTGCTTTTCCTACCCTGCCCGTGCCTGCCCCTCAGAAGAGAGCATAGGAATGAAATTTTGTATTTGGATCTTTGAGCTGGAACCAAACAGAGGCCTGAGTTCTGTAGGAACCTTGCAAGGCAGGATTAAATGTCATCCAGGAGTGGTCAAGAGCAACTTGATTTGAATTCACGGAGTAAGCAAAACAAATTGTGTCTACATGTTTCATGGATCAAACTAGAAGGAACGTAAGTTCTGTGACTGACTTTTTTCCAGGTCTTCTGCTGAGACTTCTATGAATTCAGCAAAAAGGGATATATCATTACTCTTTTAACATGGGGTCAGAAGATAATTAACTGAAAGTGGAATAATAAGCGCAATCAACATGTGCTAAAATGGAGGGGGAAAAAAAAAACAACAAAGAAATCAGGGCATGCCTTTAATTAGGCTGCTAGAACTACTGTGAATTGTTGAAATATCCACTTGAGTGGTTGAGAAAGTCAAGGTGGAAATCACAGTCATAGAGCTGGTCATGGAAAAGTGGCACAGAAGATATGGTGGACTTTGTCAGAAAGCCGCTGCCTTTAATCTACACTTCTTATAGCTAAAATAAAAGCTTAAACAAAATCTGGAGAAAAGTATGCTGATGTAAACACAGCCTTGAATATTTCATGTCATACACACAGGAGAAATAAACTGAGCAGCTATACCCAAGAGCAAGGTACTAAGACAAGCACCCTAATGTGCTGTTGAATCTGTCAGTAAAACAGAGATCTGAATTCATGCATTCATGTCAGAAAATAGGAGTATGCTGGTACCAGCTTGAGTTCCTCGACAACACCGTGACCTTCTCTTCCCCACCTAGAGCACTCTTTGCAGACCACATTTATGTCATCTGAACTGTGACTGGTACATTCCCAATTTAGTTGCAAGATGCCATTTGCGTCAGGCCCTCTGGCACCATTGGAAACTTGACCTATGTAGAAATATGGTCTGCACTTCACTGCGTTTTTCTCTTCAACTTGGGGATCAGAAGTCAGTGGTTTTTGTCACTAATATTCACTTTGCTGCTCACTGTGCTGCTCAGTTCAGATTACACTGGGAGAAATAATTGCGGCTCCTTCCATCACAAGCTTTTGGAGATTGCAGTCAAAGTATTTGTCTTTTGGGCCATCCCTCTGTGTTGCTTTTTGTGTTCTTGGAGCTGCAGCGGGGGACTTCAACTACTGGTCCTGGAGTCCGAGGACAAACACCTCACCCCTGAGGACTCTCACCTCGGGGCCAAGTGATCACGACATCAATATGATGGATGAGCAAAATGGCGTTTATTAAACTGCGTCACAGGTTTATATACTCCCGTTATGGGGTGTGGCCACTGTGGGGCTCTGTGCAGGCCATAGGGGTGTGTCTAAGCTAACCATACAACGCGAGATCTTCCGAACGGGATTCCCTACACCTCTGCATGTAGACGGAGGCTTTGGAAGGCCCTTTGAAATACCTAGTCGTACTCAAAACTTCATGATTATGGATCACTGCAGGTATCTGATACAGAAATGCAAGCATCTCTGATAGGCTTTGTTACCCTGATAAAAGCTGTTGATGCTGGCCTAATCTCAATTGTAGATTTGAAAAGTGAAACAAGAAGCCCTGCAACAGGATCACATCAATTTGTAGTTACAGGAGAACCAGTGGTGGTAGCTCCAGAATTTCTGCAGGTGAAAACAGATGTTTCAGGACCTGAAACACCATCAGAGCATGGAGAGGAGCCCAGCATCAGGTAGAATTGGCTGTTGCTGGAGTTCGAAGCTGACTGACCAGTTCTACTGCAGGTGGCTTGTCAACTGCAAGCTGGGATAGTGGAGCTTGGCAAGTCATGACAAGCTACCGCTGTCAACAGATTGTGGATGACTGTAGGCCATCGCTTGCCCTCATGCTGTTTGCAAAGTCCGTTCTCTAAAAGTCAGATATGATTTCAGGAACGTCCAGCAGTGTGCCCTCCTAAACCAGCCAGCGAATCTGTTAACCAGAAGGACAGTGCCAAGGTGCTGGCAGGGGACTAACAATTCAGCAACGACAGAAATTAGCTAAACAACAGAAATAATTTGATAATAATTCAGATACAAAAGTAATCCAACCAGAAATTAAAAACACAAGAAAAGCAATTCACAAAACCGAAACCCTGAAACAAATTAACAGCAGAAGCACCAAACTTCACATAAGTCAGAAATAAACAACAAAAAACCACATTTCCTACAAAAGGGGCATTTGATAAGCATGCGATATGTCAATTGCAATTTTAAACATCTATGTGGAGTTTACACATGCAAGAAAATCAGCACTAGGGACTACAGCACTAGTGACTATAGTACAGCAAAACCAACCACAGAACAATTTGAAAGGCAGCTTTCAGAAAGGTAGTTGTTCATGTTGAGAGGGCTGCAGGACAGGGCTTTCGGATGCAGTTAAAAGCCATAAGTAACATCAGTGATTGGTCTTTCCCAAAACCTTGACTGTTTTACTCTTAATTTTTCCCAACCTCTGTTGGCCGATGTTGTGTGGCCTGCAACAGGAGTCAAGTGGGAAGGGGGGTTGTCCTTCTGTCTATGCACTCTCCCATGACAAATCTCCACAGGACAGTTCAACACTCCAGGTGAGGGATTCTGGCAAAGCGAGGATTGTCAGACATCAGTCTCCTAGACCCTTGTGACCCTTGTGCTGAGGGACAAGGGTCAGGCTCCCAGCAGCTGGAGAGAAATTTCTTATCAGGACAGTGGTAGTTTGGAGGAAGAGGACTTAAGTCTTGAAGAATCTGTGTGCAAAGCCCATGATCCCCATCGCTTTAAGGTGGAGAAGGGATGTGGTGTGTGCTCCAACAGTGTTTGAGAAGCCTGGTGACTGCAGGGCGCCTGTATGACCTAAGGATCCGGTGGGTTGCCCTAGTGATCTCATACAATTTGTCCTGCTATGAACTGACTTACCAGTTTGAGTTTGTGAGGCATTAAAGTTTTGCCTTTTAGGAGTGCGCTGATAATTTTGTTTAATTGGAAAGCACCATATTCACTTGTCCCATCATCCCCAGTACAGAGCTGCTGCAGTACAAGTTTTGGTGCGAAACTCACATGGATTTTGCTGAGGAGGGAAGAACCAAGCTATTACCCTGTAATGACTGCCCTGAATTGTGCTCAGTAAGGGACCTCCTGGCAGAAGTCACTAACTCCCTTCCTGTAGGAAACTTGGCATTAACTGGATGCCAGCTGCTTACAGTGCAGATGCTTTTTGTCTTCAAGTGGCAAAGCAGTCATATAAAACTGTTGTTCAATGGCAGAGTGTAGCAAGGGCATCATTGCTGAGAATTCCAGGCTTAGGTATGGTTTTTGGCTCCTCTGCGTTTGTACAATCATTTAACGTATTTTAGCTTTAAAGCTTGATCTGCCCAATCCAAAGTCCCGTCTCTGCAAAATTGCCATATGCATATTCCACGTGATTCACCATGAAGTCATGTGCATCACTGCTACTCAGGCTATCCAGCTGAGTACTTGCAGCTTACTGCCTGCTGCTGAGGTTTGTGAGAACCAGTGCTAACTTGGTTGAGATCTGAAGATGACAGTAGGCTAAAGAGTGAGCAGGGGTTATGTATCTCAGCACTGATCCTATGCAGTAGAAAGGAGGGCAACGTAAATGATCTGGAGGGTTGGTTTCAGGTCTGTGGCAGGCAGTGTGGCTGTGAGCATGCCCATCCCAACAAGAACACGCAAGGAGAATGAAAGTCAAGGGTGGCTGTCACAAATTCACAAAGGCTTCTTTGTTTGAGACTGGCCATTTAGCCTAAGGTAGCAGGTCAGGGTATGAGGGTGACTTGACATAAGGTGTGCTTGAAATATTAAATTATAGCTTCATACAAAATCAGGAATGTTTGAATAGAGATGCTTGTGTATTTGTAGAATTTTTCTGTTTAACAAAACAATCAGTAGCGAAGACTTGCTCAGAGAAAGTCAGCTGAACACCTGTTTCTTGACAAGTACCAATAGCTCATCCGTGGCCCAGGTTCAGGATAGCTGTTGCATGGAGGGTAACTGCCTTCATCCCTTTGGAGGGCAAGTGCTGTATGACCCACAAGGCAGGTTTCTCCTTGCACTTTCTCATCAGGGAGTACCTCTGTTTTGGTTCACTGGTTCTAAGCAGATCATGGTGTTGGAAGTGGGTGGGTCATGTGCTGACCTGAACGTCTTCTGATTGACAGCCACCATTCCTGCTTTTCCCATGAGGGTTGCACACTGTGGGACTTCCGCATACTGTGGGACCTTCACTGGTTGTGAATGGGAAAAAACTGGGGTGAGTTTTTGAGAGTTAGAAGGACAGGTTGGCATCTCTTGGTTGTTCTTGGCTTGTTGTTTTTTGTGGAGTTCTTTTCCTCCATTTTTAAGCTCTCTGCATCCCAGAGTTGTGAAATAAATGCGTAGCAGGTCTGAAAAGAAGTAAGCTTTCATGTTTAGGTTTGTTGGGGCTGTTTTTCATGTTTGTTACTTCCATGAGGAATGACTGTATGCTGTTGGGGGAAAAAGTTGTTGAGGATGCGCAGCACTTAAAACCACTTGAACAAACATTTAACACTGCAGTTTTAATGCCAATAAAATAACAACTTCACTAAACGTTGATGACTCACTACCTAATTTTGTATCAACCAAAGTTCTGAAGAGTCTGGTCCACAAACAGATAATTCAGATACTGAATTACTGAAGGGAAGAGCTTGGATTGGATGTTGAGATAGCAATTTCTTGAAATAAAAGCTTAATTTCATACTGTTACACTTTTAAATAAAACTATCTGTTCTTGATAGAGTTCGTAAGTGATCGAGGTCTTGAGGCT
The DNA here is from genome assembly GCA_013399095.1 of Psophia crepitans. Lineage (NCBI taxonomy): Eukaryota > Metazoa > Chordata > Aves > Gruiformes > Psophiidae > Psophia > Psophia crepitans. The sequence continues at coordinate 143,525 of VWZZ01007361.1, read as the reverse complement.
AAGGATGAAGGGATCTGTACCTAGCAAAATTTTTTCTTATTGTACAAATTAGAAAACAAAAGTTTCCAGTATTCAAAGTATAATTTAATATATTTTCTTTCCACTCTTTCTTGTTGATGGATTCACTGTGTTCTTTTTAGCTAGATTTATCAGCTTCCTAACTGGAGCTTATTAAATGTTACTGCAACATAATGAGCTGTATTTATTTCACAGGATGTTCGTGTTGGCAGCTGCCTGCGTACGTTCAATTCATGCTCTTGTGAGCATTACACCAAGACTTCCATAAAAGCTCATGTTATTTGAACACAGGAAAAGGGATCACTCAAATGAAGCTTGATTTGATCAATCTGTGAACTATGAAGGACCACCCACGATGGTGTGGTCATACTTCTGATGCTCACATTCCCTTAATTACAGGCTATCAATTTTTTCATGAAAATGCCAAAGGCTTGCTTATCCCCCCTTTTTTTTTCACATGGCTGCCCTGCGTATAGTCTTTGTAACACTAAACCCGTATTTACTTCGAAATCTCTGCATTTAAGAGAATGTGGGCAGTTACAACCATGTGAGGAAACTCACGCAAAGCTTTTACAATATTTATGGATGCAATTTCTATTTCTTGCTCAGACCAGTCCTTTTCTTTTGGTATGCACCACAAGTCAGCTTGCCTCATTTCTGCAATGCAAGTTTGTCATTTGGCCTTATTTTTTTAAGTTTCTGAATTCTTACCCAAGTAACTTGGTGTGATTTGAAAGTACATTTATTGGTTTTGTCAGTTCTTCCTACCCAGACAAAGTTAATGTTCTCTCTGTCCCCTGTAACCACTCTTTCTCTCTTCTGAGTATTGTAAAGCATACCAAATCATTACATCTTTTCCAGATTTTGCTTTTCCTGTCTGGGTGAGACTGCCAACAGGAAGAATATTTTTGAGTTTTCAGAGGTTTAAAATATACTACATTGAACATATGAAATGGGTTGAATCTGTAATTGCTGGAACCGTTATTGTTTCTTTGAATTTGTATAAACACTTAACAGAAAGTTTGTTAAGAACCAGGTACATTCCTAGCAGCAGAGGTATTCTCACATGCCTTATTTCCCTGAAAAGTGAACGCGACTGGTATTATGACTTGATTTTTGTTTGGAGAAAGGGAGGTACTGTTTGTTTTGGTTTATATCATGCACAACAATGTGCATTTGCTATTGACAGTCCAAACAGGTCTACCTACCCGCTAGCTCTGAGAAGTAAATTTGCAATCTTCATTTTATGCATAATATACATTAATAGCAATATTAATATAATTGGGGATGAGGAAATGCTATGGTAATTGCAGATTGAAACCTTTTCTTACAACTGTAGTAGTTCTACAGCAGAAGTAGTAAAATAAATGTATGTACAAGTAATTTTGAGTACAATAGTTTATTGTGCTCAATAGTGACTTTACTCTGAAAAATGGCATTCTTTGTTTCTGGAGTTGATTTTTTTTTATATTTTATATTGAAAATGAGACATGTAATGTATTACATCAGTGCAGTGTATTACCTCATTTGCAGCTGTGTTCTGACATACTACTTCTACGTTTTTTTGTTGACAACATTTTACTTCATTTTCTTTTGCAGTATAAAGAAATTTAAAAATTACTATGAAGTCCTTGGGGTGTCAAAGGATGCAGGTGAAGAAGACCTAAAGAAGGCTTATAGAAAACTTGCTTTGAAATTCCACCCAGACAAAAACCATGCACCTGGAGCAACAGAGGCTTTTAAAAGTAAAATACCATTTTTACTTATTTTTTTTAATGATTAAATGTTGTCAGATTAAAAGAAATTCATCTGTATAGATCACTTTTTACAAAATTGTCAACATGTTCTTTGGTAGCTAATGTTAAACTGACATTTTTATCCATGAAAATATTTAACCTTTATTATTTTAACATATACCGAGAAGTATAGATAAATAATGTGGACATTTGCAGTAGCATTTGGTTTCAGAGGACTGGCTGCAGCTTTCAGGTACAGGGAGCAAATACTTGATCTGTGAAACCGAGTTGCACTGTTTCACTGTTGTTGACTTAATGTAGTCAATTGAATCTTGCTATCTTAAACCTTTACTATACTTGAGCTTGAAAAAAACAAAGTAATACTTAGTAATGTAATGCAGTTTTCACTCAGTCACATGCCGTGCTAAGTTACCTGTTCCTTAGAATTCCTTGTATGTATGTAGTTTTACTACTTTTTCCACACAAAAACATTTGAGTTCAAACATGGCCTTATTCATAGTTGCCTTTGACCATTCCTTAGGTATAATTTACAGACTTGACCTGATCTAAGGCTGTTGTCAAGCTCAGCGCTGCACAGGGAAAATTGTTCATATCATTGTAGAATCACAGAATGGTTTGGGTCGGAAGAGACCTCAAAGATCATCTAGTTCCACCCCCCTCCCATGGGCAGGGACACCCTCCACTAGACCAGGTTGCCCAAAGGCCCATCCAACTTGGCCTTGAACACTGCCAGGGATGGGGCATCCACAGCTTCTCTGGGCAACCTGTGCCAGTGCCTCTCCAGCTTTCTTGTAAGCCCCTTTCAGTTCTTGTTGAGGAAAAGCTTTTTAAAGAAAACTACACCTTCATCTCAGATGCAGATGAAAAAGAATGCGAATCTGTAAGAAATGATCATGCATAATGAAACAATCTGTTTGTGGTACATCTCATTTTTTTTTCCTGTGTGAGGTTTACATGCAGACATTTGGAAAAAAAACCCAGAACTCTTAAATTGGGGGAGGGAAAAATAAAGTCCTGACTTCTGAAACAGACTTTAAGGAATAATTATAATAATATATTAACAATTCCAGATGAACAGTAGATAGAACACAGCAGGAAAATGGATTGCTAATGATTATTTTAATACAGCTATGTGATGGCTTTATATAAAAAGGATATTTTTCTTATAAAATTGTCTCCAGTCCCATGAATAAAATAATTCTTCCATGTTAATAGCATTTTAAATAATTGTTAAAATGTTAGAATTCAGTTTCTTATTATTTAATCTTTTCTTTAACATTAGCACGTTGTAAAAGTTTGATTTTGTTGGCTTAATATCACTTTCTGGTTCTTAATTAGGTGAGTAAATGAACAGAAAATTCTGTAGGGGAATCTTGTTGACTAAAATTAATTCATGAAATCTAGCATTTTTCTTGCATTGAAATTATTCTAATATTTTGTATGGATGAGTAAATGTATGGTGTCTGATGAGTTTCTTAACATCCAGCTGAGAAAAGGATTTGATAGTAACAGCTATTATTTCATGATAATGTTTTATGTTAACGAAAAGTCACATTAGAAAACAGAATTGATTTTGGTGTTAGGGAAGGTACTTACTTACACTTGAGCTACCTAGTACTATTCTTCTGTTATATTGGGCAGTCTCCCTGAAGTTATATAAATATATAATATTTTATTATATAAAAAAAAGTTTGTGCAAATATAATCCCTCTTAATCTCTTGGCATCTTTTTTACCAACTTCACCATTGAGCAGTTTTTTTCATTTTTTATGGCCTTCAAGAAAACTATTTTTGAATTAAATCTGTTGTGAATTAGCATCAAATAATAAAAAGTAAAGAACAGATAGTCAAAAAAGGTCACTGACTGTACCATGGTGTCTCCACTTTATGTGCAGTCACCTGATATATGTCTCACTGAATCCTTAATTGTTGGGAAAATCTAAATTTTTACTACCAATTTTATTTTTATGCTGAGTAACAGAGGAACCTCGTAGCAGTATTTGGTGTCAGTAGTGTGTATCATGCTCTCAGCGCAAATTACTAGGCTTCAGTTCTTTGGGTTTTCTCCTCTACTTCAAGGAGCTACTAGTGATTATTTCTAAGGGCATCTTAAAAGGCACATAGCTAAGACTCATTAACTTTTTTTTTTAGTTTGGACAATGTTGAAAACATTAATTATGCAAAGCCATAGTCTTATTTGCCTGTGTTGAGGTTATAGTGTTGCACCTTTCACGAAGTTTTGATGACTGATGGCTTTTCGACACTGAAGAACATAATCCCTGTGCCTTGTGTTGGCTGGCTGCAAAAGATGCCTTTTGTTGGAGAGACCCGCAGGAGAGAGAAGAAAGGAAAGCAGAAAGGGTTTCATGAAGATATGGTGGAGTAAAGATTGTTCATCGAGTGCCAACAGAAATTTTCCATCAGTCTGCAAGAGCTTTATGTCTATGCACAGCAGCTCGGGTCAAAGCTTGTAAATTCAGCAGAGCTTGTGGTCTTTTCACACTGATTCTTTCCATGCTCACCTAACTCTGTTTTTCCCTTTCTACTGTCAAAATTGAAGTTGCTCATTTGTGATAATGTAGAGTGGACAGGGACAAGCATCGCGGCCAGGCACTCCAAACGTTGAGGTCATATTGACAACCCAGGGGACACATGTTCCTGTTACAGGCATGTGTTGCACTCTTCATGTTACATCATACAAAACTGTGTTATTAATGTAACCTATAAAATATCTTAAGCAGCATATAAAAATTACCTTCACGCTCTTGTAGACAATAAAGTTGATGCATTCAAAGAAGTCACCGCTTATTAAATGAAACCAAAGAAAATGTTCTCAGTCTATGATGTTTTAAGTTAGGCTGCTAGAGCAAACTGAACTTTGCAATTACCCCACTTCAAAGCTTTCATTGTAATGCTTGATGCTTTTTTTGTAATTGCAGTGAGAGGGAACATTTCCACAGGTGTAGGTGTTCCCCTAGAAAAAAAGAACAAAGCCCTCCTGCCTTCTGCCTAGTTCAACAGGATAAAAGGCCTTTGAATAGCATTGGTGGGAAACTTTGTGGAAGCTATGCTAAGAAAAGTAGAGATGTTTCTGGGTCTTGTTCTGCTATAGTTGATCTGTAACAAACAGTAAAGGACATAATTTGCTGCTTATTCTTGACTTTGAAATTGCAGTTTTCATGCTGGAATAGCTCTTACCTTTCATTTATGAGGCTTGTCTTTTATTCCTTGCTTCAGAAATCGGAAATGCATATGCTGTGCTGAGTAATCCAGAAAAACGAAAGCAGTATGACCTTACAGGCAGTGAAGAGCAAACATGCAATCATCCTAGCAACGGTAGATTCAACTTCCATAGAGGTTGTGAGGCAGATATTACTCCAGAGGATCTATTCAACATGTTTTTTGGAGGGGCCTTTCCAACAGGTATTTGTATACATCAGAATCCAGTGGAACTTCCCAGAGCAGCATTAGAGTTTGTGGCATTATATAACAGTAAAAATTTCTCCAGCCTGCCTCCGACCCCAACTCTTTAATCTGCATCACAGTTTATTTTTTCCCCTAAGTGTTGCTAAATCCCAAAAATGTGAGTTTGGTTCTTCAGGGTTACTATGGTGATTCTGTGGTACATGAAATAACAAATCAGTTGTCTTAGAGCTTAAAATGCTTATTTTAAACAACTTTGAAATTGTAAAATATCTTATAGTTCTGTGTCATTGTGCAGTTATGTTAAATGCTTTATGTTGTTGCTTCTGTAGTGACCTCTAAGCAGAGTTTTTTACATGATTAAAATGTGGGTATTTCTTTCCTTAGGTAGTGTACATTCATTTTCTAATGGTCGTGCTGGCTACAGTCATCCTAATCAGCACCGTCAGAGTGGACATGAGAGGGAGGAAGAGAGGGGTGATGTATGTTTAAGCGCCATTGACTTTAAACTGTGGATTGTGAAATTTGCTGGTAGTCTCTTTCAGTGATATGATCGTACAGGAGCTCTGTACTGTAGAGGAGGATTTGTACTTGCCAGTTACATGTTTTAAAGCTTTAGCAGGAGGTAGTCTTACTGACTGGTAAATAGACACGTGAATTTGAGAAGATAATAACCTGGGTTTGTAAATCTATTGTTGTATGTCACGATCTCACTAGTGACTGGTAGTATTAGCCTAAGTATGCTACTAATTCTGGTCACCAACCCTTGTCTGCATTTCAAAAATTATTTGGGCTGAGGTGAGAACTGCACTTAAGGCTCAGCATTCATATATATGAATTATATATAGTCCTGAATAATTGCATATTACTGTATAGATGAGACTAAATCATGGCATACAAGGTAATGGAATCCAGTCATTCATTTAGTAATTGCTTGTGGCTACGTGCTAACCCATGAACTCTTGCAGCTTGAGCACTCCATGAATATTGTCTATGCATTGAAAGCTAAAATAACATCACAGTGTTTGCAGCTTTGTAGTTACAGTTTTCCTAGCAGCTTTTGATGCTTAAAGCAGAAACTCACGCTTAGCATTAAATCTTGCCAAATTTACCTATTTACTTGATGTTATTTATGAAATACCTGAATCTGTTTTGTTTCTTAGGGAGGTTTCTCTATGTTCATTCAGCTGATGCCTATTATTGTCTTGATCCTTGTCTCCTTGTTGAGCCAGTTGATGGTATCTAACCCTCCTTATGCCTTATACCCAAGATCGTAAGTAATGCTCAATTACATTAGTTTAAAACAAAGGGGAGAATATTGTAATCACTCTCTCCCACTTAGAAGCATTGTAGAGACCCTTTCATTAGTTGGTCCTTGATTTCCCACAGTGAGGAAAGCGAGGGAAGGTATAGAAGAAGCAGAATTTAAGGAAAACAAAACTTGAAAGTTAGGTACTAAGAACATGCTGTGAGAATGTAATGAAGAAAAGAGGTTAGCAGTACTTGGAGCTTAGAAGATCTTCCAATCGTCTAGTACAGGGCAGCGGGTCCATGCAACATAGCATGTTGCAAAGGTGTTTTCACCCCCAACACATATAATCAAATCCTGAAACCTGCCAATGCTCATTAATCATAGAATCACAGAATGGTTAGGGTTGGAAGGGTCATCTAGTTCCACCCCCCTGCCATGGGCAGGGACACCCTACACTAGACCAGATTGCCCAAAGCCCCATCCAACCCAGCCTTCTTTTTAGGGGTCATCTGTGCTTGTGGCAAGTACGGTGCTTGAAAGCAACTTTCTCATCTTTATGTTTTAAACTAGATGAAGGCTGAGGAAATTGTCTATTGGCTTCATTCCAGATGATGGTAAAATAGTTTATCTTCATTTTCCTGCAAAGAATTCTGATAGTGAAACCTACCTGTTTTGAACAGTAGGATATATAAGTCTTTTTTCCTTGAAAGAAATAAATTACTTTAATCAAGGATGCAACTAGCTAATAGACTTAACCCGCTCACCAGACCTGTTTTAAAGGTCCTTAGTCCCTTGCAGAACTCTCAGCTCCACCACAGAAAGGTTCCTTTGCCCTCCCCTCATGTTCTTTATTTCTGGAGTCTGATGGTTTTCCCTTCTGCTACTATGCTGTTGTGATGCTTATAAACATTTCTCTGCAAAAAAGTTGCGCACAATCTTTCATTTTTAACCTGCAGAATGCCAGCAAGAAAATGGATTTGTCAGGGCTGTTAGAAAACACTTTATAATGCAGATATCTGTACTGGGCTGTTACAGAATAGTGACCTGCTTTTCTTTCCATTGAGTCTGAATGTAATTTTCTATTACTAGAGCTTACTTGTGGCTAAGAGGTATGAAACAAGTGTCTTTAACTAAAGTGGTTTGGTTTTTTTGAAGATCAAGTGTTTAAGCAGCAGGAGTTTAATGTGGAGGTAAACATAGTAATTTTTTATCTGGCAGATTATGCAGCCGTTCATTTCATATGGCTTCATATGGTCTTGAAATGGCAAATTCAGTGATGTGCTGTTCTTCTGTAATAGCAATAGTTTTAAAAAGTCTATTTGTGGTGTAAAAAGAATGAAATAAATATCTAGCCTTTCTCTCCCCCCACGTCTTTTTTTGCAGAAGTACAGGGCAGACCATAAAAATGCAGACAGAAAACTTGGGTGTTGTTTATTATGTCAACAAGGACTTTAGAAATGAATACAAAGGAGTGTCGTTACAGAAAGTGGAAAAGAGTGTGGAAGAGGATTATGTGTCCAACATTCGTAATAACTGTTGGAAGGAGAGGCAACAAAGTAAGTTTGGTAATACGTGGAATTTCATGAAAGCATGCATTACTGAAAAAAAAGATTGCCTCAGGCAAGAATGAAGTGCTTGTATAATTAAAATACCTGAATGAGAAAGCAAGTGCAAGGTTCCCTACTGTTTCTCACTTCTAAAAGTGTCCCAGCTAGCGTCACTTAATTTCTCTGTTTTACTCAGCAACCTAACAACCACCTGCATATCGTCAGCAATTTTAACCTGCTACTCTATTATCCATGACCGCCTCTCAGAAAATTAAAGTGTACAGTGGATTGGTAACAAAAAAGAAATTGCTCTAAGGATGAAAGCTAAAAATTCTAATCTCTTGCACATTGTTTTATCATAGCAATAGCTCATTTCCTAGGTGTTTTTATGTAAATAAATAAATGAAACAAAAACTTTCATAGGTGTTTCTGGAGAAGGAAAAAATAATCTGCCTTGGCCCTCAGCACATACAAACACTGCTTTTCCAGACACACAGCATGTCATGTAAAACCACATAAGCTGTAAATCAGTCTTTCAGCTTTTGCCAGTGCTGGATAAATTTTCTCCCTGGACTTCATACCTTGGCTATATCAGACCTTAAAAATACGTGGTTTTTTAGTCTCTACTGTCTTATTTTTCCAGTTTAATTTTATATTATACAGGGAGCTATTTTCTTGCAAGCACCTAATATTCAGTGTTAAAGCATAAGAATACTGAATAGCATCAGCCATCTCCAAATCATCAGTAATTTTAACCCATTATTCTATCATCTGTGGCTATTTCATGAGCCTTTCGTGCTCTGAGAGAACCGTGCTGCTAAAATGACGTCACTGTTGAAACCAGATGGTTTCAACTCTTCAGCTGGTAAACTTCATGAATACCTTACTGGATAACTAATTTGTTCATGAACTGTCAGTAAACTGACCAGAAGCAAACAGAATGCTCTTCTCTGAGCAAAATTATGTGTTCGTGCACAACTTCACTCTCCGCCTTTCAGCTGAGATGGGCCCTTAGTTTCTCCCAGTCGTACACGACAGCCCAGCGTCACAGCTAGTCAAATGCCTGAACAGGACCGCCCGCAGTCACTACAGCTGGCCTGTACATACGTAAATACAACCACATTGCCCTCACACAGCAGGCCCAGTGCTTCCCGGAGGAGTTATGCTCCTTACTCGTGTGTACAGGTTGCTTATACGCGAGTAAATCTCTACAGTTTTACAAATCGCCCCCACAAAAAGACCCGTGAGGGGAGAAAACTGTGCTGATGGGTCACGTGAATGCAAGAGAAACGCCAGTACTTTGGGGGAAAACTTTCAGATTATTGCCTGGAGTACTAGATTAGATCAGAATAATTTTCCCCCGATTTTTCAAATAGAGGAAAGCATCAGAGAGTTTTGGGGTATAATTCATAAGCAAATATAAAACCTCCTGTATTTTTCCAAGTAGGCTGTCCTTTGATCATCTTAAAACATTTGATTATGTTCACTCTTCATGAAATGAATACCTAAGTCATAATCTACAGGTGGTTGCTAGATGAATGATTGGTAATCTTATAATAAAATAGTTTACAAAAATGATACATGGTTGTTAACAGAAAATTAAAGACAAAGTATAATCCAGTGCGATAAAAAGAGGACATAATATTTGTACATCTTTTTCAGTGGATTGTACATCTGGAAGGATAGTTTGCTTTTGCTGAGCCAGTCATTACACTTAGATTTACTGGCATCTTATATTTGTGTCTCCTGTGATATGTTTACTGTCTAAATATCTTTGAAAAGGTTTAGCTGATGCGCAATTTCCACCTGGGAAGGGAAAAAGGAGAAAGAATACCTTTCCCATCTTTCAGCATTTATTCTTGACGTGCTTACTTTCATAAGCATGAACAGAGTCCTGGACACTGCAAGGCGGCCCATGATTCTGTGTGTACATATTTACTGGGAAAAATGTGATGACTAGAAAAACATCTGGCAACAGTATAAAGAAGAGAAATAACCTGAAGGTGGTGACTGTCATGTTGTTTGCTATTGGCAATTTATGAGGTTGTGAAAACTACCCAAACTCATTTTGAGAAAGCAGCCCATAATAGATTTTCTCTATTTATAGAAACAGCTGATTTTGTGGGTTTATGCATTTAAAATACCTGTTGTGTGCTGGATCTCCTTGACAGTTAAAATCTTTCCAGCGCTGATTGACATTTAACAATGCCTTGCTAATCCATTTTGAGTTGAAGGGCTGAAAAAGATTTTGTAGAATTAAAATGTTCAGCAATGTCAAGCTATTGAACACCAGTATAATACAGGGAGCTCTTATTAATGCCTCTGAACACTGGCAGTCTGAAGCAGCGTCAGTTGAAGTAATGGGCTTAACGTTCGGGATGGATTTTTGGGCACAGACAAGATGCTGGAGCTGTCAATAATACGCGAGATCACCAAATGTGGCCTATATTTGTATTGTTTAATGAGGTCTGACAGAAGGGGGGGTGTGTATTTGTTTTTTAATCTGGTACTGCTGTGTGAAACACGAGGGTGCTGGAAGGCTGTTACCACTTTGGCTGCTCAAAAAGATGAAACGCTGTTTTGGTACTGTCTGTGGGTTGTTAGAAGAGGCAGAAGGAAAAAGGGCAAGGATTAAACCTGAGGCGCTTTGGACAGCTCTGAGGAGGAATGTGTCATGTGCAAAGTATTCAGTTTTTAACCTGAAAAATCTTTTCTCTTTTTCCCATAAAGAAACAGACTTAGTTTATGCAGCAAAAGTATATCGAGATGACCGTCTCCGAAAGAAAGCAGACTCCATGTCCATGGACAACTGCAAAGAACTAGAACGGCTGACCAGCCTCTATCGAGGAGGATGAACTACAGATCATACACGTACATCTTTATGTATGCTGTTATCTCTCTTGTAAATTGAGAAGAGATTTAGTTTCACCATGAACGCTGGAAAAGAGGGGTGGATGTAAAACTCTACTGTGTAGCTGTTTCCAGAAACCTTATGCTGAAATATCATTTAATGGCTTCTTTACCTACTGTGAAATATAGGTAACTTTAACTGTCTAGATTTTACTTCAAAGCTTCTGTGAATTCTTTCAGCAGAGAGAATAGCTCAGAAAGGATGCTATACTTTTAGAGACTTAGTCATAGTGGTTCTCCTCTAACATATTTGCCATGTAAATATCTGTGGAAAGAACACTTTGTGTATATACAAGTTAAATGACTTTCTATTTAAAAATCTCAGAAATTTAGTTCCATACAACATTTTGTCTCACTGATGGAATAAATAGTATGATTACATCCCTCCTATTCAGATGTCAAGTGTGTGGAGTTGCAACAAGAATTTTTAATATTTTATCTCTAACTATTTAAAATCTTCTAGGTTTACCAGCTTAGAGGAACTTGGTATTTTTAAATATAATGGCATATATTCCTAAATATCTGTCGGGGTATATTGATCTGGTGTAGAGTAGCAGTTAGCTGATGTAGTTTTTTAGTGTTTCTAAGCAATGCTGAGAAAACTAAGAACTACAACTAATCTCTCTTCAAAATAAGTATTTGCAAATGCTGTACAGACCATTATAAGCATTGCTTTTAGTACTTGCAATAGTTTACAGCATATGTATGGTTAACATGCATCCATAGCTTCCTTAATTTTCACTGGAAAGGTAGAGGAAAACATGGAATAGTAAAATCTTAAAGCTAAAAGGGAAAAGACGACAACCTAATTTTTATTTTTTTTTTTCCTCGGAGGCTTCCATTTTCTCGCTATTTTTTTATTTCAGGCTAGGTCCCAGCACTGATCCCTCAATGGGCACCACAAGCGGAACAGGGAAATATTGCTAAGAACAAGCTATGTGCCTTTCAACACTTTTGCCAACTATTTCAATGCTTTGCTCGTTTGCAGTAGGCTGCTGTGGTCAGAGCCATATCACTTGTCCCGGGGCGGAGGAGGTAGGGTATGCATTTCTCCGGACCAGAACGTTGCTGGACTGACTTCCTAACCATGAGCACACGTACTGTCCGGCTCCTACACACAATATCGTGTAACTCAGCGGCCCGTAGGTGGAAACTGTGTGTAGCCACGCCTGCTGATGCAGAGAGGTGTTTTGAAGCAGCTAAGTACAATGTACTTGAAGTTTATTGAAAGCGGGTGGAAATATTTTTAGGTTCGGTAGCTATGTGTTTACATTTTACCAGTGCTATGCAGGAGAATGTTTCTTGTGTTTGAGAATGCCAGGTGGCTCGTAATAAGGGCGGTATTTTTTGCTTGAGAAAGCTGCTATCTTTGAACAATGTTATCAGTTTATGTGGAGCCAAATTCTCCTCCTAAATTGAAAGTTTAAACACTTGACTGACTTTGTTGGAATTCCTTTTGATCTAGAGCAGGATTTGACTTTAGAAATATGCTAAATGCTATTGCTCTAAGTGACCCAGAAATCATTTTGCATATATACCTTTTCTAAACTGTCCCACTGGAAACGTCCTCTACTGAATTGGTGTAACGTGAGAGAGACTGGCTGCGGGCTTTCAGCTGCGCAGCAAAACCAGCATTCAAGGTGGACATCAAAGCCTGGGGCACAAAGCGGAACTAAAAGCTGCTGAAACAAAAAGAAAAACAAAACCAGAGTTGCTGTACTGGATGTCCTGGCTAAGATTATAGGAAAAGTGTGCAGAAGTAATGGAAAGGCATCCAAATATTTGACGTTTGCAGTAGAAATTCATGGAGAAAACGTGATTCCCCGGATTTTGTAAATGTCCAGAATGTATTGTAATTATCCTAATGAAAACAAACTATCAAAGTACGTGTTGGTACTCCTTTGTCTTCTTAATGGAAGAAAATTGTTCCAAAGGCTTTAACAAGTTCTCGGGCCTTGCCATGCACAAACGAGTGTGAAGTTGCAGGTGATCTTTCAGTTAAGAGGAAAAAGGATCTGTAACGCATTCCTCAAACAGCAGAAGAGTGAAGCCAGATGAAGAGATGGTCTTAGCGAAGCTGTCTGTGATAGTCGGATGGGTCGTGCCTGCCCTGCCGTGCCTCCTGCTGCAGCTGAGAAGCAGGCACACGGGCAGGCGCTGCGCTGCGGGAGGTCGGTCAGGTGGCCATCAGCATCTCAGCAAACTGGCATCACGCAGTGGCCGTGGCCTATGGCAACGCAGACGTCCCAGAGCTTAAAAGTGAGACCTGGGCTGCTACGTTTCCTTGAATTATCTTTTGCAATTGCCATTTTCAAAGCAGGAAACAACTAGTGTGTTTATGCTGGTGGGAAAATGCTGCTTAGCGCTGAACAGATGAAATAGTTGCACACTTTGAAGTAGGCAGCAGTATGCAGAAGGATGGTAATATTTCCTGTAGCACGGAGATTAACCTGCTCTAAATACAGCCTGCAAACATTCTTTTAATATTCCAAGTGGGTGTTTCTCTCCTCGTGATCCTTACATTTTTCTCAAGTCTGAAGGTTTGTTTCCTTCAGAAATGTCATTCCTTCAACAGAACCAGGGAAGATAATCTGCTGGAAAGTTCAGAATAAATTTGCTTATGAGCAAGATGCTAATTGAAGAGAGTGGAGTACTTGAGTCTTTTCAGATGACCTTTCTTCAGAAGGTGAAGTTCTCGTTCAAGTAAGAAATTGGAAAGAAAAGGGGGGAAAAAACCCGACTAAAAATCCCTCAACTTTTCTAGCTACCTAGCATTAACTCCTTAATTTTATTTTTTTTTTTAATTCTAGGTTAAATACAGCTCATAACTAAAACTAGCACAAGCATGGGTTCTTGATTTCTCCTTTAAAAGAGCAAGCAGGAAAGTCAGCGAGAACTGAAAAATCCTGGCGTGACACTGACCTCGCACAATGAAAGGGGGGGATGATTTGCATCTGCCGAAACACAGCCTCGACGTGTGTTCTATTTATGGAGCATCCCGAGTCACGAGCCAGTTCAGTGTTCACATCTGATGAACATTTCCCTACAAGTTCTCTAACTGTTTAGGTAAAACCAGATTACATTTGATTTTTTAACTTTTTTTTTTTTAACAGTCCCGATTCTTTTACAAGTTTCCAAGAAACGGTAGAACATTATAGTTGCTGAAATGTAACAGATACATTAAATACTTTATATATATTTTTAGTAGAATTTTGCAATGAATGCTGTAAAAGGATTAAAATGTGAGGGCAAGAGTATGTTTTGTGCCACATCTGGCATACGATGGTGATCCTTTGGGGAGCAAACAGTATGAATTAACAAATACAGGAAAGAAACACACCACGATAAACCCTCCTCCCCATTCTTCTCCAGGATAATCGTGAGCTTCTCAGTCTGGCAGGAACCAGGTCTGAGTGCCAGGTTTACCCAGGCTGTTAGAAATCACACTAAAACGCGATGTTTGGCTACGATACGTTATCCTTCACGCAGAATATACTTTTCCCATCGGGACCGGTTTGCCCTGTGTGTGGAAAGGCTGTCTCTGGAGCCGGAGACAAAATTCCGGTTAAGGTTAGCCACAGAGGAGCCATCCCACGGGTGCGTTGCCGGAGCGTTTGGCCATCGTGCGACAGGGAAACACGTAAAACCTGTCACCGCCCGTCATGCCTACAAGTTCTCCAAAGCCAGTCGCATTTTTAAACATTTTTAGCGTACGGGAGGGAACAGTGTAATGAACGAGCGGGCCGGGGTTGTCCCAGGTAGCGTTTTCAAAATGCCCCCCGAAGCTCCGAGGCAGGGGTAGTGCGGGGCCCTCGGGTGCCTACCCAGGCCAGCAGCCCCGGCCGTCAGCCCGCCCGGCTCGGGTGGCGCGGGGCGCGGCTCTCGGCGCCCACAGCGAGCGGCCCCTTCGCACGGGCTCCTCCTCTGCCGCCTGCTAAATGCAGTGGCTTATCTCGGGTCAGTTCAGCCTTCGCAAAGCACCCCCAGGCCTATACGTTAGAAACGCTGGCGGGTTTCACGTGCGCAGCTTTTCTTCTTTTTTCATTTCTCCTTTTTTTCTTTTTTCCTTTTTTCTTTTTTTTTTAACTTAAGCTCCAGTGTTGTCATCCAAGCAAAACCTTGAGGCGCCAGCAGCGGTCGGCACGTAGCGGCGCCGTTCGGGGGCTGAGCAGGGCTGGTTTGGGGTTACCGCATCAGACCAGCGCCCCGCACTCGGGCACGACAGGCGAAACCCCCAGGCGCCGTTCCCGTTGTTACACCGGGGGCATCCTGTGGATGAACCGCGCCTGCCCCTCCGCCGCGGCTGTTGCGTTACCGACCGGCACGGCGAGGCCCCGCCGAACGGTCCCCGCCCGTCGGCGGGCAGCGCCGTGACACAGCCACCGCTCCTTGGCCCCGCCTCCCAGACGGGGCCGCGCATGCGCGGGGGCTGCCAGCGGGACCAATCTGGCGCTGCCCGGGCGGGGAAGCGCTTCCGGGTTCGGGAGGGTGGTTGCCCCGTCATGTGACAGGGGCTTAAAGGGGAAGCGGTGTCGGTGGCGGAGCCGGGC
>VWZZ01007361.1:97698-125016 GCA_013399095.1 Psophia crepitans | reverse complement strand
TTTTTTTCCCCCAAACTGGTTATTTGTGTCCTGAAATCCATCATCTACTGAATTTCTCCTCCTCAAGTTCTAGTGGTCTTGAGAGCTTTTTATTATGACTGCAGTAAACTGGCTGACTGTTTAGCCTACAGTATCTAGCCTTGTTTGGAAAAATAAATGGGTGAATGAGTTAGCTTACACGCTGAGTACATTGCTTTGATTCTCTTGATGCTG
The DNA here is from genome assembly GCA_013399095.1 of Psophia crepitans. Lineage (NCBI taxonomy): Eukaryota > Metazoa > Chordata > Aves > Gruiformes > Psophiidae > Psophia > Psophia crepitans. Next base: position 124,803 of record VWZZ01007361.1, on the reverse strand, counting down.
GTAGCTTATTGTTGTGCTCAAGATTCCAGTTCCCTATTAACAGCAGAGGAGATACAGCTATACACTGGATAGTATATTAAAACAATAAATGTGCCTACCTTCATGTTACTTGTGGAGAGCGCGGTGTAGTGGTTTCACCTTGGCTAAATGCCAGGTGCCCACCAAGCCGCTCTATCACTCCCCTCCTCAGCAGGGTAGAGAGGGGAGAGGGAAAAATAAGATGGAAAAGACAACTCCAAAATCGTGGGTTTAGATAAAGGCAGTTTTAATATAGTGAAAAGCAAGGCCGCGCGTGGAAGCAAAGCAAAGGAAAAACAAAAGATTATTCTCTACTTCCCATCAGCAGGCGATGTCCGGCCACTTCCTGGGAAGCAGGGCTTCCAAAAGCGTAGTGGTTACCCCGGAAGACAAAAAGTTGAAAAAAATGAATGCCTTCCGTTCCTCCCCCTCTCCCTCAGCTTCCCATTGCTGAGCAGACGTCATATGGTATGGAATATCTGTTTGGCCAGTCTGGGTCAGCTGCCCTGGCTGTGTCCCCTCCCAGGGTCTTGCCCACCCCCCGCCTACTGCTGGGGGGGTGGAAGAAGGGTTGGAGACACAGCCTTGATGGTTGCCGGCACTGCTCGGCAGTAGCCAAAACACTGGTGTGTTATCAACACCTTGCTGCTACCAATGCACAGCACTGTAAGGGCTGCCACAGGGAAATTAACTCCAGCTCAGCCTGGCCCAGTACACGCGGTCTCAGTGGCATACTCCCTGGGGTTTGCAGTGGAGTTGTTTCAGGTGAATAATGGTGCAGAATGCAGGATGGAGGGAAGGAGACGCCACGCTTTCCACCTGCAGCTCGCTGTGCTGTGGTGTGAGTTCTGCTGGTGGTTTTTAACTATGAATCTTGTGAAACAGATGTGCCGAGAAGTCAGTTCTGTGGCTCTTGCAGCTGCTTGTCCTCTAAACCGAGCAGGCTGCTTGTTTCAGGAGGAATTTACGTGGCAGAGCTGCTGGCTGAACGCTGTTCTCTCTCCTTGCAGGTGGTGCAGTTCAATCGCTTACCTTTGGTAGTAAGTTTCATTGCGAGCAGCAACGCCAATACCGGTATGTCTCACATGTATTTTAAATGCTGCGGTATTTTAAGGCCCAGGTGTTTAAATGAAAATAAATTACCCGAATTTACTTCACAGTATATTAACTTTGCTCCCACTATGAATTTTGTTGGTGTATTGTGAAAGGGGATGAGGAAAAGGTGTGAATAAAGTTGCAGATTTTTAGGTGGCTTGCTGAAGTTGGTATCTGTTAGAAGCATGTTTCTCCTGTGAGTAGAGTACCCTTACCCTTGCTGTGTGAGACTGTTTACTGCACCAGAAAGGATTGTACTGTAAAAGAAACCTGTTGGGTCTCTTCCCATCAGTTCCAAGTTACATCCTGCAGTCAGACATGTGGCTCTGCTTCTCACCTCTGGGGTGGGGAAGTCCTTCAGCGAGGCGCCTGGCCTTGCTCATGAGGGCGTTGGCAGCGAAAGGGATTTAATTCTTGCACAGCTGCTTGGGCCTTGGTAGCTGTGGGAAGCAGCAAGGTGATAGTTGGGGCAAACAGCTGCAAGGGGGAGAGCTGGGCCCCTGTGGGTGCGGGGGGCTGCAGGCATCCTGTTTGGGGTGCTGCCCACTGTTCCTGTGGGGAGCGAGCAGCTCAAGGGAAACACTTTGTGTTTTGGAAAATGCTGCCTGTGACTTGGAGGGGGAGGGAGCTGCGGGGTTGGAGAGAGGCTTCTCGGTTCTGTCATTTGATGGGATGTTGTGTCTCTTCTCTCTTTCCAGGGCTGATTGTAAGTTTAGAGAAGGAGCTCACGCCCCTGTTTGAAGAACTGAGGCAGGTTGTTGAAGTTTCTTAACCTGGTGGTGTAGCCAGAGTGCAGCATCCCTCTGCAGCCCAGTGGACAGAAAGATTCAATAATCCTCAGTCAAATAACATGTCTCAGAAGAAATACCAGAACTCCTTAGAGTACTAAGTAAGAGTAAATTGTACATAGTACTGAATCTGAAATGATCTACTAGTGTGTTGTAGGTGGATGTTACTTTAGGCCACGCTTCTTGTATTGTGCAGTGCTGGAGAGACCACCAAAATAGCTCCCATGGAGTTTAGCTCAGCAGCTGAGCCAGGTCGGCGTGACGCTCCTGGCTCCAGCAAGCACCCCACAGATCTCTTGCTTTACAGGGAACCGGGCACCCCGGCGGGTTGAACCCCGGGCCAGCTACTGCTGTGTGTTGGAAAGCGGATGGGTTGTATCAGGTTATCAAAGGTGTGGTAGAAAGAGTGTCGTGAGAGCAAGTTTATCAGCAGTGATGTGTCGGTACAATCAATAAACATGTCTTTGTACATGGGTGATACTTTGGCAAGGGAATGCTACTCACCTGGATGCTGGCTGTGTTCTGCGTCCACTAAGAAGAAAGCTATTTCTATGAAAGCTGTTGCTTTAGGGGTTTTCCTCATGCCCAGATAAAACACCCCAACAGCGTCTCACTTCTTCATGGGGGTTTTGTGTAATATGGTTGTGAAGATCTTGCGTCTCATATTCTTTGTGTGGGTTCATCACTGGTGACACTCTCAGCTCATTTACCCTTAGGTTTTCCTAAGTTAAATATAAATAAAATACAGTATTTTTAAATGACAGAGCCTGGTCCACTCTTCTGTTGCACTGTAATGCTGTACAGCATGTCAGCTCTTTTGTGGAGGGAACAGGCCTCTTAATTGATTTGTAAATGTGCAAGATCCAGGAGGTCACAGGCTGAAGCCTAACCAGATCGGGTGGTATGGAGTGTTGTGTCAATGCAGAGATGTGGAGGTTGGTGATGACTGACTTCCCATCGCTGGGGATCAATCCCATGCTCTCTGTCCCCCCCATTTCCTCCCCTGTTCCCCCAGTGGTGAGCCCTCTGTAGACCTCAGTGCTAAAACCAAGTGCCACTGTGCTAAGTGACAGCTTTTGGCAGGTCTTTGCCCCCTCATCTGTACCTCACCCACCTGCAGCATCAGGCAGGGTGGGGGGAAGCGGTGGTGCTGGAAGTGAGAACTGGGAATTTTTGGCTCTCTGAAATTGAAATTTGTCAGTCAACACTTTTCCGTTTCAACTGAGCTGCTGACTTGGGCTTCCTGTCGCTGGGTGTTACAGAAGCAGCTGAAAACAAAGCCCCAAGGCGTCTCTGTGTTATGGGCAAAAAGCGTTCCTGTTCCGTCCTGCTGCTGGTTTCTGTTCAACTTGTCCAGCCGCAGCTCTGCTCCCTTGGCTGCCCGAGTGCTGCTGCTCTTACCGCCTTCAGTTCGTGGCACCTTGTGCTGAACTCGCCTCTAACATGGTGTAGCATGGCCTGTTCAGGTGACAAAGGGAAAGTTCCAAGCTCTGTTTCCAAGCCACTTTCACAGAACAGCGATGCTGTTGGAGGATATTGTCCCTCTCTTCCCCTTACGCTGCCTCTATCTCACGTAAACTCATCACAGCGCTTTAACTAAGTGGGAGCTGCCAGTTTGTTAAGCCACTTTACGGGAGAAAGGAGGGCAAAGCTTTAACAATACAGTACAGGAATACAGAAGATCTTTGGTAGTTTTATAATGACATTTTATTCAGAAAACAGTCTGTATAAAAATATTTACAAATATTTTGAATTTCTAAGTTGAAATAAAATGCTATTCCTATGTCCAAATCTGGATTTTCTTTTTGCCTCCAGTATGTTTTTCCTCTTCAGCATTCTCACAGTATGGGCAGCTAGTGAGCACTGACCTGGCCCGCTGTGTGAGCAGCACGAAGCCCTGTGCCACGGCACTTGGGTGGCGGGTGAGGTTTGTGTACGCGGTTTCAGCAGAGATGCGGCTGTCATGCAGGAAGATGGGGGTCCCTGCTCTCCCTGCCCCTCCAGGAGGAGCAAGATTGCTCAGGGGCTCTTGCAGCTGGGTCAGCCATGATGAGGTCAGGGCGAGCTGGGCTTGGGAGGTTCCAGTGTGTCAGACTTTGCTTCCAAAATGTAACGTCTGTTTTGATTATACAGCACTGAAGTACTGGGCTTCCACTTCTCATCTCAGTAGTGAGCCACAATGCTGTTAGGTGCGTACGAGTCTTCCAAAACACAGATGGAAATTTACAACAGATGATGTAGATGATGTATTGTTTTAAATTCAGATCTTTAGTGTATGCGGTGCTTTTCTGTTACTGATCTTGTTTGATACAAAGCAAGTAGTGCTTCATCCTAGAACACAGTTCCGGACAAAACCTTGGTTTGAGTTCTGCCTGAAGAAGTACAAAATCTGGCCCATTCTCAAGGGGGGCTGCAGAGGCCCAACCCAAACGCTACGGTGGCTGCTGCAGAGCCCTGCCACCTGTCCTCAGAGTCCCGTGGCAGCTCCATCATACGGGCGCTGTGAACCTGCTGCCTGTTTCTCATAAGCCTAGTTCTGTGAGCAACCGTGCGCACGTGATGCTGCTCACCGTTACCTACAGATGCTGTTAGAAACAAACATCCACTTAATAGCCTGCTCTGTGGTATAAATCTGAGCCATACCAAACCGTGTTTGACCAGAACTAAGTGCTACTCATCCAACACCTTGAAAAGGGCCTTGAAATATTCTCTGGATTGTAACACAGATACTACTTACAAAAATTAATTCCCTCTCTCTTCCTTTCGGTTTAGAGCCTAAACAAGTAATACAAAAGAAATATTTAACATTTCCAGAAAGGACTGGTTTTAAGTAACAGGCTCAAGGTTACAGAATACGCTGCTAATGGTTAGTTGTGATGGAGCTTGCAATAAATTATGAAGAGTGCTCTGAATAACCACAAAAGTTTTAAACCGTGACTACTTCTGTGATGGTTACTAGGTGTTTGGGTTAAGTGCATTACAGGCATACACCACGCATATCAAAGCAACACTCCGATTCTGCAACCGTCTCCACGCGTGACCCAACAGCCCGAGCACACTCAGCTGTACAAATCCTTTGTGTGCAGAGCTGGAAGTGAGTGTCCGTGTGCAGGTACATGCGCACGCACGTGCCCACTGTGAGCAATGGAGAGATTCGAAGCCGTCCTCTTGTACGTGATGCCTTCCTCTCGGCAAAGAGGCAATTCCTGCCCGTGGCGCGGAGGTACCGGAGGCACGGCTAGGAACTGAGGGTGGTGGCACGCTGCTCCAGCTGCTTCCGTATTTGTGACTAGAAGAGAGAGATGATCCGTTACCGTTTGTCTGCGTGCATGTGGATGTGGGCGAGTACGACCAACGCAAACACTGATATTTTTAAGGAAGTAATGCTTTCAAGCCTTTGTATTACTTTCTCATTGCTTCCTTCATGACCCAGCACATGCAGGGTGTGCTGATGCTCCATTCTGTTTACCATCTACATGGTGACATCCTTAAAGATGGAAGTCATTTCTTCTTCCTAACGACTGTATGTTAAACCTGCATCCAGAAAATGCTAAAGCGGGTGTGCGGGCATATACGTTATGCAAAAACTACAAATTCCGGTCTAGCTGGCCTGGAAGCCAGAACAAGTACTGCCTTCTCGCAGACACCGAGCCCTGCAGCACGTGGGGGGGTTACGATGGCAGTACCTGAGGCGTGCTGCCATGTGACGCTGCAGGTCACCTTACCAGTTTCCACCGCAGTATTTTAATCCACTCGTCAGCTTCTATTCCAGTTTTCGCGCACAGGTAGTATGTCCTTAGTGGGAACACTAAACTGTAAGTAAACAAAAATATTGCTTAAATTGCTAGAACAACTGGGAGTTCTTCCTAACCCTGAACCCAGCTGGCCTGCACCAACAGTTGTTTAGGCAGAGGAGGGCAGGCAGGCCGTGCTCCTGTTCAGTCACCAGGTTTACAGCCAAGAACGGTCTAGAGTCATTTCCAGCTTGGGGATACGCTGCCCCAGGCCTGCGCGCACAAAACATCCGCATTTGGGCACAGAAGCGGTTGCTGTGTGACCCGTGGCAACGCCTGAACTGAGAACTGGACTGTAGCTAAGCTCCATGGGTGTAGGGGATGATGATACATGCTTACAGAACAAGGAAAAGAAATGCCCACTACATGTAGGCCCTCACCCTTCCTCCTTGCCGAGAAAAAACCCTTTCGCCAGTGGTAATTTGGCAAAGCCATGCAGGACCGACAGAGGTTGACTGACAGAACAGACTCATTGAGTTAGAGGAAGGTGAGGGTCACAGCTGGCAAGGTAGCATTCAGAAGCACCTTGTGGTTACATTCCAAACTGCTCTGCCTATTTTGACCGTTCCAGCAAGGTGGAGAAAGCACAGCAACTTACCAAAAACAATTGACTCTTTCCTGGGAATAGTCAAATTGCACAGCCGAGCATTCAGTTAAGTCAAGTGCCCGAATCGGTTCTGTGGCCTTGAAAATAAAATGGTTTTAAAATGGGAACACATGAAAACAGAAGGTAAGGCCAGCTCACTTCATCTTCAATGCATCTGGACCTTTACAGGCAGACTAGATTTTTCCAAGCATAGGTATAATAGCTAAACCCAAACTAGCAAAGGTAATGTCAGCGCTAACATAAGATGAATTGAGCTAAACATAAAAAAACCCCAGGACAGTTACTTCAGATCTAGACAAACAACAGAGATCTCTACTGCAGGGAAGTTTGAGCTAGATGCAGACTGCTGACGTTTTGGTTGCTGTATTGCAGCATAACTGACACAGCAGCAGCAGATCTGGCATCACGATTAGCTAAAGTTCACAGAGACAGAGACCTGTTACAGGTCTTACCAGGCCCAGTCAGCTGCTGGAGATTTAATTAATTCTTAAGTGCTTTAACAGGATGAAGCTGGGCAGGGAGGAATGCAGAAGCAGAGCTATAGTAGTGCTTGCCGCAGGAGCGATGAGTTGGGCTGTGCAAGCAGTGTGTGTATCTAACTCTGCTGGGACAGGCCCAGGAGTGCTCGGTGCAGGGATGCAGGCCATTTGTGTTTGACTATGATGTGTTTCCCTTAAGAGGGTTGGCTTGTTTTTTTTCCCTCAAGTGTGAGTCCTTCATTGATTTGTTTCTCTCAGCCTTCTGCGGTTGAGCACATTGGAAGAGGCAGCTGAAGTAGAGGAACAGCTTGCTTTCTGCCCAAGCACACTTAGCTGGTCCCATGACCCCCCATCAGAGGTGTGAAGGTGTCTGGTGTTTTCTCACCTTTCCATATGTTTCCCTCTGGCCAGTGGCTGTTATTCATACACCATGCTAGAAGAAAGCCACTCGCACTGAGGTGTGCTAACAAATGCCATTGTAGGGCCAGCAGCTGCAGGTATCTGCAACCCCACAGCAACGACAGGAGTACCTGGAGACACCGGAGCTGCTCCTCAGGAGGAGGCTGTGCTCCAACAAAGACACCTTCTTGCCTGGTAAGTCACAAATGCTGCTCAAACTTTTGGAGTGCTGCCCTTGGATATGTTATCCTGGAAACTTAATTCAAGTTGGCTTGAACTGAAATGAAAACTGATGGAAGGCCCTGTAAATATCTGTTTATAAACGGTAGCATTTGGTGCGAGAGGGCGGTTGTGTCCCTGGTTGTGTTAACATCTGTTTGACACTTGAAGCAGGGCTTGGCAGAGGTGCAGAGGTAAACAGTTTGGCTGAGTGTATGAAGGAACCTGAACTGGGGGTATTGCAAGGGTGGAGAAACTCTAGAGGTGTTTCTTATTTTTACTCAGTTGAAGACAGAAATGGAACAGCAACTGTACGGACATGCTGTTTTACCCAGATGCAGCGCGTTAACGGTGTGCTGCGGCAGAGTGCTAGGAAGGAAGAAATTTGTAAATGAATGGTTTTCTATGTACACTGTGTGACCAGCTGACGTAAAAGGATGAAATCAAGGAATGCAAAATATACTATTAATGTTTGCAGAACAAATGTTCTGCTGTCTGTGATGTGTCAAAGTTACCAGTAAAAGCTGTGTTGTGCTAGTAGCTTAAAATCCACTGAACAAAGCAACCAAAAATGCACTGTAAACAACAACTCTGTCTAGTAGGTAAGACTAACAGAGCACAGTAAAACTTACTTTCTCTTGTTGAAGAGATCAGCAAAACTCTGACTTTATTTGAAAGGGTTCAAACCCTCTGACGGTATGGGAAGCTTTAGCTTGGGAAGCTGTGGTACAGATGCGAGAAGCCAGAAATATAAGGAGGCTGCAGCTGCCTCTGTAGAGGTTTGAAGAGTGCAACTGGTGTTTGCTACTTACTGTCTGGTCTTTGAAATACTTAAGTTCGTTCCTATGCAGTGTAAACCACCGTGTCTTCCAGTTCTGAAAGATCAAGAATGGATGGTAATTGCCTTGTGAAAATTTAGTGTTATGCTTCTTAGGAAAGAAAAACCTTTAGACATTGACTTGCTCTGGCTTACAGCCATGCTTTGTTGTTGCTCAAAACACAGATTGTTCCTCTCTGCAGGGGAATGCAGGTGGAACTATTTGAGCTCGACATTATCTCTAGCTTCTGTGGATGGTTGTGGAGTGGAAGCAAGGAGTAAGAGTTTTCCTTACCTTGACTATTTTGCCTTGTTTTATCAAATATCCTTCTTTTGTACCAAGCTGTGAAGCAACAAGGAAAGGGATCGGGGTTAGAGACTGAGCACTACTTCCATTTCCCACACCCCCCTCTTTGCCTACATTGGGAAGAGCAGCCTGTTCTTGGGGAAGCTTACCATGGCCTCTTGCCCTGTCCTCACTCCTGTGCTCCACTTGTTAGTAAAGTTAGATGGCTGCCTCAGTACATGTTGTAACCAGAAGCACCTGGGGTTTAGCTGACAGTGGAATTATCGATAGAAATCACTCTTGGAATGCAAGCGGCAGGGGGAAAGTGCTCTTTTACTTTAGGCATTCTCTTCTTTCAGATAGCCACATGCTTGAGAGGAAAAAACCTTTTACATTCAATATGCTTATTGAAAAACTGGTTTTTGAGCTGTTTTTCTGCCACCATGAGGGATCCTGGGACTTTGATTCTGAAACTCTGTGTCGGGATGTAGCTGTGGGACTGCAGACTCTGAAAACAAAATTCTCGTCAAATTAACTACTACCTGCTCTTGAAAAAATATTGCCTTTTTATTGGTTGTAGGTGGAAGTCAAGTTTCTTTGAAGGTTAAAGTGGAACTGAGCCATGAAGGGTGGGTTGTGAGACACATCAGAAGTGGTTCTTTTATCAACTTCATTAATCCGTGTTCATGTAACTCTTCCTCTTTTTCTCAAAAAAAATACAATGTACAATTAAATTCTGTTCTGAGCAATACTGTTCTGGAGAAACCACCTGTCCCACTTGGATATGAGTTACTAGGGATTTAAAGTCTCTAATTACTGTCCAAGTGAGTCACAGATGTCCGAGCAGGTGGCCCAAAAGGATATGAAGATGTTCTCTCATTTCTCACACCAGTAAGGCATAGCTTTTAACATGACACAGCTTTCTACCATGCTCCAAATTACTAAGGCTGAAAGGGTAGAGGCTCTTCTGTCTTACTGCTCTGGTTTGGGTTTAAGCTGTCTTCCTGCTTTAAGATAAGGTGATTCTGAAGTAAAAAAATCCAAGTGTGAAAAAGCCAAAAACTCCTTTGGAGTAACACACCTATCAGGATATAGATGCTTTTATTAACTTGGTTGTACCATGCTTCAATTTGGGGTTTCCTTTTCCAAATGCATCCCCACCTGTCTTGCACATCTTTGAATATTTTTTCAAAAGGTCACTTTTTAACTGACTTAGAAAGTCAAAGATGCTCTTTCGTTCCTCCCACTTAGGAAGGAGGCTGTATGTTGCTAACTGGGTGAAACAGTTCTGACAAACTCATTACTTATTATTTTTGCAGCCTTCTTTGTTTATGTCTGTCAGGACTACTATCTGTTTCCTGTCATCTAATCCTTGTAATCACTGAGACAAAAATGTAGTAAGTCCTGTAGCCACTACTTGGATTTGCTTAGTGTATTCCTCTCCTCACCTGTGGGGGGAGAGAGAGACTTCTCACTGCTGTAAAGGCTGGCTGGCACAACGGGGGCTTCCTGTTGCACAGAGCCTGATGAGCGCTATCAGAAAGATGTGAGCACTGTTGTGTTTGTTNGGGGGGGGAGTGGGAGGCATTTGTTTTGATTTTTTTTTTTTATTTTTATTTTTTAAATTCCTGATGATGTTACTGCTAAGATGGCATTCTAAAAGGAAGATAACAGGAGAATGAAAACTTGTCATATATTCTTCGTCTGAATGGTCAGACTCACCCAGGTCAGCTGCAGACAATGTTTTCCCAGTGACAGCACTGAAGGTCTCAGTGACAACAACTGTGAAAGGCTTTATTTCTCATGGGACTGTACTTAGTAAGTCTCTTGTTTGTTTTGCCTTGGTTGGCAAAGATTTCCTGTACTTATGAACCCATAAAGGGATGAATTACTGGTGTTATTCCACCGCTGCTCTAAACTCGGGCCAGGAGAAGCACCCCTCCCAGCAGAACACAACTTACTGAGGGAGCATTTGGAACAAGATCGTTTTCTGTCCTTCCCGTCTGCATTGCCGTGTGAACTCGGACGGACTCATAAATGGAAGGTTCTTCCACTTTCCGTGGGTAGGGATGCTTCAATACAATTAAGGTTCCTGTAGAGAAAAAGAGCAGGAGTAAGTCATCTGGCAAGACAGTCTTGGAAAATAACTGACAGCAGCTGCCTGTTTGTGGAGTGGTTAACTTTGCCTTTTCCTAAAATTAGAAAGGCGTAAGAGCGAATAACCTCCCCAAGATCTCTGCGACGCTCCCTGTAAGGGGTTTTCCTTTCAGGCCACACCCACATGAGAAAACAATCAGATGCTATAAATGACTCTACCATGCTCATAAAACTAGGCAAATATTTCTAACATGCATCATCTGAATAGTTTAGACTTTGTGAAGGGTATTTTCTACAAAAATCCACCCATGCAAACCACAGAGGGGCACTCGCTGCTGCATTCACTTGCCCAGTCTCACTTCCTTGGCCCTGTCCTGTTGCTCAGAGCCCTCGATACCTTGGGCATATGGACCTTCCCTAAAGCCATTCCCTCGTCCCTGTGCAGTGGGAGTCAATTTGTTCTTACATCTCTCTTCAGTAATTAAACCATAGGTTTAATTAAACAGTAGGTAATTAAACCCCTTCTGCAAGGCATGGTAAGTGCTGACAAATCCAGATGGCAACAGAACAGGACTGCGAGCCAACCCTCAAAAGCAGGTGTCTCCTGTCCTGCTCGAACCTCCTTTGCAGTCAGGGAATAACTAGGTAACACAGAGCAAACTGAAAGACAGACTTCACAGTCAGGGCTGAAGTGCTGACCACTTCCACTGCATTCATGAAGATGTGATGGCACACAGAAGTCATCAGCCTGTTTACAGGCAGCTGTGGAAGCTGTAAATACATGGTACCTTTTTATAACCTTTGAACTTATTAGTGCTTGTAGGGAATCACTTGACACATTAAATTCCCTTCCTGCACAGGAGGTGGGCTGTGTGGGTAGGCAGGATGCTAGACTAGATACGAGCTCCTAACAGTCATCCTGGTTTTGCCAACAACCCGCCGCTTGCTGCGTGAACCACTTAATCTGTCAGAGCTGTGGATACAGACTTCCTAACAGTAAGCCCACATTACCATTGCCTTTAACTGTTTTGCCATACCTCTTTCCAATTAGTAACATTTTAATTACGGCCATTCTTTGTTCTCCAAATAAGGTCACATTTACTGCACATTCCCTACAAAAAGCTGTGTTCTCAATAGCGAATCTATTACACTTCACAATTGTGAAGAACCTCTTTAAAATAGTACCTGCTATACCATCTAACCTCATTCTTTAAAAATAATCTGGCGGCATACCAGTTGCTATTCCACTTGCATTTTATGCTGATATTGTCAGCTCTTAAAAAGGAGGGATGCTAGAACTCGTAAGACTCTGGACTTGAAACCTACAAGTGATTAAGTAATTTAAAAGTGAAATAAAGTTTGAAGTATATTTTGTAATGGGAAGGGCTACAAAGGGAAATGGAAAAATTGTATTTGAAGTAACCAACTGAAATCTGCGCACAGGCGCAGGGGGTGTATGCAAATACATTCAGCTTGCAGTAGGTGGAAAGTCAGTTTAATTCTCTCTGGCCTTGCAGAAAAAGAATGCTTTATCATTTAAAATGAAATTGACAACACGTCCATCGCCAGTCTACAGAAACTACTCTTAAGATGTTGCACAGAATTAGGGTACCATCATTTGTACACCATGGATAAAGAGCTCTGGGAGGACTAGTTTAACACTTCATACTATATTTGTTTTCCAGTAAGTTCTCTTTTTTCCATAAAAGATAAAGAATCTTCTCGTAACTGTACAAAAGAACGAGTAAAAGCTGCACTGTAGCAAGATTCTTCTTGCATGTTTGTGCGTGGTATCTGTTTTCTAAGCAAGAGTGAGAATTAGTCCAGTTGGAAATGTTAGCTTCAAGTGACTTTGGCTTTTTTGACTGGGTAATGACTTAAATTTCCTATATGTTTTCAAAATAATTTAGGTTAAAAACTGATAAACAAAGCAAACGGGTAAGAGTAACACATTGACCTTGTCACTTTGAATAAAGATAAAAATAGAAAAATATGATAGTATATTGCTCTAACCTTGTTACTGACTAGATTCAGCTTGCCTGTTCAATAAACCATCTCACAGAACACAGTAGCCCCAATTTCCTTTTAATTATCTGTAGTTCAGAAGGAAGTGTACACGTTACACTGCAGAAAAATAGATGTGAGTTCATGTAGCAATTTGGAGTGGCAGATGAAACTGTAGTAAGACAATGTTTGTTGGGCCTGAAGTACAAACCTGCAGCTGTCCCAGCACAAAAGAACCACTGTGCTCCATGGACCAGTTGGCAGGGGTGCAGGCCTCTGTATTTACGTACTGATCAACGAGAGTCTGGTCTGCCTCTTTAGACACAAAACTATCTCCAGTGAGACAAATTTAGTGGGAAAAAATTTATATATTCTATCTTCTATTTATCTCATGGATTTCTGTCTTATAAAATTATGTCCATAAGAAAGGAGGAGATGAAAAATGCCATCCTGCTTTACTCTTTCATTCCTGATCTCAGCATTTCTACAGTAAATTGTTTGTAAGTATAACAAGGGATAAGAAAACCTGATCCAACTACTTTCTACTAATGCCTGAGCTAAAGGTTGCTTGCTGCTTTTCACTGAAAGGAAGCGTGGCCTGGGAAATCGGATGCTGTTGCTGGCTCTTCTGCCAGCGTGCTGTGTGATCCTGCCTTGGGCCGGTCATTCTGCCACATGCTGACACTTGGCTTAAAGTGGGCTCTGATGAGCCCCTAACCCCTTTTTGGTATAAATCAGTTACTACCCAGGAGATCTCTGACACCTGTATCTGAAGGAACATTGCCTGAATGCTAGGTCTCTCTCTACTGCTACCCATGGTAAGGCAAGGTGGAAGGTTTCTTGAGGTGATGTTCAAATGGCTTCTTTAAGTTGGATGTGCTACAGAATAAGAAGTTTGACAGAGCCAGCAGAATCTGATTAGGGAGCTTTAAGGCGACAAGTGAGCCCATCATTCAGCAGTGTTAATCCTGTCCACAGAGATCACATAACACCAACGCCTTGATTACTAACGTCTGTAACGCATGCAGTGAAGGAATGGGGAAATACGAGTTTTATGTCACCTGAAATGTTTAGTGGTAGGCCTGTGTGTGCATGTCTGGTTTCACAGGAGAAAATAGCTTATTGGCACAAAAGATACACGTAGAAACTCTGTCTTGGAACTACCCTTAAAAGCAATTTAAAAAGAGAATGGTTTGAAAGATACAAATGGTGTAATGAGTGTACCGCTGCGTTTTTCGGGGCCAGGGGGCGAGAATTAGCAAAGCAACTCTTGAATTTAACGCTTGAGTTAAAAGAGCACTGGTGCATATTTAGTGTGTGACATATTACAGTTATTGCATGTGCCAACTATCATTTAACTGGTCCCTTGCATATATAATTAGCACTACTCTGAGTTACTTGCATATACTTTCTGCACAGAAACAGAAGGTTTTGGCACTAACTTGTAAACACACATCTTTCACTCTTACCTTTGAAGCTAAACCTAAAACTGGCATTATCATGATAATGTGCATCTGTTTTTCCAGGGATTCTGATCTGGTGGTGTTCAACTCACTTGTAGGAATCAAGTTTAACCTTTTTGATTCTTAATTCAGGCAGCACATTGGCTGCTAAAGAAGCTTGTGCTTTTCTCTCTCTTTTTCTTAAAATCAAGACAAATCACTGTGGTGGCAGGTGGCATCAGCAGGCTGATCCACTGCAGACAGAAAGGGAGAGGTAACACAGGCCACATTCCCTACGGAAGAGAGGAACATATCACTGTAGTCTTCTTCCTTGGACAATAAAATAAGAGGTAAACAATTTCAAACCCCTTTTCCATTGGGAAAAAATGACTAGGAGGGTTTCAGCTGATTGCGGGATTTCAACTTCATAGGCAAACGTTTATTTTTTAACTAAACACCCTGCTTTGGTTTTGCACTTTTTTAGATGTTTCTGTTCCTTCCAGTACATGTGTATTTTGAAATGCTTCCTTCTTTCTCTGAGAAATCAAGGGACCTCATGTCCCTGCTTAGCAGAAACACACTAAGCTTAAATGTAGTTTATCTTCAGAGTACTTGAAACAGTTTTTGAAGAGGAACATCTTAAATACCTGAGGTTAACAGAAATGTGAATTTCTGAAGAGAAACACTTTAGCAGTAGATCTAGTTGGTAACATGTGGGAAGCTTCTTTTACTTAGATCTGTGTGAAGTATGACTACAAACATGTTCATACAGAGGGCTTTCCTTACCTGTTTCGCTTCCAATTAAAGGCTGATTTGCAAAATGCATGACTAATTCCTTCAAGCTAGAAAATTCATTAAATCCAAATTTGAATGAAGTTCCTGTATGTTCAACATGGAAGTGTTTCACAGAATCTTTTCCCCTAAAATAAAATAAATAAAAAAAAGAAAAATCTGTCAAGGCATAAATGTCAAAGGCACTGGCATGTACAACCCTCAAACAGCAGCCTCCGCTACAGGAAATCTGGCCCAGATCACAGGCTGACAATCACTGTTCTAGCAGTGATACTACTGCCATTACTGTCCCTCACTAATACTCGAATACATCTGAGACTCAGATTTATTATGAAAAATCTAATTAGAATCATAGGATGGTTTAGGTTGGAAGGGCCCTTGAAGATCATCCAGTTCCAATCCCCCTGCCATGGGCAGGGACACCCTCCACTAGACCAGGTTGCCCAAAGCCCCATCCAACCTGGCCTTGAACACTGCCAGGGAGGGGGCCTCCACAGCTTCTCTGGGCAAAATTGCTGCTTTACAAATAGATATGAGATGATGAAAGCCTAGAAAGGCCAAGTAAGTTAAATTAACTCTGTGGCAGTCAGTAAAAATGACCCATAAATGAGCTTTCCAGCCTTCTGTCTAAGCAGGATGGATAAAGGATATCTCTTTACTTACTGGGCTTTAGTCTTGATGGTGCACCTATATTACTCGCTGTATGTCTTACATTTCAGGCACATACCAATCTCATTGAAAAGGTATTCTTTTTCCTCTTCAAAAATAAGCTGCCTCCTTTTTGCACCCAAACATGGATTTAATAACCTAACTTTAGATACCTAAGGCTTTAGAATTTGTCTGCTTTGTACTCAGATGAACGGTTCCGCTACGGTGGGCACTGCCAAATGTGAACCAGGGCCCTTCGTCTGTCAGGGAGTAACAGCATTTGTTTATGAAAACTGATGGTATTTAGAGAAATATTCAAGGCCTCACTTCCTGGACAGGCAGTTATTTTGACTTCAGAAGACAGTGAAGCACTTGCTGCAAGTATCTCTCCTGTGAAAAAGTTACTTGTGTTAATGTAATTAGCATCCAAAGTAGTCCAGGGAAAACTTTGTCTCAGAAAAAATGTACGTAGCAAATAAATCCCTTTCTTCAACATGTTTTCGGTTTATAGTGTCTTTCCCATGTAATTTCAAACACGTATTTACACAAATATTTACCTCTGAACAGTACCCCTGACAGTGTAGAGCATGCCTCTGTTCACCCCCCACATTTTGCACACAGTCAGCTGAGACAACCTGTGCAAGCCAAGGCAGGTGCCCTGCAACAGCAAATAGCTGCTGTGACTGTGCTGCACAAGGATTTTAATATTTTCATTTAATTTCACAGGAAATACAATGTTGCAATGAGAGCAACTTCTACTCTATTTCCCGGTTCCTTTTTAAAGTTGGCTAATTTAGCTGGGGGAGGGGATTTCAGGCAATAAGTGATCTCTCTTCGTAGAGCTGTCAATAAAAACTTGAGGGATGTCTAAGCATTGTTTCCTTTTTAAAAGGAACTATAATAATGACCGAATTTCTTTGTGAAGCAGAGGCAGAAAGTAAAGTAAAAACTGTAGATGATGTTTTAGGAGAGAAAGAAAATGACAGCTAGAGTTGCTAAAGCTATCCTTTTTACAGAAATTATCAGAACAAAATGGAATTACTTATTCTAAAAATAAGTTCTAATATTAGCCAAAAAATGGAAAAGAGAACTTAAACAGTTGAAAATTATTAAAACATTTTGAAATCAAAATCAGTATCTCAAGGGAGTTGTACGACCAAAAAACTAACATAATAGAATAAAAGATCAAACTCCAGACGGGGATACTCAGCTCATGTGGTGATGCATTTTGTAACATCACCTTCAGATCTGTCTGGCACCCCCCAAGCTCCTTGTATGGATGGCTGTCTGTAGTGGTAATAATTTCAGCAGTGTATGTATAGGCACACTTGCTCCTGGGTCTTCTGTCAGAGATGAGTGAAGCAATTCCTATTTGCCTTTTACATCTTTGGGGAACAGGCTATGCAGATGGCACTTTCCTCAGTTTCCAAGCAACTACACTTCCAAATTATTAACAGCTCCTGTATGGAATACACAGAAAGTAGCAATTTCAAGAGCATGTGCTGTGTTCCTATTTATTAGGGTTGTGAATAACTAGGCTCGTTATACTGATCAAAGTGATTTTTAGCTTAAAAAGTTACTGAGAGTCAGCTGAGCTGTGGTCATTATTTGTTCAGAAGCTCATTTTGAGGCAGAAATGAGCTTGAATGCACTAGCTTAAAATTTTACTGTAGAGGCTTAGTATATCATACAGTTGCCGAAGGCTAAGAATGTGTTTAGGGGCTGGTCACCTCCACTCAGCCAACACGCAAGGACTACCCTGTGTGTCTAATGCCTGCATTTTTCATGTTGCCTTTCTAAAATATTGTGGCTCCTCTCCTTCTTGGAATATTAAATGTGATTCAGTAGTGAAGTACCCAGGCCAGGCCACCTGTGCTCGACATTGGCTGTGTCCTGAACTGCTGTAAACTGCTGTAGTTGACTTCAAGGGCTTGACATCTGTCGCCTGCAAAATATTGTTCAAATCAGTCATGCATTACTGGCTAAGACTGAGTCTTAGCCCAGAACGGAGGACTCAAACACTGCATCATCCCTCAGAGGTGATGGTTCCTATACCGTGATCCAGAAACTGGTGAAGTTATCACCTATTAACTGGTATATTTACTACTATCTTCATCATACAACTTTTCTACTCCCATCAGCTGTTTCCTAAACTCTTGTAACTGACATACAGATTTTTATCATGCAGACTGAAAATCTACAGTCAGTCCATGAAATGATGCTTTTTGACAATAAGATTAATTCATAGTTTGGAAAAATGAGAGCAATTTCAAATCCAATCCAATTTTTCTTTTCTTCAAAAAAAAAAAAAAAGTAGCATGACTACACCATTAGGAATATATATTAAAATAGCCTGAGCCATAGGAAAAAATCTGTAGCTCACCTGACTGCATGAGACACACAAACATGGGAGTAAATGAAGATTTTAAAACCGCTAGCTACGCGGCATTAGATAAATTCACTTCTGTCCATACCCTACCTTACAGAGAGGGAGTACAGATCTTCTCTTTCATTACTCTTCCTCAAGAGATAGCTTCCATCCTGCCCATTGGAAAGCAGCAGCGCTTCTGCTGCATGTCGGGTAAGATTATCGTGATACCACCTGGGAAGACACAAGGGGTTAGGGCATCAGTTGCTCAGCTCTTAACTGACAGCTTCTGTTGCATTATAGAGATGAGTTAGAGAGAAAGGGCTGTGTAGTGGAAATTAACTCCAGCTCAGCCTGACCCAGTACAGGCTGCAACTAACACTGCTACAGGTCTGAGTTACCATCCGTCTCAAGTGCAGGCACAGGTTATGCAGAACTTTGTCTCCTTTTGATATGCTCAGAAAACTATTTTTTTAACTACAAAGTTGTGTACAAACAGCCGACAGTTTGCTGAATCTAAAAAACCTTGCAAATTCTACTTGCGTGAGCAACAAATTACGCAGGCCTATGCTGACAAGGTGACAGCGATGTTGGGGGGTATAGAGGATCCTCTGTCTATTTTCAGAACCTGTACTTCCTGACGTATCTACAGGCTTTGGCACACTTCCTCTTCTGGGGCAAACAGGCAACGCTTAAACTCCTCCCAAACACTGTCTCTCCCGCAACATAGTTCATCTCCACTGCTAAGATCAGCACCCAAACACATTTGCCTAAGCTTAAAATTTCCACTTGAAGCATAACCTTTTCAGAAGAAGAAACAGAGGAAGGGACCAAAATTACCAGACAGAATTTGAAGCGAAAATGTAGGAAATCTCGCCGTTGTTGCCGCTCAGCCGTACACGGTCTGAGCAATGCAGGAGAACACCTAAACACCTGCTTCATTTAACTTCGGTTAAAACTAACTTCATTTTTTAATATGAAAAATTCCACAAGGAATCCACAGAAAAAAATCCTGCCAAGATGATCACGAAATGTTGTTTACGGCTCCATTTCCATCCAGAATGATTCACAATAGAAACACCTGATTTCTTTCAAGAGGAAACGATCTCGTTAGAAATGATCCCAAGGCCAAACACACAAGAGCCGCAGCGACGAAAGGCCGGAGTGCCCATCCTGTAGGACGTGCTGTGGCAGATACTGACCATAGTTACACGCGCACACGAGAACCTCTGGCGCAGGAGGAGCAGGGGTGACTACACCCAGGGCACAGCTCTGCAGGGGGAAAGCCTCTCCCCTTGTCTGCATGCGGAGTGGTGCCCAGTCTCCTTCCCCTTCCTTTAACGTCTGTGTGAGCTTGTAGTATTTGGGTCAAAGACTATTGCTGTTTCGGCCAGAGAAATACAGTTTGACTGAAAGCAGAAGTGTGATCGCAGCAGTTCGCAGCATTTGTATCATGGCAGTCTTCAAACCGAAATGAGGCGTAACTGGATATTCTTCCTTCTTCTCTGTTCATAGCAAGTTGCTACTAAACTTAGCATCTCCCACAAAGTTTTAACTCTGAATTTAGACGGCTGCCTATGTGAAAGGCCAGCTGGCTGATAAATTGCTTTATGAGAGCCTTCAGACTGTTAACCCTGTGGAAGACAAGATCCATGTGAAACTCAATACAGGCAGGGTATTGCTGCTTTGGGTCTAGAACGTGCTCTGTGGACCATCTAGACAGTATAATAAAATAATGAATATTTAAAGATCAAAGTGTCATCTCCTGAAACACCTGTTAGTCAAAACCCGCTTTGGGATTAACTGCCCAAGTAAGTAACAGTCAAAGGTCAGATCTGTCCTGATACGATGAGGACCATACCAGCATGCACACTTGGCCGGACCTACAGCTGAGAAGGCAATGCTGTTTTGGGTGGAATTTCGTAACATGTTTGCTCTAACTTCTGTGCAAAAGAAACATATGCTGAGAAAATCTATAAGTGGTCACTGTCATAAAGGTGGTGTATTCAGTTTGAGGTTGCTTATAAGTATGCTATTACTTTATTTATAAAAAGCCTTTTACTAAGTCACCTAAGTTTAAAAAATGTTGTGCTTAAATCTATTCTCTCTGCACATAAAGGCCACTGACTAATGAAATTTTAGCACTATGAAAAAAAAAAAATCAAGTAAACCAACCAAAAGCTAAAACCAGAAACCTACCCATTTAATCAGGAAAATAATGTCTTAAAGTGCAATCTTAAATCTTTGCTGACAAGGTTGTACTGCACTTCTCACCTAAATAGGCTGTCTCAGACAAAATCCCTCAAATGTTACTGTGCTCCTCCTGCTCAGCTTAAAAAGTAGAAGTGGATGTGAGAAAATAATACAGATCTTAGTGTCAAAGTAATTGCGTTATATGTAGCTTTTTTTTTTTTTGCTTCCTCCTGACTGTCACAGATGGTTCAATCGGTACCAACTGTCAGGTTATTTGGATATTTCACTGTGAAAATGGTCACTCAAAACTTGTAGCAATTGCATGAACGCAGGTAAAATTTAAAAATGCTGTGGAAAATTTAGTATTTGCACACAGACCACCAGGAAGGTAAATAAATACATGCCTAGGCAAATAGTCTGCCCTCCCAATCAAGCCTGCCTGATGACACAAAGGACTAAAAAGAAACCCAAACAGCGCTGTGGTAGATGTTACTAGATCCGTTTCAGTTGAATTTAAGTATTTGTCAGAGGGGGAAATCCTTCTATTTATCTTGTTTAGAAAAAAAAATTCAGGCACTTCTTTGAAATTTGCAGGTAAACCAAGGTGGGAGACATTTAGCTTAAGCTTTGGTTACCCTCTGAGTGATACCTGGGGGAAGGAAACTGTTGATAGAAAACATAATGCAAGGAGGTAGATACAGTATCAAACCAAGAAATTAATGAAATCAAAAGGCTTTACAAACACCCACCTGTTTGAAACCCCTAGCTAGTCCTTCAAAAAGCTGAATTAACTCCTTCATTTTGAACTGTGGTGCATATCTTGCATATTGGGCTGTTTCTGAAGGTCCTTCCAAAAGTCATCTTTATTTGACCCAACTTACAATCTTGTATTCACTACAAAAAAGTCCACAAATATGCCCTGTACTTTGACACTTGTGAGACTGAAAATCACCAGCAGTGTAGAAATTGCCTGTGATTCCTGATTCAAATTTATCTGAAGAAACACAAGAAGAAAGATAGAGGAAGGTCCTTCCCTGCTTCAGAGCCACTTCTGCTGAGTGCCCTTGGCCTTGCGTGTCTTCCTGTCTCAAATGCCTATGTAGTTCTGGGAGAGTTTTCTTTTTCTCATTATTTCATTTCTTCTACAAAAAAAACAAACCCTGCACGCTCCCCTTTTTGGGTTCCTTATTGCAAATTTGACCAGTGATCTCAGTTTCAGAGTTCATAATTGCTGCTACTTATCCATTCTCATTACTTCAACTTTGTCCTAAATTACATTAAATCTCTTTATCCTATACATACACACATTTGTGTTGTCCATGCATGTTCCTGAAGGACCAAGCTATTCTTCCTGCTCTTTGGAGTAGAAGAGTCTCCTGAGCCCATGAAAGCATGTCCTAAGATGGACGCGCAGCCCTAGTGAGATTACCTTTGGTTCTCTTTGGAAACATCTTTGCATGTTCAGAAATCAGCCTACTCTTTAGATCAGATTGCATCAGTGACAGAGTAGGAAGGGCTTTACTGACATTGCTGTTAAGAGGAGGGGGAGGAAGAAATGAGACACACATTGTCCCTGAGAACCAAAACTCATCAGAGCACATAGCCTTGCCCTAAGGATCTACCCACCCAGTCACCAGTGGGGTTCCCCCACTGGTAAGATGGTGGCTGTCACTGTACAAGCCATGTCTGTGCTGGCTGGTGACAGCAGTGCAGCTGTGCTAATCATCACAATTCTGGAACAGGGGGCACTTGCATTAAAATATCTTCTTTCATTAAGACCTCTGTGTAGGTAATGCAGTGACTAGACCTCCCTACACAGGGGTGATGATCAGGAGTATGTTACTGCAGTGTCTGGGGTGGGAAAATCCCTCTTCAGGCAAGAACATCATCCTCAAAATGTTAATTTGTTTTTTTTCCTTAACCACCCAAGCTGTTTCAAAGAAAAGTTAGTGAAACTTCATTTCTGTGTCCCCTGCAGATCAGACAGCCCTTAGGTACGGCACCTGTCATTTCTGCTAATGCTGTTGACAAAGAAACCATATGGATATTTTGCAAAACATTTCTGCCTGTGTCAGTAGGGGCTGGTGAATAAACCTGTAGCTGGCACCAGGTGGATTAACTTTTCAAAAATACTGGAATACACAAGAAACACAAACACATGGTTAACCCAATGGATAATTCTCTTCTCAGCCATTTCTATGTGCAAACTGTGTAACACCCAGCAGAAACACTCAATTTTCTTCCTTATAACAACAAAAGATAGAGCCAGAAGAGAGCACAGCTGGAAGTTCTGACTGCCATTTGTTTGCAGTGTCTGGACCGATAACTCTAGAGGTATGCCCAGCTATCAGATAAATGAGGTCACGCTTATTTTTTGTGTCCTTATCAGATTGTGTTGTCAGACAGTTATAGCTCGGATGCAGTTAAAAACTGTGTGTGTGTTTGGCTTGCTTTTGTAAAGTCAGGCAATTCAAAGTTCCTTCTCCGAAGCAGGAAGGAGATTCTCAGTATTCAGCTGGGTGATCTCTCTGTTCCCTTCCCAGAAGCTCCCTCCCCTACTGCAGAAGGTGCAATACTGCTTGTGCTCCTTGGTGGGTGACCATCCCTGTGGAAAGCACCTCAGCTGTTGGAGCAACGCAGAAACACAGCAAATCTAATTCATCTCTCGCCCAGCTCTGAAAGGGAACAGAGATCCACATTAGGGGGCAGACGGTCCAGATGTGCTCTCAGTGGGACTTCGCACCAGCATCGTTCAGAGCAGTCAGTTACCCCGGGTTTGGTGGGGTTTTTTTGTGGTGGTAGATGTTGGCAGGTTTTGCACTTTTTTCATATTTAAAAATATCTTCTACCACAAGGAGCTGAATTTTCTTACGCTTTGAAACTATACGCTAGCCTCAAAGATGTATTCCCATTCATAGGTTAAAGGAGTAGTACATGGCACTGCTTGATGGAGTGAATGGGAAAGCACCGACTTAGCTCCTTTGGCTGGATGCAATGCTCTTCATGTGCCTCTCTACAACAGAGCCTCGCTAATTCTCTATTCTCTGCGTGCTGGATTTCAGCAACTTCCAGATCATATCTGTCAAGTTTTGGGGTTTTTTTACTTTAACTTTTTTCCTAATCGCAAACCCCAGAAACATCACCTCTCATCTGAAAATCACAAAGAGCTCTCTGTACCTCCTGTCAGTAAAAGTGAGGTTTCGGCAATGGTTTTAATGGTGCATGAGTTGACAGAGCTCTACACAACCTACAAAAGGGTGAGAATAAGACATAAGTTACAGGTGGTATACCACAAAAATTAGTTATTCATTAGACATCCTTTCAATGTGTCACACTGAAACAATCACACACCTATGTAAAGTACTTTGCTGGAATACAAAGCTGCCATTTCATAGGAAAAATAATTTAAAAATAGAAATATGAGGAAGTAACATCAGTTTATCCAACCTTAAATTTCATGTCTTTTAACTGTATGCTTTCACTACTTCAGCTTCTGCTTTTCACTTCCTTTACTCTCCCCCTCCTCTCAACTGTCTTCGTTCTGATTTTCACCCACTTCTTTTGCCCACTTTCTAGCTGCTGTATTTTTGCCCTTGTTTGCTTCATCTATACTTCTACTGTAAAAAATTCATATGCCCACTTGCCATTCAAGTTCCTCAACTCCCCAATTTTTTCATCATCTGATCTAGGCATATGGCGTCATTTCTCTTCTGCTACTAAAACAAAGCCTGAAGTGTATTGTTCAGTCTTACAAACAACGTCTGTCATGGTATTATCAAACCTGCAGCTAGTAGAACACAAAAGCTGTGCTGCAAGAGGTGACAAAGAACACTCGAACTGCAAAAGAAAAAAGGCTACGAAAACTTGTTTCCTCTTGACCCGTTCCTTTTGCCTCCAAAAGATAGTCACCCAAGCTATGCTATTTTGGGATAGAAGCTCTGTTACCAGACCAGCCTGTAATAACTCGGATAACAAGATATTCTACGTTCTCAACTCTTGCGCAAATAATGTGAACTGCCGTGTGGAATTCCCCAAACTCATGCTATACATCATCAGCTACAGGAGTTTCACGCTGCAGTGCGCAGGCTGTCCTTTTAGCAGTGACAGCAATAAATGCGATTGGAAATAGGGCTGACTCCAGGAATAGCCAGAGAGACCTTCAAAGAAAAATCAAGATGTCAGTTTCCTTTTCCTTTATGCCAAGATGTTTATGTCTCTCTTGACAAACTTTAGTGCTCCATTTTAAATATTTTGGTACATGTAGGGAAGAAGTTAATGAATGACATACACGTTTTTAACAACGTGTTCTGATTTTGATCTTCCTTTTCATTAGGCATTATTCCACACCTTAATAATGAAGCTGACAGTAATCTGAATTTTCACTTTGAGCACTTCATTGTTTGACCATCCAAACTTTCCAAATAAATAAGTCACCACCTTCCCCCAAACCGAATGAAATAGTTTAAAAAAAAAAAAAGACAAAAAAACCCAACCAACCTCAAACCTATCACTCTTGCTTTCTTTTATTGTAATGTAAAAGGTCAAAAAGTTCATCTCTATAAATATTCCATAAAAAAAAATTCCAATCTGATAAACAGCTGTAGATATATCTAGATCTTTCAGGGACTGTGCACAGTCCCTGATGATAACTGGGATTGTTGAATCTTCTGTCTTGATCTGTTTGTGTGTTAGATGGGATGCCTCTAGAGCAGGGGTAAAATAAAGATGGAGTTTGTACGTATTGATTTTTATTTTTTTTTCTCTCTCCTCTCCTGCCTTGCTCTCAATCAGCTCCAATGTTCTTAGTGTAATTACAGGAGCATTAATTTAGAACAGGTCAGATGCTGTACACCCATCTACACTGCTATCAACTTCCCATTTTGATGACCAACTGACCTGGCAAACTATGAACACATCCCGGTACCCAGCCTCCTTTTCTTAAGAGTAAAGAAAAAGTGCTTCCCATTTCACACTTCTTTAAACCTTCTCCAGCTTCTTTGATTTTTGCACAGTAAAGCAGAAGCTCTAAAATAACCTGCTTCAAATTTCCCCACAGAGTTATGTGAATGTTAAGGTTGTTCCTCATTTGAATGACTCTTGTCTGTGTTGGTCTTTACTATGCCAATGACATATATTCATCACCAGAATTGGGTCTCAGTTGCGCTAGATACTGTGTTGGATGTAAGGGGCGCTCAGCACTGTGATAGCACCAGGGGCTAAGTTTAGGATAAGAACCCCTTGTAGTGGCTGAGAATTTAATGTTATGGTCTGGAGAGCGACACACCTACTTCCCACAGATGAAAAAGTATTTACATTAGGAGGTCTTTTAGACTATGCTGCCAGAATGTTTGGTGTGTGAGGACTTCTTTTTCCTCCTTAGAAAAAAAAGAAAAGTGGCTGTAGTACTAGCCAAAACAAGTACTTTGTTTAATGATTTGAAGGGAATCTTTGGCATTGTTTATGTACCTTTAATGCACTTAACACGCTGCCCTGAGGAGATGTGTAGTATTTTCTGGTAGGGTGAAAAGTTTAAGTTTTCCACTGAAGTGGAAATAAAATAAAGAAGCTACAGCTTTAAATACGCGTATTTGTAGTCTTTCCTTCTCACTGGTACCACAACAGGCACCACCTCCGGCTGCAGTCCTACAAGACCATCTATGAAGACAAACTCCTTGCCAACCAGCAAGGCTGTTTATAAACACACGTTACTGGCATAAACCAACTTAGACGATATACTCTAAATGAATAAAAGGCTGGTAATAAAAAAGCACAGGCATTGCAATTCTTTTTTTTTTTCTTTTCGTGTGTGTAGACACTTTTTTACAATGAGCGTAATCTTACAGATACAAAGGAAAAGTTTTTAATGGTTGCTCTGGGTACCACTGCAAAGCAACTTTACTTCATTTCCTATTTGTTAGATGCCTCAGTAACGGGTATTTCATTATCAGGTTCTTCTAAATATGGGAAAATATTAGCATTGTGGAGATAGTAATTCCAAGTCTCTGTTACACTCCATTTCTTCACTAAGTGAATTAATCACAAAAATAAATGAACAGTTGGTCTTTATCCATAAGTACTCAAGAAGCAAAAAACCCTTGACTTTCTTCATCTGTTCTTCTTGAATGCAGCAGTAACACCAGAGCCTTTTTGCTCCGTCAGTATCTTCACTGGCCCTTCCTCTGCTTTGCTGCTACTGATCGTCCCCTCCCTGGGCTGCCCATGCCCCCCCTGTGCTGCTCCTCCAGCCCCTGGCTCTTCTCACCCATGGCACTTCTGCCGCTGAAAAACTAACCCAAGCCTTCCTCCTGCGAAGCAACTAGCAGACAAAATGGGCGAGTCACTTCGGACAGGGAACAAGGTCTGTTGCAACTTTCAGCCTTCCTTTTCGCTCCGCGGGTTTTGCTTTTGAGCGAGGGTGACATCCTCAAAAGGGCTGTGAACCCTCCACCGCTCTCCCTCCTGAGGGTCCCCGGGGAAGCCCACTGCCTCCCAGGGCCCAGCACGGGGCAGCCGGGATGGCAGCCCTCGGCGCCAGGGCCCAGGCCAAGCTACAAGGAGCTGGCCGAAGGCATGGCGCAGCTCTGCAGCCGAGGAGGAGGAGGACAGGCAGCTCTGAAGACGAGCGCTGGGTTTGGTGCTGCCTTGAGACACAGGTAGGGGACACGGCACAACCCAGAGCTCCTCTGTGTGAAGCTGTAGCTCCCTGCCTCCGACCCTCCCCTGTATCCGACACTGCTACCTGCGCTCTAGCGTTTCTGGCTGCTGTTTGCTTCTCCCACCCGCTGCGGCCCGCCAGCACCCGCTGTACGTGGGAGGCTCCCAGCCTCTCAAACCGCCACCGGGACGAGGCACCGGGCTTTGCTGAGGGGCTGCACCCCACGCACGGAGCCCTCCGGCGGGCTCGTTAAAACAAACCCGTTTATCCCATTCCTCGCTTCGTTACCGAATTTAGCGGCTCTCAATCCGCCGGCTCCCGTTCCCGCGGGACGGCCCCTGCGCCCCTCAGCTGCCCCCGCGGTTGGCCGGGGCACGCCGTTTCGCGGGGGG
Organism: Psophia crepitans; assembly: GCA_013399095.1. Lineage (NCBI taxonomy): Eukaryota > Metazoa > Chordata > Aves > Gruiformes > Psophiidae > Psophia > Psophia crepitans. Next base: position 97,710 of record VWZZ01007361.1, on the reverse strand, counting down.
ATGCCCGCGGCG
>VWZZ01007361.1:61503-97579 GCA_013399095.1 Psophia crepitans | reverse complement strand
TTCGGCCCCGCCAGCAGGGGCGGCCGGAGCTTCCCGGGTAGCCCGCGGTGCGCCGTGACTCTCCCATACTGGTGTGACTTTATTTTATTCCCAGAATAATTCATATTTCCCATTACTTTAATCTGTACATCCCTGAAGATTGTGTTCTGAAGTGCTTCATGTATGTCCCTATTTCTCTTGCAACGGATGTCCCTCACCTTTTTTGTGTCGGCCGAAGTACTCCGTGAGGAAATCTGCGGAGGTTTCTGGATTAAGGCGAAACCTGTGTGTGTTCCGTACATGCCAGGTGTTAAATGCTGTACCCACCCGAGCCCCGGAGGCCCGGGGGGTTGTAGCTTCCCCTCCGGGCTGTGGTACAGCCTTTGGGGACGGCGTCCCTCGGCAGCGGGACGCTGCCTGCCATGGCACCCACCACCCTGACGAACCGAACTCGGTGGCGATCGTCATCCCGCCCCAGACGGACTTGGAAGAGACGATACTGTCTCTCAGAAACAGTAATAGCAGCATAACGTAAAAGGTTGCTGAAAAGATACTGCTGAACAGGGAACGAAGTTGTGCCAGATGAGGAATGAGCTCTGCGGGTAAGGAATTCCCGAGCGTTACCTGGTGCCGGTGCTTCCAAGTGCTGAAATGATCTGCCGTGTGCTGGAGGCTATTTGTATTCCCCAATACTTAATCGACAGTCGTTATTATAGGTCTGGCAAATTCTTTACTTGATTTCTTTGTCAAAAGACAGGACTCCAATGTAAAAAAAGAAAGAAATGGCAAAATGCTGTTTTCCAGTCCACACACTGAAGTTTTCACGGAATATCCAGTACTGGAAATAAGTTATTTCCAGAAAAACTAGTATTTGAAGAGGCCAGAACAGCTATTATTTTCTCAAGCAATGGTATGAACAGTACACTCAGTGTGGAGCTGAGAGTCATTTGGAACAGCCTCGTTAAAAGCCTGCTGCTCCTGATGGTCTTGGGGAACCAATTTTGGAAGAGCTTTTCTAGCCCCCCGTATGGGAAAAGGTTCACAGAGTTTCCACAGGTCAGATCAGACTGTCCTGCTGTTTGAGCTGCTAATTGTGCTTTCCCTGGCTGCAAGGTGCTCTGCTCCTGTGCTTGACTGTTCCTCTCAGCTGCCCAACATTCAGATACAGATTTCACAAACAAGCTGGGTTTTTTCCTTATTACATTTTTTTTAATTAGGTTTTTTATTTTTTCTTCTTTATGAGTAGGTCCCTTCCTAAACTGCCTATTGAAAGCTTGTGATCTCATCCTGTCTTGGGTAACCTGATCCTGAAATCCACCACCTTTGCGTTAAATAGGTGCTTTTGACGTCTCCTCAGTTTGCTTGTGTTTTCTGGATAGATTTATTTATTATTGTTCTCCTGTTCTGAAAGCTGTTTTGTTTGTTTTCAGCAGCGCTGAGCCCATCCCAGGTTATCTTGTTTGTGTTATTGAAAGACAGAAAAGCGGTTATCAACATTTCTGGGTTACAGCAGAAAAAGCAGAGAAAGAAAAATTAAGTAAATTCCAAACAATGAAGAGCCACAACTAAATTTTAGTGAATTCTGATTACATCACGCATTGTTCACCATTGCTGGCTCAAAGGTGGTTTCCAGCCCCTCTGTACCCGACGGCGTTTTGTGCACCATTGTGCATTGTGGTGGGAGAGGGTCCCCGTCTGGGAGCAGATGCTTCCTCTTACTCTGCACCTGAGAGTGCAATGTTTCCTCTTTGCTCACAGAAAAAAAAAACAAAAACCAAAAATCCAAAAGCAGAAACTGTACTCTTGTGCAGCACTGATCAGCCTTTCCTTTAACGAAGCCTGCTCGATTTGTTTGGTGGGTTGTTTTTTTTTTAACGTACATTAGCCACAGGACAGAAAGGCTACAGGTTGCCAGCTTGCATTTCCCAAAAGCCAGTGTACTTTAGCATCAGGGTTTTTTTCCCTTTCCCAAGTGCGAGCACACCCATTGCAGGACGTGGTTTCGTGTCCAGTTTGAGCACTGCGCAGAGCAGACCTGTAGATAGCAGCAGTGGTCTAACACTTGCTGCTCAGCCCGCAGCGCTGCTGAGCATGAAGCACCCCTGAAAAAACAGCAGAATAAGGTGCCTTTTTGAAAATCAGTGGTCAGTTTCATTTTCTTCTCATCTCCTCACGTCTGTCAGTCAGCATAAATGAAAGTGTGATTTAATTAAAAAAAACTCAGACTAGCAGGTGCTTTCTTTTAGGACAGCGCATTAGGACAGGATGATGTGCCTGTGTTTGGGCAGAAATGGTGGGATCACTAGGCGAGGTTATATCGCGTGTGTCCTGCAAGTGGTCAGGTCCCAGCATCACGATGGCTCCAGGTTTTCAAGGCTTTACAGTGCAATTGCTTAAAACTACTTGAAAGTTTTGTATTTTTTCCTTAGGTTTAATTTTGTACTTGAGTTTCAAGATATATTAATGTAATAAGGGAGAATTTGGCTTAGGTAGCTGTGCGACTAATAAAGCAGGTCAAGTGACATGATTGCTGCAATAGTGTAGTTAAATAACTGCAATTACCTGACAGAACTTGACAGGAAAGATTTGTAACTTTAATTTCTTTCCTTTTACTATTTCACCTCACCTCCTAATAATCTGTATAGATTATAGATAGCTGTGAACAACCGAAACAGACCCTAAAGGGAGTGGTTTCATCCGAATGAAACTGAAAGGAGCGGAAATACCACAAAGCTGCCCTTAACACTGTTGGGATGAAGGCCAGGCTGGGATGGAGCTGTAGCTCATGGAGGGTTTGGAGCCAGGGGATGGAGTTTGGAGCTGTGGGATGGGGTTGAACACTGCCCTGAGCAGCAGCAGGTGCGAGGCGACTGCAGGCACGCTGCGATGGAGAGCCCTCAAGAGCTCCTACAGCCTTGCTCTGCGGTCACCTGTGGAGTGCAGAGCGGAATGGTCACCTGCAGAGCGCATGTTCCCTACACAACACAGAGCGGCCACCTAATTTGTTTCTTTTAAGGTAATTGCGTCTGACAATTTTGCAGGGTCCGAGTCATCTAATTGCTATTGCACTCGATATGATCCCGGGGATGCTGTGAAACCCACTAAAACAACTGCAGAAATCCTTCCCTTGTGTTCATTCACAGTATACGTGCTCATACCGTCTTCTGCAATCAACCTGATTCTTCCCTTCTGAATGTGCCACAGATTGTCTTGGACTGTTTATTGAAAACAGGATGTTTTTGTTAGAAAACACTTGACATACTGGATATCAGCATAGTGATAAGTTTTCTTTTCAGATTTTGAGGCACCTGAGGAATGTTTGTTTAATGTGTTCCAGATTTCTGTGGTCAACACATTTTTAGACCATGCCAGCTAACCCTATGTTGTCTGCAATCTATTCAGACAGGAAACACAGAACAGAGATGAGAAAGGGGGTGTGAAATTACCCAGATTCTGAGGGGAAAGGCGCTTGGAGAGAAGTTAGGCAGAAGGAAGGGTTGTTCCTCCCCTGTTTTCTCCTACAGTTTGGGCTGGGCAGTGCCTCTGTGCCCGCAGATCGCTGTAGTTGTGTTGCTGTGAAGGCTCATTCCCCAGACTTGGGTTAGGACCACATCTCCTCCTAGGTACAGCAGGAGATGCAACAGCCACGTCCTCCCAAGCCTTTGTAGAGTTTCCTGCCAAGCAGGATGGGCACAGCCATGTCACGTGCAAATATTATTACATATGGGATCGCAGAGATTTGTTTAATAATTCAGCTTTTAAGATCTCTTAACTCTGCCCTTAGTAAAAAACCTCACATTGCTCATACTCTTAGAGATGTGATTTTTGGGACCAAATATAGTTAGAATTTCTAGCCACGTAACTCTTTCTCTTCTTTCTTTGTTCAGCTCAAGGAAATGCAGCTACCCCTCTAGGGGTAAGTAAAGGAAGGTTTTTTTCTGGTTTGTGAACTTAAACAGGGACATGGAAATCAGTACAGAAGTTTCCCTCGATGCCTGCTAATTTTTTCTAGTCCTTGCTTGCTGTGTACATAAGCAGGAGCCAGTGCATGTATATTTTGAGATGCGAGTGGGGGATTAAATGTCTCTAGTTAGAACAGCTGTGTTATTGCAGGCAGTTCGGTTTTCACAGATTTAATAATGTGGATAATGACATGAAGATTACGCATTCCCAGTTTCAGTTCTACAAGGAAAACTTTCTAGGAACTTTCTCAGTCCACTGTTTCATGTACGCATGTGGTTGAAGCCTTCAGCACGTTTTTCAGGTCTCCTCAGACACAGCCAAAGTCTCTTTAAAACTTCCCACCTTAGAGCAACGTCATTATCTCTAAACAGATGGCGTGTATTGCAATTGCTTTTTCTGTCCAGCCAAACCCCAAGATAATCTCAAGAAATAAACCTGAACATCTAAGAATTATCTTTAAATGATAAAACGTGAGTTTCAGTGTTTGTTAGTGTCAGCACACATGGGGAGGTGGAGGAGAGCGGGTCTTTTTGCCAAAGGCCGGGATGAGGGGCGTGGATGGAGCCAGGCAGCTCTTCTTGTGGGCAATGTGGTGCTTTGAGCCAAGTGACATGCCAGCGGCCAGGTCCCTGTCCAAGAGGCATGATCCTGGCTGGCAAATCTGTATGCTGTGATTACCCAGTAATTAAAGACAGAGAGAGGAGGAGGCTCTCCGGACTCCCTCAAATCTGGCTCTGTGCTGTAGTAATCTGGAGTAGGAGCAGTGTCAGGGTTGGAGGCGTGAACATCCTCACATCTGGAGTCCCACCAGGGATTCCTGCTCCTCTCCCGCTAGCTTGTGAAGCCAACCCATAGCTCTGTCCTGCAGCAGAGCCCAGGGTCCCAGCTCCACATCTGTCGTGGACGGCTCCCACCTGACTATGGGCTCAGGTTCAGATCACGCTTGGGATCACAGTACCTGTCTGACGGGCTTAAACTAGAGACTTACAGTGCATCCAGAGCACAACTGAACATGAACGCTAGTGTCCAGCAGTATGCAACAAAATTGATGGAGATATGGCATATGCTTTTAGGCTTAAGTAGAAGTGTCTTAAAATACAGAATGAAACTGTCTAGACTAGAAAGGAGGAAAAAAAGCTGAGAATAGTTTTATTTGCTGTTTCGTGAAACTCGGTTTCTTGTGTGTTCTTATTACAGCTCATTTACGTAAGGTTTTTTCCTTTTTTTTTCCCCCTGCCACTTTGGCTGTTGCCACTTCAAAGTCTAGGTTCAAATAACATACGAAATGTATCCATGCACTATCAAACTTGATAGCCCTGCCACTTTATGCAACTATTTATGGATACAGGGACAAACTTTGAGTAACACTGAGACCTGAGTAGAAAGGAGCTAGGGAGAAAAATTATTTTATCCAAATAAAATTATATTACGTCAGTAAGTTTGAAAACATTTGAGTGTTGCATCGTTTTGCATTTTATGGCGCTGCTGCTGCATAAGCAGGGTACTGAGAGTCTGGGTCCAAAAGGGGATGTAAATTGCTTTCTGAGAACGATTGCAATTGCAGTGCCTTTGCCTTGCTGGGGAAATGTGGGTTAATATGCTGCTCACATCTGTGTAATAGAAACCCAGAAGGCATCTTGCTGGAATTATGGATGCCAGGCATTTTCCAGAGCCTTGTCAAAAGCTCAGTTCATTGCCAGTTGCTAATTTAAAGATACCTATATCCTGTGTCAGGACAATTTTTTTTAAAACGGAGAAGAACCTAACCTTAGAAAGGGTGTAGGTGCTTTAATATTTCATGGACCTTAATTGGTTTAATTGGTGTTCCATGCACTGCAAATGCCCAGTATTGATGGCTTCTTCTCTTACCAGCACATGGCAAGAATGACCATTTGCAAGCCAGCAGCGGTTTCGTCTTCCATTCCGTGTTGAGGCATTTCAGTGACTCTAAAAACCAATACTTTGTCACATTAACACCCAAGACCAGCCATCTATCGGGATCCAGGTTATAAATAGAGATCCTCCCCAGAAGCCTAGTCTTACCTGAGACATCCATCCGCAAGTGCTGCCAGGCGTGATCCTTGCATGCACCTCACTGCAGTGGATCTCTCCTGCAATGGGAGGAGGGCTTGCACACGTTATTGCGCATAGCACGCTTTCCCAGCTCAACGAGGTGAGAGCACGTGCTCTGTTGGGTTTGCTCAGAGGAAAGTCAGGCTTCGGTCGTCTTTGGAGGACTGTGGGAAACGAGAACGGAGCAGGGGAGGCAGTCAGTCGTGCCATGTTCTTCTGCAGAGCCTTCGTAACACACCAGCTCTGCTCTGCCAGGACTGTCACTTTTCTGTGTTTAAACTGAATATATTTCCTCCTTTTTTTTTTTTTTTTTTTTTTTTTTTTTTTTCAAGACGAGTGCATTCAGCCAAGTAGCACAGTAGGTGGTATTAAAAAATCCCGCGTGACCGCGCCGCTTCCCTGTAGCTATTTATTGTACCATGGACTACAACAGCTGCACTGGGCTTCCACGTGACATACATGTCTGGTCTGTGCCAACAGATCAGTCAGCCCGTCAAGCCCTCTTATTTATATTGCGACTTTCATAGCAGCAATCTCACCCCGCTTCACGTGTTATAATTAGACCTTGAAAACCAGTTCAGATAAACATAACTCAAATGTTAAAAATCTCCAAACTGATTGACATAAACAAGTAAGGCAGCGCGGGGCTGGGGAACTCGGTTTTGATGAGTTCTTGCCAGCATGACTTTGGTGTACTGGATCGGCTCCGTTTTGAATGAAATACAGCTTTCGTGTACTGGTTTCACTTTGCAGCAAAAAAAGAATGTTTCTCCCCTTGGCTAAACTGAAGACAGTTAGCTGGGCAAGGAAGAAATATCGCATGGTGCATTTGCAGGGTGGCGGTCGTCGTCTTTGGTTACGTTACCTTACAGCAGAGCAGGGTTCACTTATGTTTATCTGTCGCAGAGTTGGTATAGCTCAGACCTTGTCAATGCTGTGGATGTGCACCATGTATAGCCAGTGATCTAATTTCATTGCAGATAGGCAAAACTAATTAAAAGACACTTGTATCCTGCAATATAGTTGGCTGAAATATAAACTGTAATTGAATAGAGAGAACTTGTGTGTGGCCCAAGTATAAACCAGTGGGGATTGTTCTGGTTGAAGAGGAAGAATTAAGGAATTTGAGATGCAGACCTTACACTGTAAGAAAAAGGAGGAGACTCTTAGAAACATGGCGGTTGTATTGTTATTAGGGCCTCATTGTGTTTCAGCAAGTTAAGAATCTCCTCTTTGAACTCAGAAATTCAGTTTGCACATGTATTCAGTCAATGCATCTGCTTCCTTTCCCGGTCCTGACAGACTCTAAGATGTAATACCTGGAATCGGAATTTGGGAGCTCCTGTTGGCCACCTTTATTTCTTGGCATTTCTCCAATTTTTACATATACTGCATGCCACAGGTTGGAGGGGGAGTGGGTTATGTGTGGGCTCCCAGGAAATCCTAAGTTTGAGACCGGAAGTTCATGAGGTGCTAGCTTTCAACATCATTATTCTTATGAAAGTTAAAATTTAATTAGCTTCTTCCTTGCTTTGAAAGCATTTGACAGTCCAGGAGTCTTCTTTGCCAGAGACAGGAAAAGAACCCAAAAACCCGTGGTCTGTAACCTATTGAGAGGTGTAATCATGCATAAAGGGAAAAAAAAACCCCACACTTAAATCCAGGAAATTTTAATTATTTAAACTATGTTTCTTGTCTATAATAACCCAGATCTTTGCAGCCTTAAGAAAAAAAACCCCGTAGATTGTCACTTCAGCCAGTGCTGGCCAAAGTAAGTATGCTATACCCACAGAAAGCATTTTACTTACTGGTGTAAAAATTATATGCTGCACATGTATAAGTTACTAAAAAAAGCATAAGAGCTTCACAAACTAAGCAGAGTTCCCTGCCATATGTCTGTAGGGACCGTAGGATCCTGCCCATGGGAATCATGCTCACAGTCCCATGAACCAGATACAAGTCACACACTAATACAAGCAACAAATGTACACATAAGCAGAGATTTGCTGCAGGGGCCCACAGCACTTCGCAACGTAAATGGTGCTGGTTTACCTGATAGACCCAGAAATGTACTGTTTGAGAGTTTCACAGGGTGTGCCAGGGTCAGAGAGAGACCTGTGAGCTTTCACGCTTGTGGTTCAAACCTGCGCACACAATGGCACCGAATAATGGAGATACAGAGTCAGAAGGCGGATGAGCTGTGGCTCGGTACGGCCGAGCAGCCTGCACCACGGCTGCGAGCAGGACCTGGGTGCTTTTACGAGCAAATCCCGTTCTGCACCACTAACGAAAGTTTGCAAATCGCTGGCTTCTGAGAAGGAAATGGTATGGTGATGAAAAGTATTAATGAGATTGAAACTATTTTAAAACTGCTAAAATCGAGCTCAATTGTTTAGGAAATGCTGCTGAAATTTATAGTGGGTTTAGTGCAGGTTTAATAGCAGTCCTGAGGCTGAGAGAAATAAATTGAAGCTCTTTAAAAGAAAAGTCCATTAGAACAAAATCACTCTGAATATAAAATGCAGAATCAACGTAACAATCTCAGAATAAAGCAAAATGTTTATCTGCTTCAGGTAGTGAGAATTACTTTGACATTAACTTTGTTGCTGCAAGCCATGTCAGAGTGTTTCTGGCAAAGCTGCAGACAAAGAATTTATAGCAATTCAATCCAAATGTAACAAAAAGTATAGCTCCGGGAAGCTGGACAGCGTTTCCTCTGTGGCATATTCTGCAAGTGATAAAAATCCATTTTAATAACAGATGCGTGTTCATAATCACGGTCGTCAAAGGAGAGCTGCACATCCAGCATACCTTGGAGATGTCTCACCAGCGCATGAATAGGGATCACACTCAGCATCTCCAGAAAAAAACCTGTGGAGTCAGATGCGGGGGCGGAGATGGGGGCAGTTTGGTTGATGCCAAGAAGGAAAATGTCACTTTGATTCTTTGTCTGCTATCATGGTTACAAGAATTAACTTAGGCAGCAAGCAGCCCCTGCTAGCACTTTGAAAAACAACCTTGTGGTTGGTTGAGATTCGAGGGGAAAACTGCTTTTTGGGGATATAAGCAATAGGTTCTGCTCACATTTTTGTGCTGCTTCACGCCATGGGGAGCAGGCTCGGCTGGCTGCTCTGTGCTACCAGCACACAGTTAAGTACTGAAAGTTTCCTTTAGGATCTAAAGTACAGAACATATAAACTATCATCCTTGCAAATTAAACAGCCTGACACCAGAAAACACCTTTTTTTTTTTGTCCTGCTCTTAAATTCCATTTTTCTTTAACACTAGAAATGTATAGAAATGCAATACATTGAAGCAGAGCTGTCGCAGGGATGTCCAAGCACAAAAACATACATACGCTGCTGGTGAGTAACAGCAGCAGGGGAGGAAAGAGCAAATCTTATCCAGGAGGAGCTGGCACATTCCTGTTATGCTGGGTCCTGTTAGGCCCTTCAGACTGATACAGAGCAGATCCCTATCTACAGGAGCACATACAAAGAAAATAAAGGCTGCAACAGATTTTTTATGATCAAAACCTATGGCTTCAGGGAGAACTTGTATTGCCAGGCTGATAAATAGATATTTTTATTATTATATACAGGTTTATTTCCTTGCAAAGAAATAGCATCCACAGCAAAGTTGCTGTGAAAATTGCCTTTGAAGCCTGCTGCAAAAATTGGGAGATGACTAGGCCTGGAATATTCTGGAAAGACATTGCAATCAAACCAAGGCAAAGCAAGCTGGTGCTGTGGCACCTTACTCAGAAAAGTGGGCCACAAAGGTATCTGTCAGAGAGCTCTTCCCAAAAGCTCTCCCACTGGCTGTACACTGAGAAACAAGGGCCTCGCATAAAGCTGGGCTTGATTTGGCCTACTTTAGTGATCTGCTGGTAGAGGCTGGAGTGCCGAATGAGCGGGGAGAGAGGGTCCTTAGCCAGGCTGCTGTGTGAATCTAGCCAGGAGGCACAGCTTTGAAAACTGCTGTTCACAAGAAGTAGTGTCCATAGGCCTTTCCGAAAGGGTGGCCGTGCAGAGAGATGAGCAGTAACTATAGTGCTCTCCAGCAACACCCAAGTTGAATGTTTCTTTTGTAAGGGCAGAAATAGCCCAAATTAGTCAAATAGTGATAATTCCATAGACCATAGGTAAGTTTCGCACTGTGCGGTCCCATGCACTCCTCCATTTCCATTGCTGCAGGCGAAAAGGGGCTCCCAGATGTCATCTTACCCTTGAGAACAGCTCGCCCTAGCCTTTCCAGTCACGCAGGGGGCTCTGAAGGTGTGACGGCAAGTAGCTGCCGAGTATTTAATCTGCGTGCTGGGGTGCTGCTGAGAAGTCCAGCTCCCTGCAAAGCGGTGGAGTCAGAAAAGAAACTGTTCTTATGGGAATCACAGCAAGTAGGTAGGCTGCTGCATCCATCACATTTCTTCCAAACATCCCACCCATATCCTGAGTGGAAAAAAATAGGCCCTTACTTCTCTAGCAAGGAAGGGTACTCAAGCAGTGCTAGACCAGATGGGAAGAAGATCTCCTAAGCCAGATACATGCTTGCAAAACCCTGTGGAAAATCCCCTGTTTCTATGAGGGATTCTTCCCTGGTTATATTTTATTTCAAAGGTTTCATTTGGGAATAGAGAATTGTAATTTATTTTTAGAGAAGAAAAAGTCAACATGTAAAGTTCGTATTTCAAATTCTCACTGATTGCAGTGCTGAAAGGCCCTATGCAGAGCCAGCTGAAAATACTTGCCTTTAGTGTGTGTTGGGAAGAATCTAAGCATACGACTGAGATGCACATACAGGAGTTTTTGTTAAACAGCCATTTCCATTTCCCTCACATTTCAACAGGCATGTGTTTCAAACTGTCATCTTAAAAGCCCTGCAGCTGGATTTTTGGGTGAGAACATGAACTTCTCCCCTACTCCTGGCACAACCTGCCATAGCAAGGCAGTTTCCTATGGCGTGGATTTCCCCATCTGTAAGACAGGGATGACAACTCCAACCTCATCTGCTGAGTGCTGCAGGCTGGCGGGCATGAGCCAAATCATCACTTCAGAAGAAATAGTTATGTGTTTATTATATACACATGAAGTGCTGTGGTCAGATACTCAAGAACCTCATGGGCTCAAGCTAAGTGTGAGAAACAGGCTGTTGGGACCGAGGGGGGGAAACAGTCCGGGGGAGAGGGGTTCTTTTAACCTTCCTGCCCTCCACTCTGTGACAACCCGCTGCTGAGGACAGCTGAAGGAGATGCACTGAATCAGCACGTCTCTCAGCTGCTTTGGCCACTCGCCCTCCTTGCCCACTCTTTGGGCTTCCCTGGCTATGGCTCGGTCTGTATTTATACCACACTCCCCAGATACTGCAGTGGCCGCTGTGGTATAAATACTGCTAGACAGCTGTATATCACTCTTGTCACTGAGAGCTCCGCGTATGGTACAAATATGATTTAGCAGTGGGTCTCTGTGGTGGAAAGGAGGGTTTTGGGCTGCTTTCTGACACCATGACTTCTTCCATCGCTGAACTCCCACATTGAGACTTTGTGCCTGTGTATATGTTGAGGGAAGTTGAGATAAACTTGGGGCAAACCTCTTTCCTTAGAGATAGCATCCTTTTGAGCCGTGCCACAATAGACACGAACTGTAAGGTGTGTTACTCCTATAGCATCTTTGCATGGCAGGAGAGCCCAGGGCTTCACAGGCCTGATAATATAGCTGCTTAGTTTTTGGGCCAAAACCAGGTGGTGCAGAGTGCAGGCTTGAGGCACTTCATCCACCTCCGCTTCTGCAAGCGCATCCCTGGGGCTGATCAGGGAAACCAGTTGCAGTCAGCACAGGAGGGAAGTCATGGGCTGCTGGAGGGGTGATGGTGGTGGTCGTGGTCAGGGTGTTAAGCAGGGGGTACCCTGCTTTTAGCCACATGGATACTGGTTGCCACACTTGGCAGGTTCAGAGTATGGAGAGATTAGTAGCATAGGAAAGTTTAAACAAGTAGGGGGCACAGTGCACGTGTGCTGAGCTTCTCATCTTATTTTGTTCCATTTTCCAGGAGGAAAACAAACAAACAAACACAACATCTTTTTCCATTGTGATATGTGTATGGGACTTGGAATAGCTTTCGTGAAATGCTCGGGCTATGTTAGGGGTCTCTACATAGGAAAATGTGTAAAACTTCTAATAGAGTTAGAGGAGAAGAAATAATACAGGGTTCTGCTTTAAATCTCCAGGAGTGCCCCCAAGGGAGGTGATTATAAAACACTGTGGTTTTATGTTGGTGAAAAGTTTCAACATCAGAGCTGTCAAACACAAGAATTAGGGAGGCTGATTCTTCTTTTATCAACTAAAAGTCTGACACTCTCCCCTCCAACATTGCTAAATTTGTTTGGCTGTTTCTATTAATTTAGTTGAGCAACTACACAGTGCAGGAAAGGAAAACAAGGTATTTGTAGTGAAGCTAATTATTTGTTGAAAAAGCTAAAATTTCTTCTGATCCTTCAATTATGAAGCCAAATCCAAAATCTGAGGAGTCAGTCATCCGTTTGTTTTTGCACTGTGACGTCTGCGTGGGCACGTTGGAGAATGGTATTTTAATTTCTGCTCTCTGATCTCTTTTCGGGGAGAGGTTAATGAGAAGGGCAAATACCATATGCACAAATGAAGACGCTTACTGCTTTGTGAGTAATCCTGAATACAATTTTAATATAGATATACGGAATAAAATAAGTCTAAAGAGAGCGGACAGAGAGTAGAGGTAGCAGTTACAGTTTGTAATTTCTGTCGAGGGAATGGCAAAGTCCTGAAACTCTTGCAGGCAATACCTAAAAGCTCATCTACTAAGCGATTGCTCTGAACCCCCTTCCTTCCACTTGAGGTAGCCTTGTGACTGTTCAGATGAGCCATGAAGGTGGCCCGTCACCTAAATTTAAAGATCAGATTTAAATTTCTACAGCTGGGGTTAGCACATGATATCTGAAGCCAGAGGAGTGGAAAAATGGAATTGTTCTTCTTGGCAGGGCTTTCTCCAACAGCTAGAGTTGCCCAGTTTTTCTCATCACCTAGTCTGGATATTCTTTTGTTTTATTTTTTAATGAGAAGAGAAACAGATGGGATTTCAGCTAGAAGTTGTGCTCTTTGTGCAGTTGTCGTATTGCAGCATCCTTGCCTCATCCTGGCATCCTGCGAGCAGGACGAGGAAAGAAATGATGCATACTGCAGACCGAACGTACGTAAGGTGGCTGATGCTGTTCTTGACTTTGCATCCAGATCTCTGAGCTGCCTTGCTTTGGGCTGTGGGAGGTAAGTGGGCAGAATGAGAGGTTCAGAGGGTCACACCCATGTCTGGGGGATTAGCCAGGGACTTCTCGTTTGCCTTTTGAATGAAGGGTGAGCAGCCCTGTCTGCACCAGGCTGCCCCTTCCCTTCTCCCTGAAGGCAGGATAAAGCATACCTTTCGAGTCAGGCCACCCTAAGTCATCCATGGAAAACAGCGCAAGCGCCAGCCTTGCTGAGCAGAGGGAAATGCCTTACTCTTTTGCTCTCGCGCATAAATTTTCTTAGAAGAAACCACCTGACAGGCATTTCAAGAGAGTGTCCAGGAAAGAGCAGCCGAGCGGGTGCCAGCGTGGGATTCTCCACATTGCTTCCCACTGGTCGGCGGGCCTCTCCTTTTTCCCTTGCTCCCACATCTGCAGAGAGCCCAGGAGATTTTTCTCCTGCAGCCCTGCGGAGCCGAGTTGGCTGAAGGGGCGCGTGTTTGGGGAGAAAGAGCGGCAGGAACTGGACTCAAACCAACTTTTCAGCTCATTCGCAGTTTTACAGTCAAATACATCTTTTGAATTTAAAAAAAGGTGGTAACATTTTTACCTCTTCTAGCTTCTAATTTTAGCTTTTAAAATGAGTCTTTTCCCCTAACTGAGAAACACGGAGACATTTTTTTTCTCAGTGAAATATTTTCTTCCCAATATCTTCCCACTGGTTCTGTTGATTGTCCTGGGAGTTCCCACTTTGTCAAGACCCTGCAAACATCTGCCGCCTCGCTGGCTTGCAGATGGTGCCACTACCCTGAAAACTAACCACGTTTTGACCTGTTAGCAGAGTCCAGGCCTTTTGAAACCACGAGTAAGGTGTTCTCCTTGGCTTGTGTGGATACATAGCATAAAACAACAAAACCAAAACCTTCAAGCATTTCTGTGGCACTAAGAAAATAATAGTAGCATGAGAGGAAGGGAAGGAGGTGACAGCAGAAAATACTCTTCCAAACACACTCCTTTCTCGTTTTTAACTTCTTAACCAACTCTTTCACTGTATTTTAAATGCTTTTACCACTTCACTTGAAGCATTAGCAAAGGAGAAAAATTGTTACCGAAAGAATAATGCAGGCAGTGGCACACTTCTAAACTTTTGAATCAGAAAAGTGTTTTGTTTCTCATTACTCTTGTTATTTTAGAGTAGGTAAAATATATCTAATTCAGAAACTGTTGACACAACTGTGTGTTGTGCTTTGATTGTGCTCGGCGATACTACCAGCGAAAAAAGCCTTGAGTGGTGGAAATGATGCTCTGGAGATGTGTTTCCGTAGTGCCAGCAGAGCAAAGACAGACGAGAACAGCCCCAGGTACTGAAGCCATGCGCCAGCTCGCTTGGGGGGCTCGGGTGCTGGAAGCAGCTTGTGAGCTGGGGGCAGGGTACGTGAGGCTTGGGCATTTTCTTCCAGCATAGGTCATGCACCATCAAACTTGCAAAACAAATGGGCAGGAGCCAGACAAGCTAGCAAAAGGGCAATTACAGGGTAGATAGGAACTAAAAGTACTGAAGAAGGAATGATGGAAGAAAGAAAAAACCTGGAATGGAGAGGTGAGAGGCAGACAGCAAAAAAGAAAGTCCAGAGCCTAGCTGTCGTCCTAGCAAATACTTTGGACTATATTTAAATAGCTTTCAGTATCTGTGGGTCACGGTATAAACAGCTGCTCCTCCTCAAGGCTAATGTCATTAGGGAGAAAAACAAAATCGGAATTTGTAAACACACATCATTCTGGGGGTTCCTAATGCACCCTATGTGTTAAGAATACCACATGGATATGCTTCTGGTTTTGAGCAGGGATTCCAGAATGGCGGTAGGGAATATATATTTTCATTAGAATGAGAATAAATATCTCAATCTTAGACTTAATTAAAATGATATAGCTCTTTAAATTTTAACACTAAATAGCTCTGGAGCAGTATCTCTCTGTGGTAGAGAAACTGGGCCTCCACTGCAGATTTGTAGGCTACAAAACAATATTGCATAAGAAGAAGTCCCCGTGTGGGTGCGTACATGCCCATGTATCTGAGAGGAGGAAAACACCAGTAGGCAGGGGCCGTGGGAAGCTGTTTGAGGTAGGTACAGGCATACCGGCTTGCCTGCAAGGTGCTGCCTGGGTGCTGGGCAGGTAGCAGTAGTAAACTGGTGGATAGCTCGAACATGAGAATTTGCTGGTTTTAGAGTTTATGTGTCCAAAATGGACTGCACCTTGGGAAATGTAGGGACTACCAAAGTTTTATCGCTTGCACGGCTCGGAAGTAGGACAGGGATAGCGTTAGCCTAACACGATGTGAAAACAGTGTCCGTCATTCTCCGTGTCACGCTGCAGAAGGGCCAGTCTGGCAAGAACGGTCACTTCTAACAGGCAGAAGCGACCCTCTTGCTTTCCTCAGTAACCAAAGCGCAAATGGCTTATCTCCGTTTTACGGGCCGGAGAGAAAGGGTGAATGATTTCAGAAACACGAAGGGGCCAGAGGTACTCTGGCTCTACCAGAAGTGTGGTCCAGAGACCACTGACAGCTGTGGTGTGGGGTAGGCAGAGGTTGAACACAAGAGGTGTAGGACGGCAGGGGGCAAAGCAAGCTGGCAAGACCCCGCTCGGCGCTCATTACACCGAGCATCCACCCGTGCTGGAGAATTTCATCACAGGTGGGTGTGATGATGCACAGCAGCACCTCAGCCGAGAGCCTCGCATTGCAAGGAGAAAGTGAGGCTCGGTGTTTGAAGGAACCATCTCTCTCTGCGGGTCATTTCAACCCAATAGCTGCCAGGTCTGTGCGTCCATCCTCCCAGATGCCACCGCTGCCGAGCGCCCCAAGGATGGGGCTCGTGTGATATTTAGAGAGCAGCATATCGCCTTTCCTCAGAGCTTGGTCTGGCAAGGCACGGGAGGTGATCTAGCAGAGGAATTTCAGCCTCCAAGGCCTGACTGCCCTCTGGGGGTATTTCTGTTTGGATGAACTGGTGTACAGAGGGGTAATATTAAGTGTTGGCATATAAGCATACATGCTAAAATGTCATAGGAAAATTAAAGTTGGAAGGGATCTTTGGAGATCTTCTAGCCCAACCTCCATCCATAAGGCTGTTGCCCACCATCTGTGCAGCTATCAAGGGCTCTTGTATGAGTTTTTCAAAAGTTTTTGTCAGTGCAGTGATTGCATCGTAATTATCTCGTTACGTAGCCATAAAAAGCAAGCATGAATGTAAAAATTGGGAGGAACGAGAAGAAAAAACAACATCAGAGCTCTTAATTCTTAATCCTCAGCAACATCTGAGTTAAACCAGAAGTCAACTTCCCTAATGTTTACCCACTGATATGTGTGGGTTTGCATCTAATCTTTCACTTGAGTATTCAGCGTAGATTATGATTCAAAATTGGTTATGTAGTCAGAAAGCGTGCTGCCTTAATGAGTTAAATAGTGCTTGTTCACGCTGGATTTGCAGACTTTATTTTCCAAGAGGATGGGGAAAAATGTTATTTTTTTTGTTAGAGTAGTGAAAGCGTAATTGCAGAACGTTGCACCATGAATAATATGATTATTTTTGGAAAGAACTGAGGGTGAAACAGCCTTTTAAGACAGGAAATGTGAGACAACGGATAACCAGTACTGCCCATAGCATATGACACAAGAACAACAAGAAAATATTATGAAGGAAGACTTGCAGAAACCTTTCTTTCAACATAGCCCTTCTCTGTTCGTATACACTTACATTCACACAACCTTTCCTAAGACTCGTGTGTTTGCTGTGCAGTACAAGCTTTGTTGCTGATACAGGAAATGTTTGGGGGTTTTTAACAATGTGTACTGTACTGTCTGTCATGAATCCTATTAATCTGACCGGGACGCTGGTACCGGAAGGAGCCTGCTGCCTTTGTGCGTAGAACAGCAGGGCTGTGTGCGGTCCAGGGCTGAGTAACGCCACGCAGTTTCACGCAGGCATCAGTGTGGTGAGGAGCTGGAGCCCGGTGGCCGGAGCAGAAGAGGGCTCAGTGCGGCACTGAAAGGTGACTGCGAAAAAGAAAAAAAGCCTCAGAAAAAATAACCTGAGCAGCAACCAGACGTAACTCAGGCCAGCCCAGCGCAGACCTTTGTGCCCCTCCAGTGGCTAATCCACAACAGAAGTTAAGGAGAGCTGCTTACTTCCCTGCTGCACAGCTACCCAGATCTACCACGGCAGGATTGAGCATCCATTCACCTAAATACCTAACAGGGCCCCTGCATTAAATGCTCTGACAGCCCTGAGGCCAGCACATCAATTCCTTCCCCTGTGTGCACAGTGCTTTTCACCCAACAGGAGAAATGTTAAAAAATAAATTAAAAAAAAACCAAAAAATCACACTCCAGCAGGGAGCATTAAGTACTCCTCGGGGAGCTGAAGGTGTGGGATAGAAAAGTGCCAAGGAGAATAGAATGGAATAGAATAGAATCATTAAGGTTGGAAGTGACCTCAAGGATCATCTAGTCCAACCATCCCCCCACCACCTATTACCCACTAAACCATGTCCCTAAGGACCACATCTAACCTTTCCTTAAACACCCTCAGGGATGGTGACTCCACCATCTCCCTGGGCAACCCGTTCCAATGCCCGACCACCCTTTCAGAGAAGAATTTTCTCCTCATCTCCAACCTGAACCTTCCCTGACACAACTTGCAGCCATTTCCCCTTGTCCTGTCACTAGAGGCAGGGCTGCAGCCCTGCTCCCCTCTATTTTCTCTTCCCCACCCAACACCTCTGTCCCAGTGAGTATTTTGCTCCCTGAGAAAGCAGGTAATTTGAGATGTAAATTAAAGTTTGGATACCTAAAAGTGCATCATAGCTCACCATGTGGCAAGGAAAAACGTAGCCTTGGATATGGGTAGCCAGCCATTTCAAAAAGCGCTGTAGTAAGCTCTGTGGTGGTATCAGCAGGTAGCTCTGATTTATGTGTGACATAACCGGTGTGGTTTCTTCCCGGAGGGGTATCTGCATCTAAAAATAAACGTGGCACAGTTTGTGTTTTTGGCAAGATGGCACAAATACTTTTCAAATTACTCTGTTCGCCAGAAAACAATTGCGCTTTGCTCTCTGACGAGCGCCGACACCTGCTGCCTTCTGAAGTTTATTTGCAGCGTGAATCATCAGCGGGGCCTTGAAGTGCCATCGGTCCATGTTAGGCTCTGGAGACCTGGAACGCACGAAGACCTGGCCTTTTATGGACTCCACCTGGAAGCCCATCTTCTGCTGTAGCATCTGAATCTTTGTTTTGTTTCTCGCCCTCCGTCCCTCCCCTGGGAAGGGAATATAAGCTGTGTATCCAAACGATGGAGTGCATGCCGCTGCCGTTGCTGTTCACTCAAGGGCACTGGGTGCTTCATACAGCTCTACCCGTCTAGGTGCTGAGGAGCTAGCTTTCCAGCTTGCCATCCCCCTGTGCAGAAGCCAAGCACCAAGCAATCTTTGCCACCCTGTGGTCTGTAAAGGAAATTAATGAAACGTGAACACATCCATGGTCTAAAAGAGCAATGAAAGGATATTTCTGTACAAAGACATATAAGCTTTTCTCATCAAAAATATGGTGAAAGCTGGTCTGTCCTGTAACTTTCAGAGAACTTGTTTACGTTACATTATTCCCCAAACTGCCAGTGGCTTTGCAGCCATAATCTGGTCTTTAATTCTTTCTCTGTGCATTTCACCGTATTAAAAAAATATTTACAATATAGAGCTATAAGGATCATAACTGTCTCTAGCTCAGAGCTGCAGAAACTCAATGCTTCTAAATGCCCTTGGATGTGAACGATGCTGTACAGTAGGCACCAGATGTTATTACAGCAACATTTACAGCCTGGCTGGCCTGTTGAACAGTGAGGGGCATGTTAAGAAATGCACTAGTACCATGAGTTCCTTGGGAAAGGGAGTGGAAGGCAAGTCATGATGTGGCATGGTTTTCCAAGCTGTAGAGAGAAAAACTGCATAAAATCCCTGTGTTTGTGTGTCTGTCTGTGGCTGTTGGTGCTGGCAGTAAATTCAGGGTTTCCTACAAGTGAAGAGCACACGTGCAAGGGAGCAGGGTGTCGAGATACTAAAGTTAACACCAGACAAGCTAGTTCTGGAGCCAGAAGCAGTACAGCCACCTCACCGAAGCACTGTGCTGGGAGTAGCTGCCTCGGCTGAGGCGCGTGTGGTTAGTCTGATGCGGTCCTTTCCTCTCGGGTCTGTGCTATACAGCAAGGTTGTGGGGTGTAGGTATCTGTAAGGGTTGGGAGGGGTGTCATCCTGCACTGCCTGGCACAGAGTGGGCATGTCCTGGGTGTCCGTGCGTACCTCTTGTTATGCATGCTGTTCCCATGTCCAAAGCAGGAGCCTCTCGAATGCCGGAGCTGTACATGCACCCTGCGCTCCCGTCCTGACACAAGACAGCTGCAGCTTGTCTCTCTTTCCCCTTTGCCACCTATGGCAGTGAGGCATGGCTGGCAAGGGCTTAGCTCTCCTTCAAATTCCCAAATGTCTTCTGCCTTGAATGAACGTGACCCATCTAGACCTCGATTAGATGTCTACCGCCCCCGATCCTCTTGTGCATGGCATTTCAATATGATTGACTTAAACCCTGAGGGCTTCGAACCTGCTCTCCTGACATGGATTAGTGCTGCTAAAATATGGGCACAGCAGATGTCTCTTCTGTCCCACAGGTGCCAATCTGTCCCTTAGGTGCCCCTAAACTCATCTCCCTTGCTGCTATTTAGCAAGGGACTCTGCAAGGTGCCTGCAAGCACTGGTCCCATCTCAGAGAACCGCTAAAGCTCTGCGGTTAAGCATTAGCTCATTTAAAATGTGGTTACAGCATTGCAAGAACTTGCCTGTAAAAGGCAAACGGTAGCACTGAACGTAAGCTCTAAGCTGGGAGACAAGCAGGTGAAGTTCTCTGGGAGTTCCCATGGGGCTATCAGACAAGTTTGAAAAAGTTCAAATAAAGCAAGTTGCCAACCTTACCCAGCAAAGGCAAAAGGAGCCTGGCTGTGTCTCATAGGCAAATGTAGCCAAGCTTTTGGGCAGAGGTCACTTCCAATCCCTCAGTGGGCAACAGTGCCCTCTGTCTCTTTGTGCCATACGGAAGGGTTTTGTAAAGCAACTGAGCAAAGGACTCTGGCTTAGGACCAGCACAGCAGAAGGGTAGTGACCAGTTGATGAAGGCTGCTGAAGCCTCACTGAGACCTTCTGGCTAGAAACATTTCATCTGCCCCTCCTCTGTACCATTGCACAAGCAGACCCCATGAAGGACACCAGCACAGCCTGGCCATGTTCAGGTGAGAGAACGAGACCAGCCACACTCACAGGCTTCACCGAAATCCAGAGGCAGGGGTAACTGAGCTAACTGCCCCACTACTGGGGGTGCACAGACAACTCCCCAGCTGCTGTGCCTGCCAGTGTTCACACTGGAACAGGTCCTGCTACTGCTTATAGATGCAGATGGGTTTTCTGGATGAAATTCTGGATCACGGAAAGGTGCAGGAAGCTTCAGAATCTGAGAAAATTGTATTTTGCTTGAACACAACATACACTATTAAGGTCTGCTGCTCAAACCAGCTTATTTTCTTTGAGTGGTTTAAACAAAACTGCATTTCTTTTTTCTTACATGCTTAACTGAAAATTCCCAAGGGAGGAATTGGGTCAGATAGATTAAAGCCCAGTTTAAAATGAAATGTCCTCAGAGCTGCCTGTTTGATGTCTGCAGGACATGTGCCAGGTTTACTCTGATCACTTCACTTTTTCTCCTTGCCGCCTCTGTTTCAGCCCCTCAAAGCTTTTTCTGGAGCTCTTCTGTGAGGTTTAGACTCTGATTTTACAGCACCTAGCCGAGCTGGGACCCTGTGCTGGACGGAGCCTTTGGCAGGGACGACAGTATGGGCAAGGACAACTACAGCAGGGCACCCGTTCTGCTGAAAACAGCTAAGATACTTAATTTCAGAGGGCTGCTAACTTACCAATTGCTCATCAAATGTGCAGAGATACTACATGAGTTTGATGTATTGCCATTCAGGTTAATAACCTGCAATAAATGCGGACAAAAAGGAATAGAAAATCCAATGTTGTGTTTTGCAAAATGCCCAGTCTGCACTTCAGGCATCACAAAACTCGGAGCTATTTGGAACCAGGATTTGAGTTGGGTGCCTTTAGTTTGGCAGTAAAACTCTCCTCAAATTCTACTTCTGACCTGGATCCTAGGAGGTGTTTCAAATTAAATCTTGACATTCTGAAATCAGGTATCTTGTTTTAGGCTTCCTTCAAGTGCAGGAGGTGAATTTTATCAGGGTGCTGATAAAGTTAGCTGCTTCTAGGTCAGGGCTCTGAATGCCTAATGAAGGTCAGAGTATTCTCCACGATGGTTATCCGTGCTGCTCGTCAGATGTAATGAGAGATTAGCAAAAGCACAGGCTCTGTTCTGCCCCAGGCACTAAACTGAGAGCAGGGAAGGTATTGTACCAGATACCTCCTCCCATCTGGCAGCTCTGAGAGCGTGCTCTCTACGGAGTGCTCGCTTTTCGTATAGAAAGGTCACGTAAACTTCACACTTACTAAATTTTATTAGCCAGTTCCTGATGGCTCTACTGCATGGCTAGCTTGAGCTCTTCATCCTTCATTAGCAGTGCTAATGATGTTCACTTTCACTCTTTGCTCCCAGTCCCTACGAAAAAGCCTTGACCCCATAGATGCCTGGTGACTGCTCAGCCTGCACTGCTTACACTTTTGTGCAAACGTGGTGCACGTACTTATCCTGTGGATTAAAGCACTCCGAAGTAACTTACTGCTTAGACAGTTCACCTTGAAAATGAGGCGACTGTATTTAGCACCCGTGGGCACTAAACAGGGAAAAATAAATCCAACTTCAAAGACAAACCCAATAATTATGCTTTTACACTGACTTAGTGAAACTTCCCTTTAGAGTATTTTGCAGTCAGACTCTCACGGAAACGTGCTTTATTGTGAACAGGGTACTTTGTATTTGTACTTTGTACTTACTGTGCATTTTAGCAAAGCCCCCCAGCTGCACTGTAACCTTGCTGTGACAACGGTAAATCAATGCTGTGTTTTGGTATGTGGGTTATTTTTCAGTGTCAGCTTTTATTAAAAAATCACCTGTGATTTAACTGTAGAATTTGAGAGTGACTAATGGAGACTCCAAACCAGTACATCTATCTGCACTGTTTTACAAAAAATCTGACAAATTTGGAATGTTAAGTGTTTGGGATTGGCAATACGATTCATTTTTAATCTAGTGCCAAGAATTTAACGTGTACCTTGCCTGAGGTGTTGCTGTGAATTATTGACAGCATCACGACTTTTGGCTTGCTTTTGCCACCCTTCCATGTCATAAATTTGATATTTATCAAAGAAGGAAGCAGCCCACAATGCTTGGACTAGAACAGCAATTACCCTAATGACTGGTGGATCCTGTAGAAAACGTCAACAATTCAGGGCTTTTATTTTTGAGTTTCTGCATTATAGTTTTTTTCCTAACACCCCGACTTCTTTAATGGGAATTTTTGCAAGTAACCGCTGAAGTACATGGCTGTTCTGAAAACATCTGTTGATCTTTATACAGTGCCTCTATAAATAGCCAGTGCAGCTATTGCATCCTTGACTCAACACTTATGTCAGCATTAATGTGACCCAAAAAAAAGTGTCTGTGGAAGATACCAGGTTCTGAAGGCAAAATGCTTTGGGTGTCTTACTTCACCTTCCTATCTTCTGCTGAGATGTGTTTTAGTCCTGTCCAGCTGACAAGGGATGATGGGGATTATTGCTGTGGTACACTGCACTTAAAATCAGGCTGAGGACAGCTGTTAAAATGCTGCCTGATCAATACAAATCCAGGCTGGTACATTGCCATGCTCTTTTGTTTAACAACTTGAAATCCTCTTCTGCTTTAGGGAGGTCAGATAATGTCCAGCTGGGAGGGAATCTCCATCTGATCAAAATGCTGGAGCAGCACCGCAGGTTGTTCAGCAGGTGGAGTGAGCCTGGTATAAATCTGGAGATATGCTGTAAAATCAACGGGCCAGCCGCTCTTCTGGTCAAAATGGGAGAAGGTTCGCCTTGTACTGATGTCAGGGGCACCTGATCAATGGGAAGTGCCCAGGACCTCGTTTTATTTCTCTAGTTTGGCAAATAAAAAATCAGAAAACTTGTTTGTTAAAAAGACTTTGCCTTCTCTGTTTTACTTCTATGTAAGTAACCAATTGTATGCTATTTTAAATGTTAATCCTTATTAACAAGCCTGCTCTTTTGTTCTGCCTTGCTGACCAGCTGTTATAGCTATGAAGTACTGACAACCACTTTGTATTAAAGAAGATTAGATAATCCATATTCTGGTAGGTCAGCTGATCAGTCAGGAAATTATAGCCTCATTCTCTCAGGGGTTATTGATATGAATATCCAGGGAAACACTGTGCAGGAACAGCAGCAAGGTTACATGATTGCAGAAAACTTTGTAAAGCATTACCAGGAATATTAACAGCCCTGCTGACTTTTCTTACTGCTAATGGTGGTGGTGGGGGGGTTCTGCCTAAAACAAAGCCCCAGTATTCGACCTAGGTCATATACTGTATCATCCTCTGACAAGCACAAAAGAAAAATCTATTTCTTGAATTTTCAGTGTTTTCCTTTATGAGACGCTTTTTTAACGTCGGTGCATTTTTAGTATGTTCTTAGTATTTGTTCCCTACAACTAGTACTTAAATTTATAAACCTGGTATCTGTAAATGAAACCTGTGCAGAATGTAGCAGAGGACAAATATGTCTTCATCTCTTGCAGCAGCATACTGTGACAGTCTTGAATTTTCAGCTGCCCAATCATTTCCTGAGTAAAAAATTTGGGAACCAAACTAATTTGTTCAAAAGGCAAACGTAACAAACTTCCTGCGCACTCATACCCGGAGACCTCTCTGTGAAAGCCTGGTGTGACTTGTCTTCAGGCGACATGAATGCGTGTGGGGGCAAGCAAGCTTTTGTACATGTATCTATGTCTTGTCTGTTTGGCTCCTGTGCCAGCTTCAAAGCCATCTGCTCTGGGGCAGAAAAGCCTGCCTAACAGACGAAGGCAGCTGCCGTGAGAGTTTTTGCATGCTGATCTCTCGGCTACTTCTCCTGTAACCTTGGATGACCATCTTTTCTAGGTAAAGAGAGAGAACATGAACCTCTGGGTTAGGATCTGATAAATCGTGCTTTCCCCTAAACATACATCATTAGTTACATTGCTCCTGGTAAGCAAGGGACTAAATTGCGTAACTTGAGATCTTGGCCGCGTACATTAGAGTTTGGCGTGGGTTTGCTCACTGCGATCTATGGGCTATACTCTCTCTGTCGGTGCACAGCTCCTCTCGGGTTGCCATCATACCCCTTCAACTGCTTTTTGCTATATCTGACCACTAAAAACAACTGTGCAGCCCAACCAGGATATGTGTTCACTAGGGCTTTATGGTCAAGTGGTGCTTGGCTTTAACCCAAATCGCTTTAAGTGCCCACCCTCTTCAACTTATTCACAAGAGGAGGTACGGAGCTTTCAGCTGAGAGCAGTGATTTGTCCAAAAAGATCAGCGTGTGCTTCCTTTTATCAGCCAGTGATAGAAAATCGTTACTCTGCATTCTTTGCCTGCTTTATATTCACTTCATATGATCTACTGCGTGGAAAGTCAACTGGCTTGGGCTGCTGGCGTACCAGAATAAGACCTTTGTGGACTCATCTTTTTCCAGCACGGAGATGAACATGCACTAGTTGAAAACATTTGAACCAGGGCTCAGGAGTTCATTCAGGCTAAATATATCATTGTGGTGCTGTTTGAGGTGTCAGGCGCTAAGCTTATATATGACAACTTCTTTTCCAAACAAATGAAATTATACTATTCACAAAACCAGGCCAAAGCACAAATTAGTTTTCATCTGCTTTCCTGTTGACTGCGTAGTCTCAGCGAGACCACTGATCCCAGTTCAGACGGAGCTACCCATCTGGCAGATCTTTTTACTGAAACCCAGCAGTGGGTCTCTAGTACATCATGTACTTCTCCGAGTCCCTAAAACAGACTCAGGGCACTAGTCCTTCTGGAAACCCCATTTGCCTTGCCTCATAAATGGGAAGCAAGGCAGTTTTGTTATGGTGAAGTTTGTGCTAAACGCCTTTGTGCACCAAAGTGACTCATCTGAAGTAAGAAGTCAATTACTGCAGGCTAATGACAGAGCAACTGGGAGTGTATGTGGGTTGAATTCCTCCTTTTCTGGCTATTCAAGGAGCCTGCACTCCCAGTCTGACCAAGTTCCCAAATTGACCAAGTTCCCGGTGCAAAATGGGATGAATTAAAGATTAGTGAACTTCAACGCTGGGCCAGAGAGGCATTAAAGAGAAGAGAGGCTGGGAGATTTCTACAGGCATGTTGCCTGTTTGTTTTCTGTCAGATGATTTTGAATTTAGGGGTTAGAGAGGTTGCTGTTGGTTTTGGTTTTGTTTTCTGATTTTTTTTTAATGTTTGGGGAAGAGGCTTGTTCTAGAAGCATTTTCTCCCATCAGTGCCTAGTCCTGGCAAGGGGTCAGGAAACAGGAATGAAAATACATAAAATAATTGCAAAGGGATAAAACTCAGATTAAGTTGTAGTTTCCCAATCTTCTAAAGCATAGAACAGCAGGTAAGAAGCAGCTTTTGTAGAAAAAAAAAAAATCTAGACTCTTTTTTTTCTTTTAATTTTTAATCTCTTTCACATCACAAACGCTAAAACAAATAAAATCTCTCTGAGGAGGAGCACGTTCTCAGGTTTGGCTCTTGAGGGTCTTCACTGTTGCAGAGGGGACTGTGATGTGGTGCTGAGACAAAAAATGCTCACACAAGGATACCTAAAGGTGAGACACCCCAGCCCAACTTAACCTCTCTGCTTTTGCAGATGAATGAATGGCCAGCATCCCAGCTAGCCGATTTAAAGCTAGCTCGAGTGTCTCTGTGCTAGGTGCTACCCTGCAGCCACAAGCTAATACAGTTGTCATTTGTGTCACTGCATAGCAACCTTTTGTGTCGTCTGGCTTGCACTAATAGTGTAGGAAAGAAAACAGTTACTAGAGTGTGGACAAATAAAATTTCCAGCGGCTCACGCGTTGCTGATCACTTCAGATCTATTTGTGAATTTGGGTTAAATTCAGCAAATAGTTTAAGTTCAAAAAAGGGAAGGAGAAAGAGTCATTAGTGTGTAAATTTCCTGAAACAGAGCCGGGTTTTTGTTGTGTTTCCTCAGTCTGGATTCACGGCGAGGCTTGCAAACCATTCACAGACAGGAGGGGGAAGTCTTCCCCTCTGATTCCCCTCAGCCTAGAGACTTACCCAAAGCAGAAGCCGATCCATGCTCTGTGTGATTCCCTGGCCGTGGCGTGCCGGTGTGGGTGGAGGGGTAGGAAGAAGCCTGGAAGCTGCAAGAGCCTCTGAGCAGAAAAGGCTTGTTTGGAGGATGAGCGTTGCCCCATGGGGTTAGTTTGGCCCCGGGCTTTGGGGGTGAGGGAAGGGAAACACCCTGCGGCGTCCTCCTGGGCTGTATGGGGAGCCCATTGCCCCAGCAGGTTTTCTCATTGACCCTCTTTGCTGATGAGCTGCATGCTCTGGCCAGAAAGTGGATAAATACGTCAGTGTTTTGGCAGAGTGGTCTCCACAGCAGCCAGTATTTGCCCCAAATGCACCCTGCCTCGTTACCGGGATGATGAGCAATTCATCAACTGAGGACCTCCTTGGAGGCAACACTGGAGGATGATGTTGGCAGGTGCTGAGGAGGGGAGGATTCACAGGCAGGTGTCAAGGGAGACGTGGTCAGCATCTGCCTGGCCCAGGGATTTGAATCGCAGGGATTTCAGAGAGCTCATCGCTTCCTGGGAAGCGCTCGACACCTCGCAGGATCAGGCCTGTCTGCTTGGTACACAGAGCCCTACTAAACCCCAGCTCCCGGGTGCTGAAACACCACCCGCGTTTTCGAAATACTGCTGTAGAGGGAAATAGTAGACCTAGTCAGAGAACCTTGGTCGGCTTGAAGAAAAAAAGTGTAGACAATTTTAATGTTTAAAATATTCCTATTTTTCCTAAATCACTGTTGATTAAAAGAATTGTGGGTAACATGGAACTATATAAGCAAAAACCTATCATAGCTGTTGATAGATACTGTATATTTTGAAGGTGAAGCTTGAAACTGCAGTTCAATCAAAACTGCATTATGCTTCAGCATGGCAAGACTGCCCAGTTGATGAAGAATGTGTCCAAGGGCTTCTTACAGTCTTCTAGAGGCTGTATGAACTCACTGCACAAGGATTACAACAAAGTAAAAAAAAAACCAAACAACAAACAAACCAACCCCAGACTGGATGTTGATACTGCTTTTTGAAGAAACAGTATTAAGATGAGAGATATTTACACTGCAAATGAAGAAGTACTTTTGCTTTGGTTAGATACACAAGTGCCTATTCTTGGTGTGCACAGCTAAAGATGTGCAGGTTATGTTTGTATGCATCTCTGTTAAAGGTGTACCTTTGACTATAAACTCTTTTGGAGAGGTTGTCCTCCTGTACTGCAACAGAGAAATGCAGTTTCTCTAAGTTAAAACGGTGTTAAAGTTTGTGTAACAACTCTTACTGTTCCTGTTTCTGAGGCTACCTATTAAGAACTGATGTTTCATAATTTTTTTGTGAAGCATAGGTGCTGAAACTTCGTGTAACATTTCAATTATATATACTGCAGAAAATTATGTAAAAACTTTGGAAGATGAGACTACAGAAGAATGCCTCACATAAAAAACTTTTTTAAATAACCTCAGTTGTTCAGCTGGATGTTGTGGGCTACTGACACAAGTAAGGCTTTCTCATCTCAGTGAGATTTGGCAGGATCAAGGACAAATTTCAAAATAAAATGTAGTCCAATTTAAATAAATCCCTTGCTCTAGTATTACTTGACTTCAGCCAAGCTATCATTTTCCAGCCTCATAAAACTGTCATGTCATTAGCGTTTTGGGATGGTCTTCTTACAAACCTGACCTTTACAATGGATTTTACACCTGGGTTTAAAAATCTCATTCTTCCTTTCCCCCCCCAGTCTCCTCGTGTACCGACTACAGGGGTTTGTGGGACAGGGGCTGGCTGGATTTATAACCCTTCACTATGTAGCCAGCTTCTCACCTGGAATTGTTTAATTTGTCAGTTAGGCAAGAAACATACACAAAATATGTACGTGACCTTAATTCTGGGCAGGCGGATCGCATGCGCTTCATAATGGTGTTTATTGAGCTTCCCTATATATAGAAACTCCAGCCTGAGGGAGGCTTCACTCCCAGGGCGGCTTGATCCTCCTTTTCATCGCCATGCGGTGGGAGGCACTTTAGCCGGCTTTTACTGTAAGCCCCGGAGAGAAACACCCCCAAGGTGTTTGCTGTGCAGACTTCAGCTCGGTGACCAAACATAGGCCCCGTGGCAGGGAGGTGCGCGTAACGAAGAGGGATCGCCTTTCACGTGGCCCTCCGAACACTAGTTATTGAACGCTGCGAGCAAATGAATCCCAGCCCGACGCTGGCTGCTCTCCAAAGCATGGCGATTTCATGTTACAGTCCCATGGTTCACAGTTTACTGCCTGGGCACGCGTTCGTCTGCAGGAGCCGTTCCACGTCAACAAATTGGTGCCAGAATTTAAAACCCCTCTGCAAAGCAGTTGATTGTATATAGGGATGGTATTATCCAATACAAAATCCAGTCCGGATGTTTGGATTTCTAATTCTAAACTAAGTGAAAAATAATGGTACCGCTTTATGTTTTCATGTGATGGCCCCTGGCCCATCAAAAGTAGATACTTTTAAAAAAATATTTAAAAATTAGAAATATATTTAATAAAATATAGTAATATTAAATTAATATATTATTATAAAATTAATAAAATCATATCGATAGTAATATATTTTAAAAAATATAATACAAACCATAATAAAGATATAAGAAAATATAATCCTGTTATATTCTTACTGCTTCAAGCAATCATTCCTTGTTTTCCCGCATCCAAACACCCTGAACTATGAAGAAGACAGGTTTTGAGCCTGAACATTTCAGCTCAAGTCTACCTCTATAAATAATCAGTTTCATGCAATTTTAATGAATGGTCATAAATCAGTTCTCTTGTCCCCCCACCAGCTTGGCTGGTAACACCTCAAGGAAAGGTCATGGTTTCGGGTTTTGTGGCAGTCATCTCTACGGTTCCAATAATCAGATACATCTGCAGGTCTCGGGTTACCCAATAATACTGTACAAAGAATAGGGTCACTGTGGAAAGTTCATTTCCAAAGGCGGCACCATGATGGGAGAATTGAGCGGACCAGGTGGTCCTGCAGAAGAGGGACCTTGAGACACCTGGGGGAAGCAGCAGTGAAGTTGAGATCAGTCGGTGTAACTTCGGTTCCTGGAGAAATACCAGCATAAATGTGCAATGCAGGCCCTTAAAAGATACCAAATAAATAACAGCCAACATGAGTTTGATAGGATTTATTCTTGATGAGGCCCTCTAACTTACTTCTAAAATAGGGCAACGGGCTTTGCAGAGAGAGCAGAAATGGCACTTGGCATGGCATTACAGTCTTCTTTTAGCCAGCTAGGGAAGTACTGTGCAGGTGAAATTCTGAGTTAAGAAATGAATGCTTTAATCATGCTCGATGCATCATTTGTATTAGTAGTGAACTTAGGGGATCAATACGGTTGCGTTTGTTCAGTATTTTCATTAGTAACTGGAAGATGAATGGAAAACGTGCTAGGAGTAAGGCTTGAGCTAAAGGACATGGTCATGCCAACGTGAAAACAGCAGATGTTACTCGAGGGTGTATGAGCTGGAGACAAAGTCATCCCTCCCCTCTGCTCACCAGGAGTGAGGCTCCACCTCGCATCTTGTGGCCACATATTTCTAAAGAAAGTCTGAAGAGCAGAGACGAGAGATGTAGCACGTATGTCCCACGGGTGAAGGTTAAGTGAATCAGAGCTGTTACGCCTAACGAAAAGATGGAGAGTGAGAGAAATGCACCAGTCACCCTTAGATATGCAGAAATTTGCAGCATGGAGAGTGGGAATCATCTCTTCTTCCACTTGTGGCAGAAATAATTGTTTTACAGCAAAAAGGACTCAAATAGACCTGAGGACCATTTTCCTAATGGTATATGGATAATCAGGTACTGGGGGACGTGGCCTGGGGAAGCTGTAAAGTCTCTGCAAGCAGAAGTTTGTCAGGACAGGCTGGACAGGCACCTGTCAGGATGTTCGTGAAGGCAATAAAGTGTTTATAAATAGTCTTATTCAACGTGTTCCTCCAGTTTGCATGTGCTATTGCTGTCTACGTGTTAGAGGCACCAGAATATTCTCTTGTATCAGTGACACTGTAGACACTCTTTAATCTGACATATGCAAAATTCAGCAAGTATTTAATTTATTTTGTCTGGGTAGCAGACTCCCCATATAAATACGCGAACTCATATTTAGACTGTATTTGCAGCACGACTGAAAAGTACCAAGGAAATCTAAGCTCGTTCTGGGATTACGTTCCTGCCTGTTTGTTTTGGCACGAGATTTTGGGGTCTGGAAGAGAAGGATGGGTAGCGAGGGGGAGGATCCATTTTAAAAATATATGCATCTTCTGCAGACCTTGTAAGGCATCCAGCAGGAGCTGCTTATAGCGGGGCTGGAGGGAGCTGCAGGGCTTTTTTTTTTTGTCATTTAACAAGCACTTGAGCCACCGTTTCTCACAGGGGCTCAGTTACACGGGAGCGCACTGTGGAGTGTGAGGCAATGGCCAGAACACAATCCCGGTCTCATCCTGCAAGGACAAGTGTCCTCCCATTTGGAGGGCCACGCCAAGGCCTTTGAATCCTGCAAGCTCAAGCACTCATGTTAGGGGTCTTGATATCCACCCAGCTCTGGAGTTTCTTTCCCTAGCAGAAGGTCTAACTTCCACTAAAATGGAGAGGTCTGCCAGGAAGGAGCCCACATATGGTTTAAATTTGCAGGTTGAGTGTTTAGAAGAGCCCCTCCATCTCTCCAGCAGGCTCAGGATGGGAAAGGAAAGATCCCCTCGGCTGCAGTAGTATTCTCTGTGCGAGAAGGGATTGACTCATCCAGGTGTTGGGTTTTACTTAGGACTCAGTACTTCGTCAGCCAGGCCCTTGCTAAATCCCTGAAGAGACACCGGTTTAGTGCAAGTTCAGAAAATCTCATTTTATTTCTACTTGGGTTTGTTAGAAAGTTTCCATACCATACGGCATTTGTGAGTATTATATTTTCTTTCAATGTATCTGGTAGCACTCAGAGATTTATAATGTGTGCTGGGCTTCGCTGTTTATTGCTAAACCACAAGTCCCCGTCTCCTTTCCCAAAGTGGCTTTTGCTCCCTCCTTCTCAAGCACTATTCCTGAGGGCAAATCAGGGTGCTGGTTTTGATTTTCCTTTCTCCTTAACTCACACATCTAAACTCTTGCCAAGTATTTACTCCTTTTGATGGGAAAAATTATGTCTACCAGAAAGCTCATTTTGATAATGCACAATGTTATCAAAACAACTACTGAGAGAGAAACTGAATCCAGCAGTATTCAAATAGAGACTAACTGGCCAAAATTAAAGCTTCTTCCTAGGACCGTATCAGTCCGTCTCTCTCTGAACCTACAGCGAAATGAAGTCTTTTGCTGTGTGCACAGAACGCAGCAGAATCCTCCTGCTGTTTCCTTATTTTCTGCAAAAGCCATCATTTCTTTCCACGCGAGAAGCACAACCTCTCCTGCAGGCCATCTCAGTTACTGGAACCGTGTCTGTCTTCTCTGTGCAAACAATACTTTGATTTCCCTTCTGTATCGGCCTGATTTTATTAACTTCTTTGTAATTTTTATTTCAACGTCAGTGTTTAAAAACTGTGACTCAACACTGTAAGAACTAAAATGTGTATTGTGGTATTAATGTTTCTTAAAGTTAATTAACAAATCAATATTTTCCCTCTCCCTAGTCAGAGAAAGCGTGACTAAACCCTTCCCCTCCTGCTATTCCTCTACCAGTTATTCACTTCTCTGTCCATGTCTCAGGCAAAGGAGAAAACCCCTATGCCTTCTTCTGCATGGTCTCCTATACAGAGTATAGTTACAGTCTCCCTAACCTCATCCTTAAGGTCTTCATTCTCCTTTTAAGTCCCTCTTCCCAAATCCTGTTTAAATACCACTTCCCTGCTGCTTCCTTGAGTGACGTATTTTAAGGTGCACAAACGATTCAGGCTGGCTGCATTTTTCCCATCACCTTTACCTCGCTGATCTAACCTTACATTAGCAAAGGACAGGATGTGGTTAAACTGTGTGTTGTCATTTTTAACACAAAGAGCTTAAAAGCAGAGTACCTATTATGTTATGAAAAGCATTCAATGTACAGATTTTATATGGTGATCAGGACAGCTTCTGTAATGCTTCCTGACAGATTCGCATGCAGAAATCATAGACACTGGTACTTTAGTGAATGAGAGAGATTTAAAGGTGGAAAACACGAAAGAGTAATTGGTGTCACTGAACACCTCAGTGGAATATCACTAGGAGCATAAGGATGACATGCGTTTGTTACCGATATCCAACATTATTAAGTAAAACCACATTGATCTGATTATTAATCAACGGCAATGCTGCTAGAGTAGAGTGAGAAATTGCTATTTGCATGGAAGTGTGATGAAGCCACAATTTTGCTGTGTACTTTTGGTTGGGAGCAAACCAGTCTATCACTACTTTTGCTTGGTGTAAGGTTTGTCTGGCAACAGTAATAGATATAGAAAAACTGATTTTAAAAAAACAACCACAAGCTGTCGAAGAACCTTGATCCTCTGTAGACAGCCCTACAGTCCCCAGGAGTCAGTCTCCAGGTTCCAGCTGTGCGCCCAAACTTCGAATACAAAGTGGGGGGGTTATTAGGCACCCCTGAAACAGGCTCTAAAAACGCTGACGCTGAGGTAGCTAAGAGGAAAGGCTGAGGAGAAGGAATTAAGCCTCAACCCCCATGGAATTTTACACTTTGCTCAGGGCCAGACTCACAGCAAAGCATCTCTGAGGGGCTGGCACTGCTTCAGGGCAGAAATTTTTGATTTAAAAAAAGGAAAAGAGGAGGAAGTCCTTCTCATTTTTTCCCCCTCCTCCAACATGCATACAGTGATTATTAGAGCACTTAAGCTGGATGTTACAGATTCACTTGTTTTAATGGGCATTAGGATTCGGGTGGCTCTGTATACCACAGAAACCTCTTAGTGCCGTGGGAAATATACTGATCTGAGCACACAAGGCAAGCAGGCCTCCGGGCTAGCTGTAGCTGAAGGGGGGAAGAACAGGTGTGGATTTTATGTATATATTTTTGTCATTTGGAGCATAAACTCCCTGTGGTGGAGACAGAGATGTTATATGCGTATGAGTGCTCCATTATAGTCTCAGCCTCTGTTGTGAGAATCATCACCTGGTTTTGTAAGATTGAGCAGATTCAGTTCAAGATATCACCAAAGGAAAATAGCAGAAAAACCATCTCTGGATCATATCTAGAAACCAGACCATGGAAATAGATAATAGATAGAATAAAGAGTCAAGTTTTGATGCTTGTTTTGGTGGGGATCTTGTCTGGGGATCTTGGCAGGAGTATATGAACAACTGTTACCCCTTAAAAAAAAACTAAAACAAAACCCACTTTTAATTCGGCAGGTTTCACGAGCAAAGATCTGATTTATTGTGCATTCTTAAAGCAGGAAAACCAAATATGAGAGGAGATTAAGATATTAGAGATTGACACCCGAGACCCTGGTTTAGGGGATCAGAGAGTGAGGGCAGTGAGAACATGGGATGGAGATCTTGTTTGAGAGGAGGCATTTCATAGAAGAGAGGCAGAGCAGGAGGGAGGGATGCTGCTGCTGCTCCACCTAAGGACCATGAATGATCAGGGTTTAAACCTAATATCCCTCTGCATCCAGAGCATTTGAGAAGGACTGAATTTGAGAATCTAGTCTTGTCCCACTGCCAGCTGAAACCAAAATCTCTCTTTAGTACGGTGCTAAAAATATTGTCTTTCTCTAGTAATGTCATGTTTTTGTTATGGATGCTTGAGACAGAGGGGCAAGTCTAAAATGCAGGGGAAGATGACAAAACCTGGTGAAGTTGTGTTTAGGGAATGCTGATGCCATCTACCACAGCTCTGTGGAGGACTGCACAGTCGTTGCGTGTACAAGGGGAGTTAAAGCTATGGGAACCTGGGCTAAGGAAAGATTAAGGCTGGGTAGGCCTAGTGCTCCTGAGAGCTGGTGCCCAGCCACTCATTAAGATCATGCAGGTGGCAGGACAGCCTCAAGAGGGATGGGAACCACGCAGTTATCCCTGCTGCATGGGGACAGCCTCACTGTGCTTTACCTGACTTGCTCCAAACCTTCCAAGTTGTGCAGGATGTGTCTTTCTGCTAAAATATCATGAGGTGCTTTAGCAACAGTTTTCACGCTGTCACTCTGCAGCCAAAGAAACTACCACAGATCTTCGTAGGGTACTAAGAGCTGGAGCCACCTCAGTCCCCCCAGGAAGAAAATACATTCTTAGCCAAAACAGGGTATGAAACCTGCCTTTGCTGCAGGGACCCTCACAAGCCACTGCCAGGGCTCAGGGAGGGAGGCCACTTTTCCCAGAGGCAGTGGGAACACAGCAACCTTGTGGGGCAGATGGCAGCAGAGCTATGGGGTAGGGTGAGGACCTGGCGCCACTTCAGTGCTGGGAGCCTTGTTTTAATGTGGATGGTGCTGGGCAGAGGTCTAGGATGGCCTCTGCTTCACCTCTCAATCCCTGCATCACCCTGGGAGAGGCACACACCATGCCCCCCTCGCCAGTGCATGCAGCTTTAGGGGCACAGATCTTGGTACTTGCTTTGGGGTTTTCCACAACCCTCCCCTACCTAATGCCCGATTTTCCCTGCCCAACACCGGCTTGCTCACCCAAATGTGTGAGGGCTAATTTGTTTTTTAAGCCTTAGATTTAGGCTATTATCTGCACTGTATACCTGAAGGCTGCTCCTTAACATCACTCGCTTTCCTGCGTTTCTCCTCCTCAGTGTTTAACAGCTCGTCTTTTGCTTCCATGGCTTTGGAGTGGTTTTTGGTGTGTCACTCTGGGGACCGCTCAGTGAAGTCCTCAGCCACGAAAGGTCAGATATGTCACAGAAATGCTTGTTATTAGGTGTGAAGGCGCAGGGCCAAGCTGGCATCCGTGGGGCACCCCTCTGCAATGCACCTCCTGCCAACGGGGACACGGGGTGCAGGGGGAGAAAAAAGCAGTTCAGACACTGCCGCCTGTGGGACAAGCATGCCTTTGGTGCAGGCAAGCCTGTGCGCTCAAGCCGGTGCCCTGGGAGCTGCCTCCTCCTGCCGGTGCCGGCGGCTCGCGGGCCGAGAAGCAGGGCAGCAGCAGCATCTTTGCCGGCAGGGGCGGCTCCCTCCTTCCAAGGGGCTGCCGGGCGCCTTTATTCCGGCAAACACGGGCGTTTAAAATAGGATTTTGTTAAGTGACGCCGGCACTATGTATAGTCCGCGCCTGCGGCCGGCCCAAGTGACGCCTGTCTCGGAAAAACCCGGAGAGATCCAAGATCGTCCCGGGATCCCCCGCAGGGCGACCGGTCACCCCCGCCCCGGGCGACCAAGCGGGCCTCGGCTGGCTGCGGTGCGGGGGGAGCCGAGCCCGGCCCGACCTCTCCGCCCCCCGGCGGTGATGCCCGCCCGG
>VWZZ01007361.1:0-57839 GCA_013399095.1 Psophia crepitans | reverse complement strand
GCCCTCTACCGCCCACCGCTGCCCTTCGCTGCCCTGCCCGGCGCCGCGCCGCCGCCGCTGCTCTGCTTCTCGCCCTCCGTGCCCGCCGCGACGACAGCGGCAGAGCCCTTCCCGCAGACGCAGCGCAAGGTGCTGCTGGACGTGAGCACCGGGCAGTACTACCTGGTGGACACGCCGGTGCAGCAGCCCCTCAAGCGGCGCCTCTTCGACCCCGAGACCGGGCAGTACGTTGAGGTGCCAGTGCCCCAGCAGCCGGCTGTCACCCCCGTCCCGCTGCCCCTCTCGCCCTTGGCACTCAACGCTGGGGCCTACGGTGCCACATACATGCTGTACCCTGGCCTCCTGCCCACCGCTGCCGTGCTGCCGGCCGGTGCCCTGCCACGCCCGCTGTCCCACCCAGGCAGCGATGCCAGCGCCCCGACTGAGCCTGGTAGCCCAGCGGCAGAGGCAGCCTTCACTGAGAGCCCCTACTATGTGGCCACTGGCAAGGGGCCACCGCCACCACGGCGTGGAGCAGCTGAGACGAAGCCGGTCATCAGCATCACAGCACCGGCCACCGGCCCGCGGATCGTCGCACCTCCCTCCTTCGATGGCACCACCATGCGCTTTGTGGTGGAGCACCGGTGAAGAGCACGGGTGAGTGGGCAGAAGCTGTTAGGCATGGCAGTCACCAGTGGGGCTGACCGTGTTACCCACCAAATGAGAGCTGTGCCACAGCTTGTCCTCGAGGGGGGTAAGTAAGGCCTGGGGTCTGCAGTAGGTGGGCCTTCACCAGGACTTAGAATATCGGCATAAAATAGTAGAAAGGTTATATAGGCCTGTTGGTGCAGTTTGGTATCCCTTGGAGTAGGTAAATATCCTCCTTTTTTTGTCCCGGAGGCAGCTTTAGTAGAAGCATACCACAGTTGCTTGTCACGCAGCCTGTATTTGTGCAGCTCCATGGCTGGGGAGCCCCACCTCAGCAGGGTCTCCTTGCTCCCGAGGAAGGGAGTACAGTTGGGCACCTACTCTGGACCTACCTTGGAAGCCGTGAAATGGCCTCTCTGCCTTGGCAGCACATCCCCCTTTCTCACCTCTCACTTCTTCCTCCCAAGGGGAGGCTAGCGCCTGTCTGTCTGCCCTGAGCCCCTGTTTCTCCCCATCCCCAGGAAGAGCAGGAGAGGGGTCTGATGGAGACAAACTCTTATTTCAGGTCCTTCTTGTTAGTGGGTTGAGGGAATGGGATACGTAGGGTAGACCCTGGTGCACTGCCCTGGTGCCACGGGGCTGCTGACAGGGACAGGGGTGCCCGCAGCTGCCTGCACTGCAGGAGAGCTGGAGAGCTCCAGCGGAGCCCGTGGGCACTGCTACAAATCACGATTTTGCACGGCTATGCCGAGCTTGGCCCGCCACAGTCCCGCCAGTGTCTGGTTACCTAGGGCTGTAACCCAGGGCCAGCCTCCAAATTTGGGGATGCTCGTGCGGGGGCGTTGAGTGCCTGTTCTGGAGCAAGGAGGAGGGCATGGGACTGGGCATGTGGCACGTGTCAAAACCAGGGTGCAGGGTGCCTTGCACAAAATAACCAGGGAACAATGACAGTTTGTTTTAAAATACCTGGAATATTAAGAAAGTGCCTTCAGGATGGGTGTCGCTGCTCCTTTTACCTCTTCCAAGCTCACAGCCCATCTTTTATCAAATGCAGTATGGGGCTACCGCAGCCTGTCATAGCTTACTAAAGGCTCACAGAGTTTGTTCTTGATACAGATCAAGAGGCAAAGAGAAACATCGGCGACAGTCGGAGCTTTCGGTTTATCACCAGTTTGCCCTGAGTTTTGTTCAGTTGCGTGCTTGAGGGTAAATGTCTTCTTCTGGTGTTTGGGTTATCTTCTTTTGCTTCCGTAGTTCTTTTAATTTATATCATCTACTAAAATGTTGTAGGTTATTCGTTGAATGAAACCTTACTGAAATGCTTTATATGCTTACCTGCTGATAAATATTTTACCTCTAAAATCCCATTCTCTTATCCTGGGTATAAATGAAGTTGTTTTCATTGCCCCTTACAGGGTCACTCAGGACAGGCAAATTTTCAATTTAAGTTGAGCTCTGCCATGCTACTTGAGTCAATCTTGTCAGTAAAATCTTGATGGAATGCCTAGATACACTGGCATTTGGGCTACAGGCCGGATTCAGATCACCTAGCACAAGGAGTCGGTTGGTTGTGAGAGTTCAGTTTAGACACTTGCTGGTTTTGAAAAGGATATTTCTATCTTACAGCAACTGTTTAACAAAAAGCCTTAGCTTCTTGATCTTACTTCACTCTTCAAAAGTGAAACCCATCACATTTCCTGGTGTGATTTGCCCCTCGTTTCCTGGGGCTGGGGGTTCTCCTGCCGTGTCACGCAGCTGGCTTGCCTACCGTGCCTGGTGCATCACTGCTGGTGGTGATGCTCTCAACGGCTTGCTCTTCCTTATGGTGGTGCTAATAACCGCATCAATTCTCTGCTTTTTGCATTATGTCAGAGCTCTACCGCTGCTCGCGGGTGTGAGAGCTGCTGTAAAACATCCATGGTGCAGATATCCGTGATGCAGGAGAACACTCCTTACAGAAGGTCATTCAGCAGTTTGAAGACTTCTTCTTTGACCATTAAACGATGCCTGGGCGCATGTTGCTCCAATGTGGACAGGGATGCCCCCTCCGTGTTGAGGGGAGGTAGATATCCTGCCAGTGTATAAGGGATGCAGTGTGAGGTTCTTTTCTCAACCTCTTCTGAAAGTCAGTAAAGCAGATAATTTTATCTGCGTGCTAGAAGACTCATTTAGCTTGTCATCACAC
Source organism: Psophia crepitans (assembly GCA_013399095.1). Lineage (NCBI taxonomy): Eukaryota > Metazoa > Chordata > Aves > Gruiformes > Psophiidae > Psophia > Psophia crepitans. The sequence continues at coordinate 55,027 of VWZZ01007361.1, read as the reverse complement.
TTTGGTTATTTGTATTGCTCTCAGTGGAAAGTAAGGTATTTGCAGGAGGGAATCACATCTGTAGTTGCCACCCTCCTTCCTGGTATTCTGTTATTCCTTGACCCTACTCAGCATTTTCATTCACCTACATAACTTCTGCATCCCTGTGGAGAAACTTTTCTCTCTTTTATTATCTGTTTTTTTTGGTGTGTGTTTTCCCTTCTTTTGCTGTCTCTCTCTTGTCTTTCTAATTAAATGTATTTGCTTGGGGTAGTTTCTGTCCCCAAACAAAAGCAGGAGTATAATTTCATATGAATTGGAGGGTAAGCTGTTGATCATTTTCCATTCCGATTGCCTTCACAGGAGATCAGAATTTTTTTTGATTGCAGCAGTGCTGTGGAGATCCTAAAAGGGATTTTTAAATGGCTAGATTTCATCACAGGAGTGGGGGTTTTGAATATAACAGTCCTTCAGATCCCATTTTTCTGCTAGCCAGGATAAGCTGAATGAATGCTCTTTCTTTCCACACTTGTCTTTCCTTCTGTACTGCACATAATCTCTTCCTCCCTTCTCTACTCTGTTTTTTTTCACATGCTCATTCACGAACTGTGTCACTGTGTCAAGGACTGATCCATCTTGCTCTCTGTCACCTCTTGGAGATCAGCGTGATAGCGCAGACGTGAAGCTTTGGTGGTGGTGCGGTGCCCGTGGCGCTGTGGCACCGAATCCTCTGCGCGGCTGCTGCTCTTGCAGCCCTTCTGCCTGTGGCTGGTGCTCTTCTCTGCATAACCAGCAGGATAAATTCAATCCGATCTGTTTGGATTCTGACAAAATCCAAGATGCCATTTCTGAACAATTCTTAATTTTTTTTTTATATGCAGCAAATATTAGAGAATATGTGCGTGTTTCTGAGAGATACCATGAGGTTGCTTTTCTCCCTCCTCTTCTTTGCTCACAGTAGTTGATGACCTTTTAGCTGCATAGTTCTTGTCTGTTGTACTTCTTCCTTCATGTGGAATAATAAAAAAACAGATGCTAATTTTCAGTTCTAGCAAACTTGCCTTATCTGCCTGCGTGTGAACCTAGACACCGCTGAGCTGGATGAGCAGACTGCTTGGAGGGAGCTCCTTCCCAGCCTGAACGACTGAAAATGTGCTTTTAACTTTTGTGTCTGTGTCCAGAATATATTCTGGGGAGTTTCTGCCTTGTGTTAGGTAAATAAATTAGAAAAGAACATGTAGCAAAGTAGAAAGTAGCTGTAGTAAATTGTACTGCCAATATTAGAAGGGTATTTTTTGTTGCTCTGTTCGAATGTGTGCCTAAACTGAAGCCACCTTATAACAGGAATACATGGGGCATTTATTTTTGTGGTGAACATAGGCCAAGTCAAATGTGAGCAGTTCTGTCACCAAAGTATGCAAATATACTTATTAGTTGTGTTTCTTCCTATCTGCAACTAAAACTCTGTTTTAGTTGCACCCTATGCAGCAACATGTATGGTCTACATTGTTAAGTCAAAAGTCAGCTTACAGTAAAACACACAGTACATAGGATTTACTGTTAAAGGCTGATGCCTTTACTCAGGATTTAGTAAAGCACCCATCCAATTTTATTGGGAAATACAGGAATATTCCAAGAATGCGTCAGCATTTGATCTAGTAAATCAGTCTACGAATAGAAATAAGCATGAGCTTGTGTTCAAATCCACAGCTACTGGGGAAACATTTAAATAGAGCTTAATCTTGACAGCAATGAAAGTTAAGTGTGTGCCCGGATGCTTTCCTGGGCCAGTATTTCAGTCTTAACTCCACAAATTTTGGAGCATGTGATTACAGGTTGTGTCACTTTTGCTTACATACGCCGTGCTGGACACTGTGCTTGTGAATAAAGTGCTCAGGTCTTTAGCTTCAGGATGGATTGCTTAAACCCCAGAGGGATCGGTTTGCTCTCTTGCTGCCCTTGTGCGTGGGGTTCCCCAGGACCAGACCACGGGGAACCGCAGGGTTGTGAGGCACCACACACCTCAAGTAGCAAGGATCAAAAAATAAGGCTGCCTGACCACTGACTCAGTTTAAGAAGTTGGATGCTGTTGTCTGATTTTTGGTAGAAGCTTAGGAAATCGGTAGCAAGAATAGTGTGACAATAAAGGAGATATTATGCATTTCCCTGGAGCAGTAAGGATTGCTCTCTACAAATTGGTTGTGGCAGCTCTCTAAGAATCTACTTTTTATTAATGATGCTTTTATGTTTGTTTTTTTTTCTTTTGTGTTTTTACAGGGATAAAGAAGAAGAGTCATGCTCCTTTAATCTGAAATATGCTTGGTAACTCTAAACATGCATCCTGAAAACTGTTTCTACAGTTTTCTCATTTTTTTGCTTCATCGTACAAAACAAGTGTGTAAGTTTCTTGTTTTCTCCTCAATACCCGCCCCCCCAGTTTTGGAGTACGCATACATTTAATTATGCGAGCAACACTAAATTACTGCATTATTTTCTGCCGAGTTGTTTTTATATTGAAGCCAATCTGCAGGCATTGCCTCTGTCCTGGTGGCTAGCGGTAGTAGTGCCACTGCCGCCGTTTGTAAAACGCAGGGTGTAAATGCAGCAGAGTTCCAGCGTGGATCAATGCACAGCTTCATCTAGGTCCCTGGTGCGTGTTGTGGTGATCCGGTGCGACTCTTTTAAGAAAGATAAAGCCCTCAGCTGCCTGCCATTGCAGTGAGTGAGGGTCTTCCCCATGGGTTTTGGTGACAATTTGCGATCAGGTATCTGTTTTGTACTCTGTGCTTCTGCACTGGGAATTGCAAATGGAGAGATCCGTAGTGTTTAGATTATCTTTAGTGTTTATTTTTTGGCATGGTTCAAAACAGATCGTGTAGATGTCAGAAAACACATTTGATTGCTTTCGTTTTTCGTTTGCTCCTCTGTACTGTGTTGAACATCACAAGTTGCCTTAATTACGACTGTGTTTAAATACTGGAAACCCAGAAATTGAATGTAATATTTTTACATCCCGGCTCTAAAGGAGAAGACAGCATTTATTTTTCTTTAAGACTGCAGTCTACCTTAAATTGCAATGTTGCTGAAAACACAATCCTAGTGATTTTCTAACGTTACAGCCCCAATAATATGTAGTAATTTCCTTAGCCATTGTTTGAAAAGTTTATCTGAGGGCTACATCCATGCTATCTGTATTTGCTAAGAAAACATTTCTCCTTTAAACAAGAAAATATAAAGTAAGATTACTCAAAATGCAGTGATGTGTATGTCCATCTATCAAACTTTGCTTGAACTGACAGTTTTGTTGCCAGCAACTAGTTTGTCTCAGTAAAAGAGAATTGTTATCAGTACAGTAAAACTAAACTATGACAGTGTGTTTCCCTGCCCAAAATTTCAGTTCAGTGAAGCACTTTGGAAAGCAAATAAATGTAAGATCAAGGCTAATTTATTTAGCATAAAGCTTTCTTGAGCTAACAGGTGGGAAATCTAAAATCTAAATGCAAAACCTGAAAGTCTGTATTTAAGCATTTGCCCACAGGCAGGATTTTCCTGTGCCTGTTCCCAAGGTTTCCTGCTGCTAAGGACGTTTCAGCGTTTCCCATTCTTAAAGCCCCAGGTTTTAATTTCTGTGAGTAACTCGCAAGATACAGAAAACTCAGCTACAACTGTCTTTAACCATCCATGTGAGGTTGTATTTCAATGCAATTTATTTGTTTGCAGGCACAAATTGAAATTGCCTTCAGGATGAAATGCACTGCAAGTATACAGATAGTGAGTGATTTAACATATATCTTCTCGTTTGTCTTCATCGTTGTGAAAATCCAAAGACAAAATACTATTCTAACCCTTTTTAAAGAGCTTGACGTGTCCAGCTAGAGCCTATAGCGTGTAAGCTTAATCCCCGTGCCCTTCGGTTGTGCGACCTACGGTTACAAGCTTTAACTTCCTACCGGGATTCAGGCTGAATGCCTCTTAAAGAAAATGAATGCTTCTTCACCGTTTTCATGACGGGTAAGTCCGTCGATGTTACGACTAGAGTGTCGGTGTGAAACAAAACAGTACTTCGGACTGCAGGACAGTGCAGGTACCAGAGCAGATCGTCCACTGTGACATGCACGTGCACGGTACGTACATTATAATACTAGCATCCGCCTTTAAACATGTTTATGTCCTATCTTTTCCTACATGGGTGCTCGGAGTGAAGTTTCAGGTAGCAGTTTACAAGGTATAGGTTTGCACACACAAACTCAGGGTTTACAGTTTCACCCGGTGTACTTGAAAGGAAAAAAACGCGTAGAACGCAAGTGCCCAGGATTTCAGCATGTATTTGTTGGAGGAAAATTTTGCAGGGTTTTTTTTTTAACTGCCTGTGGAGACGAAAGCAATGAAATGAGGCAATACCAACAGCTATTTATTTTCTCAGGGGAGATTTCTTCAGTGGAATGTGTCAATCCTGATGTCAAACAGCGTTTGCTTAATTTTGTCTGTTACTAAAGAGACTCCGTGTTTGCATCAAGGGGCCGATTTTGCAAGGAGCTTCGCTTTGCAGGCCCAGTCCAGCGAAGCCTTCACACGCATCTCTAACTTCACGTATTGAAGCAGATTCCTGGGCACTTCAGTGGAAGTGCAATCTTTTTTTTTTTTTTTTTTTTCACCTGTCAACACAACACTTTGCTGAACTCGGCCCAGAGCACTGAGGGCCTTGCAGACCCAAATCCTGGGGTTTTCACTTCATAGGTACCAAACCGGAGCTCTGGGCTTGAGTCCAGCCGGACCCAACAACAAAAGGTTGCCAGAAAAAATCGGGTAATATGGTGCTCCTCCTTGTATACCCAGTGGTGAATTCCTCCAGCTGATGGGGTGATGTGTAACCGCATATCTTGGATTAAAGTCAAGCCCTCCTTGTCAGGGTTCACAAGCTGCTAGTATTGTATGTTTCACGGTGCAGTCATAGCACGTTACAGCTGAAATTCACCCCGTGTGCAAAGCAGAACAAAATCCTTGCACCGCTCGAGTTCCCTCCCGGCCCTGCCGTCAGGGTTCGGGGTCTGCACCTACCGGCCGGCTGCCTCCGCACGTTTTGGGTCAGGAGCCCCTTGGAAGCTTGAGCGGGACTGGAGTGGTGCGCAAACGTCGTTCTGGTCTTTTGCAGCAGGGTTGGTTTCACTCAGTTAAATTTAATCCTTGGTGAATGATTTAAAATGTATTTATGGGTTGTGTGAGGTTTTTTTTTCCCTTGTCTGCATTCAAAGCTACCTTTACTCTCTAGTGTTGATGGCCAAAGTGTCATTCCTTATGCTTATAAATTACCATTAACTTGTGGCTACCTGAGAACACATAACTTTAAAAACGCTTGTGGGTTTTTTCCCTTTTCTGTTCTTTTTTTTCTTCTTTTGTTTTTTTTTCTTCTTTTCTGTTTTTCTCCCTTTTTTAAGGGGGTGGGTTATCAGTGTAAAGATATTTAAAAGTGCAAATGTGAAGTAAGGATAATGATTGTTAAGAGGATGTGGGTGGTATGTCTGATGAGAGAGCGGTGGGCTATAAGGCGAAGGGGGAAATGCTGTGAACACATTGTGGTGATTGTTGCCTGTGGGGGGAAAAAAATAAAAAAAGATATATAACTGGAGAAAAATGGACTCTCTGAGCTGCTCTCAACATAGACGACATTGTGGCGAGTGTGAAGCCAAAGCCTGAAGTGGTCCCGCTGCAGGATGCCGTGAGCCTGGGGTTGAAGGACAGCAGAGTCGCTCTGAGAATTGCACTAGCAGTGTGTTGCACATTGGGAGTGCTTCAGTATGTCATGGCCACGTGAGAAAGGACTGTCTGAAACCAAAGTTTGTAACTGAATGAGTTAGCATTTGTATTATGTTGGGGTTTTTTTTTGAATGTTATGATAAATAAAATGTATTTTTCAGTAAAAGACACACTGCAAGTAAGCCTGCAGTTCCCTGCTTGGTCGTGTGTTTGCAAAGTTACCTTCGCCCTTGTGCAGAACAAACGATAACAGAGGCGTTACTTGCTTCAGCGTGTAAGCAGTAACAGAAGAAAAGATTTCACTGGAGATCAGATCCAAAACCCTGCACTCAGCGTCTTCCCCGAGTTTGTCCCAGTGTTGTAAGTCTCTTTCTGGCCTGATCTCACTGTTTATTCTGCGCTCTGAGGACAAAGGGAAGTTGGGGGCGTTGCTTTGTTTGACTCTCTTTGATGATTTTTTTTCCCCAGGATAGAACTTAAAGGAAAAAAGAACTGCCCAGTTTCAGTGGGCTAACTTTGTCTGGTACACGGGCTTGGGTATCCAACAACTGCATCTTTGTTGTAATGTCTTCAGAGAGAGCGGTGGGTGGGGTGAATAACTTCTTTCTGCTCATTCGCTGTACGTTATTTTCGTTGTCTAATGTAGGATCACGTTGTTAGTGGATAGCGGTATTGCTTGAATTATTGCTAGGAAAAACCTTTTGCTGCTTTCATGTGTTCCTTCAACCCTAATGGAGATTGAGTAGCTTTCTGATGTTAGGTCCAGTCCAGATGTTTAAAAAACCACGAGTCAAACACCAAAACATCACAAAATGGACTTGAAAACCGGAAGATGAGTTCTGCAGTTTGAAAGAACACTTTCACTTCTCAGTTTTCAGTATGTAAGAGGCACATTATAATGATCTTCCTTTTAATCACGTGCCCTAGGTACTTAAAGGAAAAGAGATTCCCACCTCATTATTTATCTGCAAGTAATATAATATGAAGTTGTCTGCTGTGAATTTGCCGCATCATTCCAAGACGTGGCGACACGGTCTTCCTACCTTGCTGGAAGCACAAGTTTACCGGTAAAACAGTGGTCTGGTGTTTGTGACAATCTCTCTCTCTCTCTCTTTCTGGATTCTTTGAAATTTGTACCTCAGCATTGCATTTAGGACAGATGTCATCAGTGACTTCACTGCCAACATACAGTTAATGATTCCTCTAGAGAGATAGAAATGGATCAATTGGCAGACCCAAAAGACTTCAGAGAGGAATGACAACAGATGTTGACAGGAAGAATTGGAAGAAGAGGGGAATGAACTGGGGAGAGCGTAGCCACGCAGGCTTAGCTCAACAGGAGCAAGCTGGGTGACCACAGGAGATCAAAGGGTGACCAAACCAGAACCAAATGACTAGTGGGTGTGCAGAGCAGGGAGAAAGGCCTTGGATCATTTTGTTCAAACTGGACAAGTCTGAAATTGCGAAGGGACCTGGGGTTGTCAACAGGAAAATTTGGGAACCGCTCCTTTGTTCCAAGAAGAGCTCCTGGAGCCTTATTTCAGCAGATTTCTGTACCAAGCTCATCACAGCACCACTGGTTTCTCACAATAGATGGACATTTTAAGCTGAATCCTGTAGAAAAGAGAGGTCAAAAGTAAATACGCTGAGACATGAACTCTAACCTTTCCCTAAGGGGCCCAGTCTTGCAGCCAGTGTTTGTCCAACAGCAATGTGCCTCATGCTACAGGAATCCACTGAAATTAAAGTGAGAGGGTTTCTTGTGATACCTTAAATTAAATGGAAAAGTCAGGTGAAATATGTCTGGGATTTTCAAAGATTGGTGGGGAAAATATTAGAGTTTTGAAATAGTCTTTAAAACGTTGCTGGTAGGAATGATGAGACCGAAAGGTAGAAATGCAGCACTTCTTGTCAGAAGGAGTGGGAACAAAGCGAAATGAGGAGGAGATAATTCCCTGATGTCAGATCTAAGCAAGCTATGCAGGATAAAACAAAGCAATTGTAAAAGAAAACAAACAAACAAACAAAAAACCCCACCTATTTTAGAATTGCTGTCATCTTGGACTGTCGCTGTTGAGAACAAGTAATGTGTTTGCCAAACCCAAACTGTATCCTCAGTCCATCCAGCTGTTTTATTTTTGAGGTACCTGTCGTCTAGTTACCAAATTAGAACCTGATGCTGCAGAACAGTGGCTGCCAGCCCAGCTCTGGCGTTGCCCTGCTTTCCATTGACCTCTGCAGGACAAGGCACGCATTTCAAGTTGAAAATGTGGTTAAGAACCTTGCTCAACCAGGGCTTCTGTTTATTTTGCTATGTTTAACAAATCCTCCTGTGTTCTAAGGTACAATTGCAGCATGCGTTATATGAGCCTGTAACTCCTAAAACGTGTCCGTGCTTAAGGACTGCAGTGCCTTCTACGCTGCGTAGCCAGACAAATTCTCCACCAGACGTTGCCACTAAGACTTTTTAAGTAACATATATTCATTGGAAATCTGGGATAAATATTTTCCAAGTTTTAGCGTGTGTGTTAACCCTAGCACCTTTCACCAAGTATCAATTAATTTTATTGAAAGGAAAATAATTAAAATTATGACCTTGTTCCCACTAAACAAAAGGAAAGGACGATTCTGTCAGCACGATCGCAGGCTCTTCTGAGATCACGCTGGTTTACACCCATGCAGCTCTGGTTGGTATCCGTTACTGGTAGGAAAGAATGCATTTTACCAGCTGTTATTTATGGCCAAGTGTTACAAAAATAATGATGCTTAGTCCCAATATCTGCTAAGCTGCACTGCAGCGATGGCTCAATTCATAACCTCATGAGGAGGTCTGCCTTCCAGACCATTGATCTTTATATTTCCCTGTGCTTTCTGCACCAGAATATGTTTAGGAGTGGAGCAAGAAGCTGAATCCCGGCACTTGAATATTTTTTGAAGAATATATGAAAAGCGGTCTTTAAAAATTAGCGCTCCTTGAAAGTTTAAGGGGAAGGTTTTAAAATCTCTTTTGCAAGTGGGTTGCTTTTTGGACTTAGCTGGATTATCACGGTGCTATTCTTTCTGTGGCTTCTGATTAGAAAAGACTGAGCATTTCTTTGCTTCTCTGAAGTTCGTGTATGAATTATTAGTTGCTACTGTTGGTGATTATTTAGAAGTACGCGTAGTAGCCATGAGTGAAGATGTCTGTTGCGTATTTGTGATTAACCCCCACCGATGTGATAAACGCTCCTCGTGTTTGCTTTGGTAGTAACCCTCAGTGTGTTTTCACTTCAAATGCAGGCTTAAGCGATGTATTAATTCCACCTTATTTTTAGCAGATTGTCAGTTTTGTTGTTTCCGTAGCTATGGAGCCCATGTAAGGAAGCCGTGGCCTCCCATTACCCAGCTGTTGGACTAAAGCCCTCCTGGAATCCCCATTATGTCCAGCTGTTAGGGTCAGAGAGCTTCACAAGCGAGTGTATTGCTGCGATACCAGGGCGCATCCACGAGGACACGTATCACTTCTGAAGGAGCAGCGTGGGCCTCAGAGGCTCTGATCTAGTTTCCAGGGTTGTTGTCAAAACTGTGGAAGCCCCCAGAATTGTCCTTACAGGCTGGTTGTCCCATTCTGAAAGGCTGGTTTGCAGTAGTGCAGATTTTCCTCAACAAGCTGTGCCGGGGCTTGATGAGTAAATGACAAAGCAAAAGACACAGATCAGTATCTCCAGGAGACTTGATGTATTTGGGTGCATTTCACCGGAAAGAGGAGCACATCTGGTGGTGATGGCCAGAGACCTGGCAATAGCCAGATTGTCTTTTGGAATCGGAAAGCATTTTATGTTGTGCTTTTTTAAAAGTGAGCACTGATGTTACCTTGTTTTTGTGTGTGCCAAAGGCCCCTGTGTCACAGGCACACATTTTCTTAGGTGCGATAAATTTGGGAGGGGCATAAGCCTTGCAGTGGGATTGCTGGTATCAGACACAGATGATACAGATACAAATTGCGTTATCTAGAACCTTTTTATTCTGATTTTGGGTTATGAAGTTATGGGTGAGCCTGGCAGACAGTTGATGCAAATTATAATGTGGGTTTGAGGTCATCATCTGTTGATACCGCAATTCTCTACAAGTGAAACAGTGATGATAGCTATTTCTTTGTGCCACTCTTTGTCCACCTGCTATATTTAGGGTGTCAGATCACCACAGAAGGAGACTGCCTCTTTCTAGGTGTGTCAGTACTTAGCTCTGATCTTATTTTATACGACACAAATAGCAAGTGGTAATAGCAAATGTAAAAGCTTGTCTTCAGTTTCGGTTCCTAAAACAGTGGTGGAGGTATCAAACAACGTCTACAAAATACAGGGTGCCGACTTTGAACGTGGATATCGAGGGGAAGAGACAGCTTTGTGGGAGCCTTGCTGAAAGGGGGAGGGCTGTGTTTAGGGAGAAGGAGGGGAGGTTTGGAAGGGAGGAAGGAGAAACTGCCCCTCGTTGAGGGAGGAGGAATGCCTGGCGACGCATAAAATCTCCAGCAGAGCAGTGAAAGAGGGCATTTGAGGCTGAGGATCAGGAGCAGGTTTGCTGGTGGTGCTGGCCATGTTATTTGGCAGGGTGGTGTCCCTGCCAGCAGCGTTGGTATCGCTTTGGCCTTCATTCATTTCTGGTAAGTGTCAACACCGAAGAGGGGCACCTAGGTCCTACCTCTCCTCTGGCCAAGGGTGTGGTCAGGCACCTCCAGCACGTGACACCTCCTGCACCACCCTCTGGAGATACCTCCATCTCCTGACTAGAGGGGGAGCCCAGGACAAGTGGGTGTCCAACCTACGTTATTGGTTCCCATGTGGGGGTGAATTAAATGGGTTCCTCTTGCCCCTGTCAACACCATGCCTTCCGCAACAAGAGGCTTTCCCAACCCAGAAAGTAATGGACAAAAACCAAGACTGAGAACAAAACAATTTTTTCAACTGTATTTTTACCTGTTTTATTTATGCTTTGACTAGAAGTATGTCAGTATTTTCAGGAAAGACAAGAAGCAGACTGTTTCATCCCATTGATAGTTCGATTTTTGCAGATTTCTGCACTCTTTTTTACAACACAAAAGAATTTGGAATTTTTTTTTAGTCTTGCAATACATTTTTTTCTCAATGACAATCTGTGAGTTTTTCCTGCCTGGTTTTGGTTTTTTTGAAAAACAATTGTTCTGGCTTTTTATTTTACTTTTTTGTGACCAGCACTCACCCACCTTGTCCTATAAAAATTAAATCAGATGGATCATGTCAGAGATCAGCTGAGCTGGGATGAGGTATATTCTTTCTCAATCTGCAATGCTGTTGTAAAACTTTTTTTTTTCAGTCCCTATGAAGACATTGCTTGAACGAGCAAAAGGTAGAAGTCATTTTAATCGGAGGACTTGTATGAGTGGTGATTACTTTTTCACATTGAAATATGCACCTAACTTACCTAGAAGAAAATGTTCTGGCTCTGCGAAGGCTTTGCTAGACTGTGCATTCAAAAGAGATTTCTTTCAGGACCTTTTCCTTCATCATAGTTCAGAATTGCCTTAATGGATACACCTTTTTTGAAATACACCTGCTTTGATTACACACACGGACACATTTTCAGGAGGTAACCTTGAAGAGCAACCAGTGTTGGCTTAACTCGGCCCCTGGTGGTAGGTATAGAAATTATACCATTGATCTCAATGGGAACAGAATTAAGGCAACTGTAAGTACTTCTGGAAATGTTACCCCACATTTTTAATCAATTGTATTTAACTATAGCAGTTAGTAAAAAACACAAAAAGATAAATAATAACAATAATCAAGCTCTGACTGCTTAAAAAAAGGGGAAATCCTTTAAAATAATGTAAAATAAAACCTGCTTTTTTGTAAACAGGCAATACCGAATAAGGAGGAATTCGTAGTCCCATTTAGACATTAATTGTACTCAAATATTTGAATGAGGATTGGTTATAGGCCTAAAGCACCTAAATACTTTAAAACATATTCATAAATAATCAGTCTTTATACATTATAATTGTTCTTACTGCATGTGAAAAACATGGACTTCTGTATTCCCCAAGAAAGAAAAATGAGGGATTATTTTTGGTTTTGGTGTGAAAAAGTAAAAACAAAGAGCTAGCACCACCCTCAAGGGAGTGCATGGAATACTACCAAATTGGTCTTTATTTGCCTTAGCTTTTTTTTTTTTTCTTACAAAAGTCTTAAATATAGGTTAATATGTAAACACTGTGCACGCACTGAGAGTTTGATCCTGGCCTGTTGAAATCGATGGCAAATTTCCCGTTAGTAGTGCAAGACCAAGCTCCAAGTTAGTACGGTACATACAAGCCGAAGTCGTCGAGGGAGCCATGGATTCAGGAAAGCAGAAGCTCAGGTACTTGTTTCAAAACCAGTTGCTGGAGGAATCAGATTTTGTGCCGAAAACCTTCCTGCACATGTTGGAGTTTTCCTGATGGAGAGGGTATTCGTTACCTGCCAACAGTTCTGCTTTCCCCCTCCTCGCAGTGTACCGTCTGCCAGATGGTAGACTTTCATACTTAGTCACGTAACGCCTGTAAAGACACAACACGGTGGTCTGGCATTAGCAAATTTATGTGAAATCTGTACCCTGTAGGTGAGGCCAGACATACACACAGATGAGATTACAGTTCCACAATGTGCAGCTATAATCAGAAGATGTTTCAGTACCTGCAGAATAATGTATACTGTTTTCTTAGGATTTCCTGGAGGTAATTCCTCTCAGGCTTACCATCTTTAGGATCAGACAAGCCTGAATGGAAATCTGGCACACGCTCTGCAAATGTTATCGCCCGTAGGTCTTAGCAAATAGGGATTAGGAGGGAGTAGTAAACTCAGCTTCCCACGTGGCAATGCAATCACTACTTTTTGGCTACTGGAAAGCATCTTTTTTTACCTTACTGGGCAGCTGTTTAGCTTTCAGGAAAGTTGGTGTTGATAGAAGACAACGGTTTCAAGCACTTAACACACCAGGTACTTTTGTGGACATTAGTAAAACAGCAGATGATGAAGAAAACTTTCCACTTCACTAGTTTATGGCTATGAACTTCCTCTCTCAATGGCGTAATAGAGAACTACTGCTGGCAAAGTTTCAGGTCACCATCAGAACTGATCGTACATGAGGGGACCGATGTCATGCCACTTCAGATAGTTTACTTGCAAAACCAGATTAGAAAACTGGACTAAAGTGCACACTCAGAGCAAGTTCTGATCTTCAAAAAGGTCCTTCTGAACCTCAGAGGTGAGACAGAGGGAAGAATGGGTTAGCAGAGAGGTTGGTGTCTGTAACAGCCTACACTGCACCTAATTGTGTTAGGCTGAAATTTGGCCTCTGTTGTTAAACTCCTGTGGCTGTGTCAACACCGAAAGTTCCAGATTCAGCAGCTGGCAGGAAGGACGCCTCAGAAATTGTGTGCTCATAGTTCTTACCTGAACGGAGACTCAACTCTGTCCATCTGCATACAGACTAAAAATGGGTACTGTGAAAACTGCACCGTGGAGATGAAGTCTAATGCTGTTTCCATTTCCAAAGTGGTCTCCATACCGGTTTTTACAAAGAAGGAATCCACCTCGACATTACCAGCTATAAACATGGCTACCCTGCAAATAAATTCAGGCATTACAATTAATTCAAAACACTTTAAGAAACAGGAAATTACATTGCAAACGGTCCTACCATTTATCCGTAAAAACTGCCTTCAAAAGAGCCTGTTCTTCAGGTAAAGGTATATAAATCCAGATGAGACCAATAGGAACTGGTATTAGCCAGGTGGAAAGGGAAAGAGAAGTACAAATGTTCTCCCAGGGAAGTAACTGTTATTTAATTTTAACTCATCGGCAAGGTCTCTTATATTTAAATTATTAGGACTACTGGGGCTCAGGAGCCTGAGCTCTCTACTGCTATAGTGCTTGCTGGGAGTGTCTCACCGGTTCTTGACGTTGGTTTTGGATTCCCTGTACCACAGGCTGAACTCCATCCCTCCTGAGATGTCGATGGCCAGGCCGCCCAGGAACTCCGCGCTGGCCCTTGGCCCGGACTGCAGCTGAATCTCCTAGAGCCGTCAGAAAGCACAGGTAACCACCCCGTTACTGACTGCAGGCCACAGTGGTGTCCTTACTCCCTGCTGTACTGCCACCACGCCAGTTGCCATTTTCCCTGATGCACCTTGCTCCCTAGAAAATGGGATGAAGCTAAGGCGAGCTGCCCTGCATCCTTCCCCTCTCCCCTACGTGCCAGCTGGCATTATTTCTGCAAGGGGTATCACTGCAAGGAGTATCACGGCCTCTGTCTCCAAGAGCTACCATGCGATCCTCGTGGAGGCTCTGCTGCCTGTCCAGCTAAGTCAGATTAAACTCCTCGCTGGAGCCCCAGCAATGGTGCAGTGCAGCGTGACTTCAGCACACTCAAAGGCAGCCCTGTAACCCATGAGCTAATGTACCTTAACTGCCACTGAGAATGTGCATTTAATGCGTTTTCCATCAACCATCAAGTGTGCTTATGGCTTCTTGAAACCTGTACGGCTGGACTGGAAACACATCACGTGGAGTCTGTTTCGGAAGTGATAATATAGCTCAGGGACATGGCAGCTCATTACTTTTAAGTTTTGACCCACAGCCAAGATTTTAAAGTTCACTCAGCTTGGCGATCTAACTCACTTTATATAGTTGTCCTGCTTCCCTAAGAACTAGTGGATTAATTCACTGTTTTAAAAGAACCATTAATTTGGGAAAAGTTTATTCTGGTCATGTCCCTCGCATATAGGGTGCTTCCTCCTCTCTCCCAGCTGGTTTTCTCCCTCCTCCCGGGGTTTCTGTGCCTGTGGTATTCTCAGCACCTGTAATGCCACAGGCATTTGCAGGATGTGTGAATACCCAGTTTCCTCCCCCTTTTTGATGTCCAGGCACCTTAAGAGTCTCTCTTTTCTTTTTAGCTATTCAGTAGCTCAGTGGTTCCAGCTGGTGCTGTCCCAAGATTTAAGAAAGAAGCAAGCAGAGACAGTCTGGCTTCCTAATCCCTATAACAAGGAGCAACATTTGGGGAGGTTTGTATTCAGAGCATTGAAGTTTTCCTGCTGTAATCGAAGACTTGGATAGTTATGGTGGCTGTATATGGTTACTTCACCTTTTAGGGTAAATAAACAATCTCTGAAACAATCTCCTTGGCAGAACCAACTTGGCAGTCAGTTGCTGCTGAAGTGAGCTTAATGTAAGAATGCAGTGGGCTGGCTGTGGCTTATAAATCCAGCATGCCCCCAGTGAGTGGGGTCATATTGTGCTCTGATTTCTGATTTTAAACCAAGTAAAAATCATGGGTTGGAATTGTGATCTTTCTGAAATCAAACGGAGCTTTTCTACTGACTGCAGTGGGGCAAGGAATACTTTCCTTGTCGGTCTATTTAGGTGTGAAGGTAAAGCTTGTTTTACTTCGTTTTATTTTGCTTTTAATTGGGACTGAATTGGTGGGTAGCTGTTAAAAAGCGAGGAGGTAACAGTATACATTCTGGCAGAGACATGTACACACAACCAGAGGAGCAGGTATTTTTAGACGCATTGTCAAATTGCACCTAATAATATTAGAGTAGGCTTGGTTTGCAATGACTACACACTTTAAGGCTTTAAAGACTACCTAGAATTAAGTCAAGTTTGTCGCTGAAACCAGCAGAGAAGCTAAGAAGCACTTGTCTCGTGTTTTACTAGCTCATCTATTTCCTTATTTAGAGCTCAGTCCTGTCCTTCGCCTCATGTCCAAATCCCATCCAGACCGATGGGAGGTGTAAATCACGGTGACCCAGCCTCCTCAGGAGCAGTATTTTCCTTTCCCTTCCTATTTTAAGCCTTGTGTGTCATTTGCAGTGGAAAATGTGATCTGAAAGATCAGAATCGGTAGTTTGTTCCTGTTTAAAATGGTGAATTGTGCTATGTTTCAATAAAAAAAAAGTTTCTTTATGTACTGCACAGACAGTGCTGCCGTAACGCAAGGCAGAGATGGCTGAAACAGGCACTTCTGTGGGAACTGGCTATCTTCCACTGGGGTCTGGCTTTCAAACGGTTTCTTTGACCTGTTAATACAGTATTTAATTTCTCTGTGCTTCTGGCAGGTGTGTTGCCTAGGAGAAATATTAACACTACTGAACTTTAATGCAGGTGACTTAGGAGTCTCAAAAGCAGTGTTATGAGAGCTGTTTATTTTATAGAGGGAATTATAACTTCTGGGTGGTTATTCTTAGCCCTCAGACAACACTGTGAGAACTGGCAGTAGCTGTAAAATACGCTCTGACTTCAGTTTGTGGAGTTATGTGAGAAAAGGTGTTACAGATGGTGGGCAGGAGTGTAAGTTTTAGAAGCAATACAATTAACTTGGAAATCACCTCTCCAAAATGTGCCTATTGTGATTACTGCCGTTGTAAAGTTAACGAAAGGAAGCTATTTTCCAGGGGGGAGGTAGTTATTTGGTAGATTTGACAGCACTTTGAGTATAACTCGGTTTTGGTCTTTCTGTGCAAAATGATCCTTATAAACAGTAATATGGGAGAAGAATTGTTCTAACATTTAGAATTGCTTTTCTCAAAATCAGGCTGCACCAATGCAAAAATTGCAACCCAAGTATTAGATAAGTTATTTTCTGACAATTCAATTGCCCAGTCTTGGCTTCCAAGCCCATCCTTTTGATGCCTGATCTCAGCTGCGCTGTCTGTACCTTATGTTTGGTTTTTGCCTATTCTGAAACCGCGCTGCAGCCACCTGTGGCACACTGAGTTTTGGTATCACAGGATGGGCACTGTTTCCCATGCCTGTTTTTTTTTTTCTTTGAAAGAAAAATCCACGTTTGGCTCAGTTGTCTACAGTATGAATTTGTAAAGGGGCTTATGTTCTGGGCAAGGCCTGTCCATGTTGTCCAGGGAAAGTGGAGGTAGTACTCAGCTATCAAAAAGCCAGATTAATTATGGCTCTCTTGCACTGTTTTTCCTCTGTTCCAGTGTTATGCCCTTCACACTTCCATTCTGACGGTGTTTTCTGCTATGGTTGTAATCACAGTTCAAGAACTCGACAGGTGAAAGCATTTCTAACGAAGCTTAACTGGGTTATGTGGCAATGCCCAAACCATGTTGCTGTTGACCTGGAGCGTAGCTGTAAAGCCATTCTTAGAAAGATGTGCTATGTTTAAAATGCAGCTCAGCCTGAAGCCGTATTCAACAGTGTTTTAAGCAATTTTTGCCTCTGTGGGGTGTAGAACAAGTGCCTTTTTGGCTCTGAACACACACTTTTGGTTGTGTCCACTGCTTGAATCCCAAAGAGCTTAGGCAGCAGCTGCGCTGGTGGCAACCCAAGAGAGAAAGCAGGGTGGGATCCCATCTCATCACACTGCTGCCCAGGCTTCCAGAGAGTCAGTGACTGAAAATGTTACACCCTGATGTAGTTAAAAATGGCAGGCACTCCCAACCCTGGTGTGCCCCAGACTTTTGTGAGGTTCTCCAAAAACAAGGAGTGGAGAATCTGCTGGCTGGCAGAGCTCTTGGTGTGCCTGGCCAGCTGATTCAGACAGGGTATGTATGGAGCTTGGTGCATGCACAGCAGTTGGAAATATCTAGTTCTGTAAACACCGTGCTCATATGCTCAGGACTAGACATGATTATCTTTCTCACCTCTGCAGTTGGTTTGTTAAATAGGTCATGGTAAAGTTTTTGTCTATAATCTGCGTGTGAACTGTAAAGCATTGCTGGAATGAGCTTTAGTTAGCCAATTTGTGCACTACATGGGAAGCCCTCTAGGCTTACAATACCGTTATAAAGGGGCTGAGCTGGGTTCAGGATGGGGACAGCTGTCATGTGCAGGGGGTGTTTCTGTGTAATTTTGATCTGAGTGGATTTTCTCATCATCTGCTTCTGGCATTTTCTTTTGCCAAGAATTAAAGGGGAAAAGTCAAAAGTAAGGTTTGAGGCTGCAGATGTTTCACGAGCTGGTGCTGCTGTTAAATCCGCAGGTTCTAAGGAGATCTTGGTTTGGGAAGAACAAAAATATCAAACCAAATGCTGGCCCTGTACTTTCGGAGAGATGTCTAGATTTTCAGTCTTCCAATAATACATTGTGTAGCTGGTTATATTTGTATATGAGTCTATATTTAAGCATAAAATTAACAGATCATTTGAGGTTACAGTTGCATAAAAACTGTGTAATCCTCATTTTAATTCCTGGTTTTGCCTAGCAATAAGCATCTGAAATTTGGACCTCTTAGCATCGTTCTTTGAAGGTTAGTTATTGGGAAAGTTTGAGTGATAGCAGTGATTCATTCATTCAGTACCTGACAGTTATTGCCTAATTGGATGTAAGGTATCTGGACAACTTGTGAAGAAGAAAACTTAGGTGGTCAATGCTGGGACAATACTGTATTACAAGAAACTGTGGGAGGGGAGGCCATAGCTGATAGCAATATGAGTTTTCTACAGGAAACTCAGTTGGATTTGCTCTTATTCAGTGTTACTTTGTTTTCTCGAACGATATGTGGTTCTCTCCTTTGCTTTTCATGTAATTTCATTCTGGTTTTTAATGTCTGTGACTTTTCTATTGCTCACATAGTAAGAGAAGCCTATGTGACATTGATCAGGTTTATCAGCATTGAAAAGAAAGAAAATAAGATATCCTACAATAATGGTGTGGGGGAGGAAGCATCTATGCTCAAGAGACAGAAAAAGAAGCGAACAGCGTGCTGTAAGTACCTGTGAGTAATCTGTCAGGAGGATAAGTCCTTTCACCACGTTAATGGGATCTCCAGTTGCTGAGAACATTTTAGACATTAAATCACCGTACCCTTGGAAAAATGTAACTGGCCTGAGTTGGACGTCGAACAGAATGGCTGACATGCCAGCAAAGGAGTCCAGGTTTTCCTCGCCCTCATCAGGAGTTGCAGCTATTATGGACTCCAGACCTTGAGCTTCAATCACCACCTAAAGCAACAGGAATACAGAATCAATGAAAACACTCTGCCCGGCCCAGGCTGTTAACAACCCCACACGTTTTATTAATGTCTAGGAGCCTAACTCTGATTTATGTAGTTGTAGATGAAAAAGTATGAGCTTAAGCCTTAAGGGAACTAGGTAAAGCAGCTAGAAAAATGGAAAATAAAATAATCTCATGGCACATTTTTTTTCCCTTTAGAGGCAGGCAGAATTTGCCCACATGCAGATCACAATCCCGAGCCTACTTTTCTTTCAAATATGTTTTCCTTTATTCATATGACTATTTTCCATAGACAGTTAAGAGGAAAACCCAAAGATGTTCCACTGCACAGTTTTTGTCCTGCAGAAAATTAGGAGGATTATAGTATTTATTGAAGGTCCTTACCAACATTAAGAAAAGCCCAAAACAGAGGCATCTCATTTAAATCTCTCTGATTCATACATTTGTTCTACTCCTTGTATGTATGGACTCCAGAGTCCATAGGAAGGACTCCATATATTCTACGTTATACTCGAAACACAGGACTTGATTTTACAAACTCACAAAGCTTTTACTGATTACATCAGATAAACAGTATAGGCTTTAAACGGAGACAGAACTTGATCTAGGATACAGAAAAAAACACGTGTCTCTTTGGTTAGGGCAAGCATGTCCCTCACTGGCTGTTGGGAGTTTCTTTTCCCCCTGTTATTGGCTTGCTCTGCCCAGTGCAGCAAATCTTATGGTCTGAAGCATCAGCTGATCGATTTAGAAGCTGTAAGAAGAGGACCACATACTGTCTTAGTTCTTAGGTACAGTGTGGCAGTTACCTGGATGGCATGAAGTTCAGCATTTCTATCGAAAACACGGATGTTCACGTTACTTCTCCTCAAAATGCCAGAGCCTGAATAGAGGATGTCAAGGCTGTATGTGGATGATATGTCAGGACCACCTTAATGAAAAAGAAGGAAGGTACCTGTGACTAAACTAGTGGATTAATCAAATGTTTGGGAATACAAACAGGGTTAAAAGGCAGTTTCGTGGTTACATACGTGTAACATAGCCAGAGTAGGCAGAGGAAGAGCCCGTCTTGGAGAAGCGATCGTAGTTATGAACGCGCATGTCCTTCAGAACTTGCCGCACTGTTTTGCTGTGGTGTTTAAAAAAAAAAAAAAAGAAAAAAAAAAGAAAAAAAAACCAAAACAGACACAAAAATGTTATGGTACAAAACCTATCACTGTTCTGTAGAAATATCAGATTTCAGAGACGGAGAATTTCCCAGCAGGAAAGAGGATCTTCAAAAGCCTCACATTTTCCCAAAAACCTGCCCTAACCCAGAGAGTCTCTTTTCCAATTTCAGCTACTCCCTGCAGTCATAGGTGGACAGGCAAGCAAAGGTCTTGCTTGAAAATTGATGGTGTTGAGAAGAAGACATATTTTGCTTATTTTCATTCTTGTTTTGTGATGTTTAATATTTTTCTGGTTCAGTCATTCTTAAAATATAAAAGCAAGGGCCTCACTGAGAGAATTAAGACCAACAGATGGCAAGTCTTACAGTAATGCAAGTTAGATGCCTAATTCTTATTTGTACCTCTGAAAATGTGAATAGCTGTTAAACAAATGTCATTGAAATGCAGAGATTTATACTGAAATATCAATACTTAAGTGACACAAAAATCAGGTATTGATTTATGCTTTCCTTAAATTTTACAGTAGCAGTTACTGAGAACCTGTGTGTTCTTTGGGTGTCTGCTGTATTTATTTATACTAAACTTAACGTACCTGGAAGGCATTTCAAACTGAAGTATATCTTGGATCATGGAGAGCATGTACTTGTTCATTTCCAGAGGCAGTTCACCAATGGAGAGCAGGATATTTTTCACTTCCATGTAGGATGGGTTACTGTTTAAGATGATAGCAGCTGCAGTGGTTCGCACTGTCTTTTCATGGACTTTACGATTCTGGTGGTATATCCTGTTCATTGTTTCCTTCACCTGGTCATGAAACAGCTTATTCAGCCAGTGCTCAAACAGATGACTAGGCAAAGTACAGACTGGAATCTCGTTTATAATATCAACTTAAGTTAGCTCCATAGCTAAGGCTAATACACAAGGATATATTTTCAGCACCCTGTTTTTCACAGTCCTTTTGGAACGTATGAGACATGTATAGCTCAGTGACCACATGGGCAAGTGGGGCATCTGTTATGTTCTCTCAGCCACCAAATACAGCCTTCCCCATTGATTTTCACAGCGGGGCTGTAAATAAGTAGGAGCACTAAGATCAAAACACTGTGGCAGTGATAAGATCAAGAGAGAGATTTCCTTGACTGTTAAGGGAAGATGTTATTTAAAAAAAATCAAGAATCTGCAACTTAATTTTCTAGAGAGGGCCTGTGGTGGCCTTATATCCCTGAGAAGGTTGTGGCACATCTTTGTCACAGCTAAGTCCACGGAGAGCCACACAGCCCCACTGACAGAATGGCCTCCAGCATGTTGATTGCAGATCAGCACCCTGACAACCTCAGTCACAGCTGCCAGCAGTAGGGATGATATGGGATGCAGGGCAATGCAGCAGAGGCAGGACCTCATGTTCTGCTATTTTGTACATTTTGTCTTACTCTTGGAGGTGGCAAGGTAAGATGAAGCTATTTTATGCTTCTCTTACTTCATGCTTTCTCCTTGGCTATGTGAAAGCACAAGAAAGAATAGGAGTTATGCAGGTGCCCAAGTGTTCCTAATGTCTCCTGTACATCACAGAGAAGGCAGTGCTCATGCACAGGGAGCCCAGTGCTCCCTGCAGAATGCCTGCCACCTTCCATGGCTGTCTGTGACTCTGGAGCCAAAAGCTGACTACCACTATTGGACTGGGAGCTGGGATCTGGCAAGCAGGAATGTATAGAGTTTTCTGGATGGAACTGAAGTCTGGATAATAATTTCCTGGAGGTAAAAAGCCATACGTGGGACACCTTTAAAAACAGCGGGACTGACAAATTAACTCTGTTATACTTTATGTTTAATATAGTCTCTTACACTTCTTTTCTTGGGCAGTATATTTTCTTACCTCTTTGGTGAGAAAAGAAGGATCATATCTCTGTAAGGCAGTGGCAGCAAGATTGCTGATGGGCCCTTCTTCTGACTCTGCGTACTTCAGAAGCAGTGGAATTGCTTCGGGAAGGAGTGCGTTCTTCAGTGCCAGCAGGTACATCCTCACATTGTCATCTTTCTTGGCCTTCTCTAGTCTACTTATAATCAGCCTTTTGGCTTCCACAACAGCCTAAAGAAAATCAACAGCTATTTAAATGGTGATCATACACGTATCTTTTTCCCTCGCAGAAGACGGAGGGGCAGGGCTGGGTTCTTGCATGTTTTTGTTTCAAAACATCATTGCACAGGGTTAGCAAAGGTGTCGTTTGTAAACTGTACGTCGATGGCTTCCTTCAAGCATAACTAGAGCAGCCACAGGGACACCTAGTCCAGAGTTTTATCATTTGCCAGCTGCTCCTGCCCTGATTCAGGTACTTCACAGGTCTTACTTGTGGGGCCAACATGTCCCCACAAAAACAGACAAGGGAAGTGTTCTTTAGCACTTCATAACATAACTGTCATGAGAGTGCTCAGCAATTACCAGGGCAAGGAAAAAGGGACTCCTAAGGGCCATGCAGTCTCTATGTTTTCAGCATGTGCTGCAATCCTGAACAGCACAGATCTAGGAGGCAGCAGTGCTGTGTCTGATCATCCTCATCCTCTACCACCAGCATCTACTCAGTCCATGATCAAGGTGAGAGCCTTCCTCTTGGGTTGTTCTATGCATGTTTGGGGCAGAGCTGAGTACTTGAACCAATGAATTTTCTTCACAGAGCTGAAATAACCTAAGGTGATTGCAAATTTTGTATAGATCCTGAGTTTGCCAGTGTTCCTCTGAGGACGTGCAAAGCTTTTGGAGAAGGGAGCACAAGTATTGCTTCTGCTGACAGACTATGCGGTAAGAAAAAGTTGTGCCAAACAAAGGCAAACTGGGAGGAAGCCACAGAAATGGGAAGAGACCACATTAAAGCCTAAAGCTGACACAGTACGTGTGATTACTAAAAAAAAATAAATAAATCATCTCTATATCAAACATAGGAGTTTATGGGTTTATTTTAAAACAGGGGATAATATGCTTCCCGTGTCTCTCATGCTCTCCCAGTAACATCAGCAGGTATCATTCACATGTGTTGCAGACCAGAATTTGGCCAGCAGTGAACAGCAGATACTCACTGGAAGCTTGCAGCCTTCTTTGTCACACAGCTTTCTGATGAGCGCTCCCATGACAATGACAAGAGTTTCTCTGATTTCTTCATTTGCAATATCACCCTTGAACTTAGCCTGTTATGCAAAAGCAACACTGTTAGTCTCTCTGTTGAACCACAGTCTGTAGTGGGCTGAATACCCTTCCTCATTTCCTGTGAACTTTAGTGTAGTGCAAAGGCAGCGATGACCACCACGGGCTGGGCTCAGGCGAAGCAGAACACTGCTCTATCATTCCATATAATAAGTGACTGCCATTTTCCCCTTAGGTTACATTCAGCATCTCAAATAGTAGATTAATTTTGAAGCTATGTTTTAAAAAAAAAAGAAAAAAGTATTAAATGGTTACAGGACTTTGATAAGACAACAATCAAACAATCCCCAAAATGTTTTGCTAATACTCAGAAATATGTTTGTTTGCCAAGTAGTGGATATTGACAACATTTTACAAAGTAAATAGACTTTCAGTCTGGACCTACAAATTTTTGTTGTTTCCAGGCTGTATGCTACTGGCACACTTAAAGGAAACCCTGGATGGGATAAAGTAAGGCAAACTGGAAACAGCAACAGTTATTTCTTCTTCCCTTCCCCTTTGACAGGGATGAAGCTCAAGAGAATTAACTCTGTTGTATTTGTTTTGTCATTTGACTTACAGTTAAAGATTTCAGGAGCATTTCACTAGGATGAGAAGCAAATCCACAGGCGTACAGGAATCGCTCCTGCAAGGCAGAAGCACTTGCATCCTTAAAGTCAAGAAACTCCAGCACAGCCTCTAGTGACTCTGGGGTCTGAGCAGAGGTTACGGCATCCACTACCTGTGGACTACAAAAAAGTGGAAACGAACATATCGTTGTAATGAGCTAGAAAACACTGAAAAGACTTTGCTGTATATAGAAAGAAAGAAGCTAGTGTGCTGAAAGATCTCTTCATTGCAGGTAAGAGACAGAATTTTTTACTCTTGTTGGAAAAATCTGTGTCCCTGAATTCATCTGACTCAAAATGGTAGATGAACTCCAGAAATTATTCATAACCATGGACAATAATATTTGAATGTATGCAAATATGGGACTAAAAAAAAATTTAAAAACCCAGAACTATCCAGAGCATCTTAAAGTTTACAGGACAAGGTTGTAAGTGGGAAAAAGTGTTTTATTTCTATGTACACAATGGCAACTAGAGAACAAGCTTCTAGGCTACCCGAGTTACTCTCAGGTTTATCTCTATTGTTAACAACTGCTGTAATTTGTTTGAAAGATTCTGACTGTATGGTGAGGCTCAGAAATGCTTTCCAATTCCCAATCTAGGTGCACATGCTGTTCACACCTGAATTCTAATATTAGGACAATATCCAGGTGTGAACTATATCCTTCTTTGCTGTATTCCGATTTGAAGGAAACATGGGCAAGTGACAAACAAGTTATAGAGTGTTTCAGAACCAGCAGTCAGGATGAGAACCTTTGGGTGAGCTACAAGGCATGTTTGTCTTCAATTGTAGATACAGTCTTGGTTGCTGAACAGTGTGCTGCAAATATATTATACTACAAGAACAAACTCAGCTTTAAAAAATGAAACCTTTTCCTGTAGACAGCACCGAATACTGGTTTTGCATTGCTAGGACACCACCAGTAGAAGTGAATCTGTTTGCATGCAATTTGGCCTTCTGCAGTTTTAAGTAACTTAAACCTTTTGAAAGCTTGTTCGTGGTGACTTACAGAAGTTCTTTGTTTTCACTTCTAATGATCTGCAGTATCTCCTCTTTTGTAGCTTTTCTGATGTTCTGAATGAAGGACAAAAAGCTTCTTGCTGCTTCAGATTTGGAAAGTTTTTCAGGATACATATGTTCTCTAATGCTCTGCCAGTGTTCAGAAAGCTGCAAAATAATTCACATTATGTCAAATCTCTCAGGTTGTGGTTTCGGACTTACTAAATGAGACTTACTAAAGGCAGATATGTGGGCCAACTATTGCTCAAAGTAGCTGAAATACAAAAGATTGCTGATCCTTTAGCTAAGTATTATGTAATTTATGGTATCCCAGCAGAAATATCTTTGAAACATTTCTATAGCTGTCTCTCTTCCAACACTTTAGTATTTTCCTGACAATGTGCATTGCCTTAAATGCAATCTATTTTGCAACAAAACATGATTATGTATACCATAACTGGAATAAGGTGAATTTTCTTCTCTTGCAAATTTACTGTGCTTTCTGGTGAATATAGTGTTCACCTTCTGTTACCATTTTCTCCTAAATTAGGGTTTGTTTGTTTTTTTTTAAACAGGAGATGCACAAACCCAATTCACAAATCGATGACATTTTTTTAGAAGATGGTAATTTTTTAATTGGTTGGGTTGAACAGGAGTAAATGTCCCATAAGTAATTCTCATTTCTTATCCATAAACCTGCATAAGATGGGGAGGGATTTGTGGTTACTTTACAAAACGATAGGTAAGATGGTATTAGAACAGGTACCAGCTTCTTCATACGTTATTGCTGTATTTACTCCACGCACCACATTTTGGACCTGAATGAGCCAGCATGGTACCAAAGCACCTATATCTGTCCTTCCAGATAGACTCCCATAAGAAACTGGTGCAGGTATTTTGACCTTTCCTCTCTCACTTGCCTTTGCCTCTGTTATCTCAAATTATCAAGAACATTCCTTGGTGAAAACTCAGCTGTTCTTTGCAGCAGTGTTTACTGCAGTTTTCCCAACTGGGAAATAACACTAGCACCCATCTGACCTTTACTAAAATATTTCCCCTCTTCATGGATTTTGTATTAGGCAATAACACTTGAACCTGCCGGCAAATAGAAATATCATTCAGCAGTACAGAGTGCAACTTCCATCAACTGTAATAAACAATAATTAGGCAACAATGATTGAGACATAGGATATTTCCTGAGGATTAATGACCAGCTGGGAGGAGCTGGTGTTCTGAGGCACAGATGGGTCTGTTAACCTCCATTGGTGATTAGCGCTTAGCACCAAGGTCAGTGTGGCTATTATAAGCTGAAATTGGATAAATATATAGGGCACTTTCTATGCCCTCTGTTGAAGTTGCACCATACCTGGCAATGAATCTCTAACCTCATTAATCCTGTACTTTCTCCTGTGTAGAGCCCAGCTGTGTGGGCTGCTCTTAGCCCATACTCTAGAGACAAGAAAGGTGGGAGATGTGAGCTGGAGCCATCTCAAGCAAAAGAGAGTGGAGTCTTGCTCTATGGGGGGGGGGTGCTCTAACCATTCAACTGCTACAAGGAGCAGCTGCTGGCTCCTGCAGTGACCATGACTTCAGAAAACAACATTCACAACTGGTTTTTGTGAGGGGCCTCATTCTCCTGATGTGAATGTCAGGCAGTTTGGATTGAATGCCCCAAGGATTTGGGCACACATGCATGCACTTCTGCATGGCAACTCAGCCAAGCTTGGACATGAATCTCTGTCTCTCCGACAGATAGATCAGACCAGAACTCTTGCAGGCACTATAGAAAAATTCAAGCCAAACCAAGAGGTTCTAAACTGAGCAGGAGCTGGTTTTGAATGTCAGTGCTTGACAGCTGCTTCACCAACCTACCAAGGTTGGCTGCACAAGACAGAACCAGCCTAACTCAGTTTCAGAAGGGGCGAGCATCCATTCCTGTAAGAACCATGGGGTCTTCTGCAAAAGCATGATTTATGATAATTAAACATAGAAATTTAGGCCTACATTTAAATGTGAGTGTTGATAGTAACCTCACAGAAGCTAGTGCTGCAATCTGTGACATGGAGATAGTAGTGGTTACTTTACCAAATTCACAGAGGTAAGACTTGTTATGATTTAAAAAGGGGTTTGAAAACATAAAACTGTAGGGCATACCATGTCAGCATGGCATTAATATATGCTATGATATATAAGTACCAAATGTTATGCTGCTGCTTCGGATACAGCGTTCTGTTTATAGATCCCATCTTTTCATAGCAGTTACTGTAAAATATAGTGAGAAAGCAGGACTTCATTCTCATCGTGCCATTAGGTTTATAACAGCATAGCTCAGTCCTCAGGCAGCACTCTGGAATTATACCCCATGTTTGTTATCTTGGTCTGGAAATTGTCTCTATAACTATTGTGACAAACTTGGTTCCAAGTGACAAATTGGTCAGCGCAAACCTCGCTGGGCAGTCAGGGAAAAAGCACCTGTCCCTGCTCTGTTTAAGATCCCTTGATGTTCTCTGCTCAAAACTGTTCCAGCACATGTGCAACATCATTTCTATTTCATTTTCCCCCAACGTACGTTTTTTATCTTCTCTGTGGCTCAACAAGCATTAGACAAGACAAATCATTGCAGTACAATGCTGCATCCAAATAACTAGCACAAGTTCCAATATAGTAAGGTATTTGTGCTCATAAGAAGTATCTCTGGAGGATTCATATTATGTGTGCTGAGTAGAAGCCTTATCTTGCTTATCAAAAACTGACAGAGAAGAATAATAATATTTAAATTAATGTTCCCATTCACTGCTAAATTCATTCCACAATGATAATAGCATTAAAACTGTTTGCTAACAATCACTGTAGCAATTTATATTAGTTTATGATGAATAGCATCAGTTAAACAAAAGATGATGCATTTGCAGTACCAAGCTCTTAGTCTTGAATATAAACAAAACAAGCTGTTTGGGTTTTGGTTTGTTCGTTGCGGTGTGGTTTTTTTTCCAGAAGGGGAGAGATGAGAACAGTATTGGACTTACCAAGAATACTAAAGCCCCATTTTTAAATTATAAAATACCTATAAAGTCTTTTAAATAAAAGACTTCCTTCAGGGTCAGGCAGTAGGAATAGTCTAGATATGTTGCCAACAAATGTTTAGCCTGCCTAAGGAATGGGAACTACCTTTAATTTCTAGGAGCAGTTCAGCTCTTCCATGACAGAATTGTTCATAAACACTTGCCAACCATCTTAAAAGTCATTTCCCCCTCTACTACTCACAGGAAATAAGTTCCTGTCAACTCAAGGTTGACAAAGATGAGATAAAACAAGACAGTGTTGTATTTTCTAGCGATCTTGAGAAATACAGCACTCAATCTTTGAAGGAGAGCAAAAATGTTGGTACTTTTAGAGGTAGATCTTAAAATACCCTTGTGTGGTAGAGCACCATTGCATCACTACCATGCTCCCCACTCTGGAGCTTATTTTATATTGCAACATTAGACCTTTCCTAGTGGGCTGCTTGGACAGAAACTTCCCTCACACCTGTTCTGCTCAGCTAGCCGACCTGAGGTCCAACCAGCCTGTGTTTACTTACTGAAGGACACTTTTTGCATTCGGATTTGACTGGCTCTGCTACTAGTGGCATGGCAACGTAACTGGAGTCCAAGGTCTTGATAACACCGGCAACTTGCTTCCCAGCGATCAGTCCAGGGCCAGCTTGTACTGACTTCAGTTCCAGTCTCTGCCTGTGCATCCATACAGTGAAGACACCATTAGAGCTCAACCGTTAGAACAGAATACAGAAGTCATGGCAAGAGGAAACAAAAGAAATCCCCACAGACCAAAAATATAGAACACAGACTTGTTGAAGTCTCATTTTAAAATATTCAGAACATGACAAGTCTATGGCTCTTTTAGGGTAACAGAAGTACTGATACCAGCAGAATTACTGCTAGAGGTATGTGGCATAAAATACCTAAATAACAGACTTTCTGAAGTATGGATTTATAGCACCTGGTAAACAGTAACCATATACATTCTAAAATGTTTCATGTATTTCTTCATAAGAAGATCTGGAAATGAGATTTTGTATATACCATTTTTTAAATATCGTAATACTAAGGAGATGTCTGAATAATTTCTCTTGTATGAGTATCTCCAAACTTTCAGTGGTTTAGAGCCTGGGGTTGAACACAGATCTAGGTTTCATTGTTGTTTCCTTTCTATGCAGCAGATTTTGTTTTCTATACTCCTGAAGTTTCACATACTAGAAATGGAGATCCTTTTGAAGTATTTCTTAAGAAATTAAAGGACACAGAAACAGAACACCTACAGAAGTAATGTGTTGCTTAAAATATTTTGGCCAGTTCCAGCTGTTTATATTTAATGTGTTATGAATGTCATTATTATTTGCAGGATGAGAAAGCCCTTAATCAAAGTTGGAATAGGTACCACACAGATACAGAAGAGACCTAAATGCTTACCTGGAGGGTTTAGAGTCTTAGGTCTTGATGCTATAAGATATACACGTATAAACTGACTTGAACCACTAGTTATGCTAGTATCAATGACAGTCAAATTGTCCAACTTACTTTGAAACTATTTTGGCACCTGATTTTTGTTGGGAATTCAGAAGCAAAACATAATTTTCTTCTGCCTTAATGGATTTAATGAAGCTGTCTTCCAGCACATAAATTGTGGCAGATGTGGCTTTTGTACTGACATCTAGAATCTGAAATTAATTGAAAATTAAACCAGAAAAAGGGCTGATTAATAAACAACAGAATAGGAAAAGAGCTCACAGTTCTAAACTAGGGCAAAACTCATAATGAAATAGAGCCAAATGAGGATGCATGTGGGTCGACAACATCTCAAGTTAAGCCTATAAACCAAGTTCTCAAGAATTCTTTCTGCAACAAGAAGCCACTCACTTCTGCACCATGTATTTCAAATTCAATATGTACCAGGGGAAAAAAAAAGGGGGAGCAGGGGAGGAAGTTTTGGACAAGGCTGCAACTGAGAAAATGCCCAGTACTACACTGAGTTAAAAATACACTTTAAATAAGATGAGAAGCTTTTCCAAGGAAATGTCTAATTGTAAATAAGATTGTCATGTTCACACCCAGGAAGCAAAGCCAGCCACCTTGCTTGATCTGCTTGTAAACAAGATGAAGTCTTTGTGGCAAGTGTGAAAATCAGGAACTCTGTCATGGCGTTAAGCCAGTTTATTAACTGAGTGTGTTCTACCTTTGTAGTTCTCTGAGCTGAGACAGGTCAGTTTCTGACACAGAGACTCCCAGTGCCTTCAGCATACGTCCAGCCTGTGCTCAGTAGTAACCACTTAGAAAAGCGTTTACTAGTCGTGAGGGACCACCAAGGGCTTCAGTTACCTCTACAGCACATCTCCTACATTACACCTGTGCATTAGGGGAGTCTTTGACTTTCCAGGCAAGCCTGATAGGGGTCTATTCAGGAGTCAGCATCTTGCCCAGTATTTATTGTGTACACTAAATACTGTGACATAGCAGCTGGGAAAAAGGTTACTATTGTCACTGTGACTGTATATAGTGTTTTCCTCCAAAGAAAAAGAAGCCTCACGTTGATTAAAAATTCAGTACAGCCAGGAGCTGTAAATCTGCATAAAAACTAAAATATATTATGAATGAGATTCAAAAATGATGAGGATTGGTGTACTTCACTCAATGTCAGCAGAGCCACGGTGGTTTGCACCAAGAGGGGAATCCATTTCCCGTTCTCCCCATGGGTGCTATGTATGAAGTTTCTACTACTAATACTACAAAACGGACATGTAGACTTTACTTTTTGTAATGCAAGAAAGGACTTTTGAGAAAACGAATAATAGATATTAAGGATGTATTTTTAAATAGATAGAACAGATTTTATTTTGTTAAAGAAATCATACCCGGTTGTGACTGTTAAATCCTTGTTTTTCTATTTCACAGGACTCCAGGGCTTTTATTTTAGTCACGTGATCTTGCCGCACATGGTAAGTAGTACTGCATTTGCCAGATATGTCCACCTTGAAAAAAAGAGTTAATTAGGACAATTGCTTGAATTTATCTTTGGGACTCTGGAACACCTTCCAAAGATGAACCATTTTCTCTACTGTTGTCATCTTTTACATGAGATGCTGCACTGTTTGGGTTTATTTACTAGTTTTAAAGGTGTCAGTGCTTCTAACTACCTGCTTTGGATAGGCATTCGTTAGAGGGCTATGAAGGAAAGTAACAAGGTTCGTTTAAACAAAAAAAGTTAGGAAACACCTGGTAGTTGGCACTATACCTATGAATTCAAGTTAAATTCCAGCTTTGCTTTTGTGGACAGATGTAAAAATTTAACAGTGCAACACAGGTTAAATGGAAGCAGCTAAACCATAGCTAACTTTCTGTGGATACTCTGATTTAAAATGGCCTAATCCACTGAATTGAGCTTAGTAATCAGCGGACTTTAAACATCAGTGTAATATCTTTTATAGTGACCTGGTTTAAGACAGTATATTATCAAATCCTGCTAAATTAGTAAGATAATTTTAAATCAAATGGATTTCACCAATTCTTTATGTTAATTGCAGCAACTTGACTCGTGTCACCAAATATCCAGAGGGCTGTCTTTATGTGCCCAACCTCAAATGTGATCAGAGGGCTGATTTCTGTCACACTTCATTCCTTGTGAAGTCAGCGAGAGCCACAGATCTACCCTTCGAGCAGACCAGGCTCTGCCTGTTTCTCTGACAATGATTGTCTTGCCAGTAGAGCACCATACCTCATGGGCAGTACCAGAGTGCAGCTGTAGCTGGAAAAGGCTAGCCAGACCTCTCTTAATGTTTTGAGTAAAACCAGGTTCATTTTGATACGAGTAGAAGTTTTTGACCTAGGAATAAAAAACAAGTACATAACAAAACTCGTTAAGTGAGAAAGGAATAGTGACGATTCCCCCTAAAAAAACTCCCTTTCTTTTTCCCTGATTGGGAAACTGAATTTGGACCTGTTGTCCTTATTTAAGCAAACTCCAGAGTCTGCAGGGCCTGACAGTAACACTACAAATATGTTTCAGGCTTTAGCTGTACCTAAATACTGTTTCAGTGCAGAGAGCATCTTTCCTGCCTGTTAATTAGAGAGTCTTTAGAAGGGAAACGGGAAACTACATAATTTCAGAAGTGACTCATTTTTCTGCATGATTCTCAGATAATCCCTCCTCACATGCACATAATATCTGTTGCACATTATCACAGATTACAAAACCCCAGAACGAATCATAGGTAAATCACAGTTAGAATTATTTAAATGACGTGTCAAACACATCACAACCTTTGCACCTCACGGGCCAACTGTTGTGCCTCAGCCTCTCCTCTGGTAAGAAGACTTTGCACCTCCACTTTGCATTCAAGGTGCTTTAAAGGTGCACTTTTTTCAGGAACTGTAAGTACTATCAGCACGTTATCTCAGGGCAACCCTGGAAAGTGAAATCACTGTGCCAAGGATGAAAGTATCACACCACAGAGAAATCATAAAAGGAGTGTACAGATCCTATTACCTGAGAAAAAGCCCAAGTTTTTAATACTACATCTCAATCTTAGTGTGTGAACTGCTTAATGTACTGGGAGCAGATGTGTTTTGACTCGGTTCTTCTGATACCTCTGTCCTCACTTAGGGATGTGTACAGTTGGGAGCCAGTGCTGTCCTGTTTCTTTTTATGTTGTGTAAAACTGATGACAAGGCTGAGTCTGAAAGTTTCTGAGCAGGCCTGATAGCAGCTGCAATTCAGCAGGCTGAGCTGGCGGCCGGGGTATGTGCTCAGTGCCTATTTACAGCAGGAGGTAAAGATCCTGCCGGGATAGGGTGTCACAGCCCTCACTCCACTCTGCAGAAGAGAAAAGGGAGTGTGACCTTCAACCCTCCTCCTTTCTCACTGCCCCTCTGCCCACGTCCCACCTGCTCACTTGCTTGGGCTGCAGAGGAGAGAGCGGGGCTCTTGGTCTAATGCTCCCAGCCACAAGCAACGAAGGGGTGAAGAAGCATGGAGAGGCAGCAGGAGCAGCCGTGGCTCAAGCCTTGCTGCTCCCTGGCCAGAGCAGTACTCTGAGCGCAAGGAGGCAAGGGAGCACCTCCTCAGGGAAAAAGAAGGGGAGATAGATTTACTTGATTCCTTTCCTGAACAAACCTGGGACTCTGAGAGCTGCAGTTGGACATGGGTGCTCCTACGGCGGGACAATGCTTTTTTGCGCTCTCAGGGCAAGGTATAAAACCTTGGCACACACCGAGACACACCTGCTCACTGTCCCTTCTCTTCTGATTTTTGGAGACAGTTCCCAGTAGAGAAACAACATGAAAGGCTGTTACAGGATCAAGCTCATTAACTTGGGACCACTGAAACTGCAGGTGACACTGAAGTAGATAAGCAAGGCAGAGGTGTGGGAAAAGCAGTCACGCTGAAGTATTTGCTAAGGGTTTAGAGTGATTAACACTGTTCCTCACAGACTCCTCATGACAGACTTCTCCTTCATGACAAACTATCTCCTTTTCTGCCTTCAGACCTTGGATAAAATCCTGGCCTCACTGAAGTCAACAGCACAAATCTTACACAGCAATTGTGCATATATCTGCATGTGTACCCATATATTTGCAGCTGGTCTGCTGTTACTTCGATACTGTACGGTGTTCTCAACACACAAGAGTCTTGGGCTGGAAGGTTACTTCATACAGGTAAATTACAGTCTGTTCTAAACTGCTCTATTTTGTACAGAAAGATAGAATGCAATGGCATATTAAGAACACTGGGCAGACAGTGAATTGGTAAATTCTCCAAGCCTGTAAGAAGAGATTTGTCTCAGGTTTCCTCAAGGACTGAATTTTAAAAGATGTGGTCTTACTTTTCCACGGACTAACTCAAGAACGATGGGCCTCTGTAAAGCTTGCAGATATTCCTTCCCGATGATCTTCTCTGTGCTTTTTCCTTTGAAGATGTTTTTAGCAGCGGGACGTTCATTCACAGTTTCAACTTGAACGTCTCTTATCTAACAAAGTAAAAGCAGATAAAATTAATTTAGAGAGCAGTCTAGCATTGACCCGGGATAGGCTGGATAAACTAAATCACCTAATACCTCTTTTTTTATTTCTTATTTTCTGGTTCTGATCATTAATTTTCCATGATTACTATGTCTGTTTTCAAAAGAAGCCAGCACTCACAGCTGGGGTAATAAGTGGCAAAAAACCTCACTATAAAGCTAAGTACCAAACCCAGATTGCAGCAGGTCCAAGGACTTCAGACAACCTATTGCCCCTCAAGTAGGTGCTTGCACACCAGTTTTTTGAAGCTCTAGAAGCTGTTCGAAGCAATTTCAAAATATAGGAGATATTCTGAAGTTCTGCCTTATGATGTCAGATATGTTCTTGTGCAGTCTTATTCTATAGCAATCAGCTTATCGAAGAAGCTGAGTTTAGTTGATGAGATTAGAGAGGAATAAAAGATTTAGCTCATCTTCTGAAAAAAGTTCTTCAAGATCAGATGGGCAGTTAGATAAACACAGAAAAGATTAGGCATGTTCTAAGTTGTCTGATGGCATTAATTACCGTAATTTTGATCAACTGGTTATCATCGTTTTCAGGATTTCTCCATAAAAGGTTGACATCCACATCAGAAGAAATCCGATAGCCTGCACTCTTCTGCAATGATGCTTTTACCCGATCAACATACACTTCAGCTGAGTAAGCAAATTTGTATAGCTTGTCATTATTTAAGCTTGGTCCAGTAGTATGCCCTGTTCGGAAAATGAAAACAAACATAGTATTTTAGAATTGACTAACTCATGTTATCTGTCATTTCCTCTAAAAAGTACTTTTAGAAAAAAAAAAAAATTAATTGCCAACAAAAGATTTATGGGACTGAGCCTCCTACCCTTGATTACAGAGGTGTCCGCCTGGAGCAGCGGGGGTTTTTTGTGATTAAGTTGATGCTAATCTCATACATTTAAGATAAGAATGTCCACAAAATCCTTTGTTCTAGCTTTAGACTTAAATGAACAAGAAAGAGTCATATTGCTTACTTGGATATGTTAGCATTAGAAATTAATCCAAAATCATTTGCAACTGAAAATATTGTAATTAATCATGCAATTTCTGCACTTAGCATTCGAAAGCCACTAAGGTAATTTGTTGCAGCCAACAAATATTGGTTTTTGCACCTCTTGTATGTCTATTGGGAATCTTTTCATTGAGAGCCTTGCTCAGGGATGACATGAATGTAATGAAGACATTGGGAAACTATTTTTTTAGATTAAATAATTAAGTTCTTGTTCTTTAAACTAAATAATTGTCCCCATGGCTGTGCCTCTGCTGTTAATCAATGTAGTTTAGGGGATATAAAAAGCCAAATTCTAGCATAAATACAACTCGCATACCAATTTATGGTGCCATTTCTGTCTGCATTAACAACAACTTGGACAGGCTGTTCCCTAGGGATGCAGTCACACTCTTGGTAGTGTAAGTGAAATCTGTAGCATACAAACGAGTTGTATTTTTCCTTTATAAAACTGCTTACTACCTCATCCTTTCCTATCTTCTTTTTCTCTTTCCTCATGCACAGCTATGTGTGGCACCAGTGTCATAGCTCTCTACCCAGGCACAGGAATTAAGACCATGCCCCTAAAATCTGTGTCTAAGGAAAATCAATTTCTTCCTGAACACCCTTTAAGTATTTCGTCGCAAACATAACATCCCTTTTCACTGCTTTCAAGGGCTTCCCTCCTCTGCTGTGGATGGCTACAAAGGTCCCTTCCACACAAGAAAAACTGATGAAGTCAGTTTGTAGAGGGAAGGGAAGGGAGGAGAAGCTGGCTGCACACAAAGTGCTCTTACATCCACAAAGTAAATACACATACAGTGACCTTAGGTGCTATCTGTAAGCAGTACAGCACTAGCCTCTCGGACCTGAATGCTGCACCACTGGGAATTTCTTCATGGGGTTCAGGAGGTGCAGAGCAGAAGGAAAAACTTCACAACAGAGCTGATCTAAGAACAGCAAAGTGCTGTCCTCAGGGAGATGCACCTCAGTCTTATGACAAGTGCAGGAGGGGGAAAAAAAAGAAGAAAAATCTATCAAAACATGTCGGACGAATTCTTAACCATGCTCTAATGTAATCAGTGTGTTCAAAGTCCCTTGCAGAGAATCAACAGGTTGTCATGATTTATGTCATGTCCCTCAGTGCTTTATTTGACTCTGCTAAATAAATTTCAAATCACTGCATTGGTAAAAAGGAAAATCAAAGTTTTTTCTTATTTCACTCTCAGATTTTAAGTCTCAGTTTGGTAGGTGAACAGCGTAGTTCCAGCACGGCTGTTGGATATAGATGGATATATTCTGCAGTGCTCAAAGAGTCCAAAAACCCCTTTTTTCAATGTTTTGCTCACTTCCTTTCCCTGTTCACTCAGATGCCATAGCAACAGATTAAGGTAAGCTTCAAAGAACCTTTTCCTGAGGAAAACAGCAACCCCACCAAGTTTGGTCTGTAAGCTACATGAATTGGCAAAGCTAGACAGAACTAAACTGACTGGTGCTTTACGCCAGCTGGAGATGTGTCACAGCAAGTTTGGGAATCCCAGGGGGAGAACCCTGCTTGCGTGTGAGAGCTCAAAGCTGTGACTGTTCATTTTTTTGCAGGGAGGTGGAAGCATTAATGTTGGCACGACACAGCTCTTCTGGTTTTGCATGTCTTGTGTGTCTGCTTCAACAAAAAAGTATGCCAAGTGGCGTACAAGCCTCCTTTCAGGTTTACTGTGAATTTCCGAGCTGCTTCCCCAGCTCCCTGCACTCCTATCAGCTTTGAAGCTACATTGCCCTTGAGAGCAGAGGGTGCTTAGTGCCTGTCCAGAGACGGCTGCGCCTTTCAGGGACACCCCTGGTTCCCTGCAGTACCTCGGAGCAGGTCACTTCCTGGTTTGAAATGTCCTTCATTTGCAGCCGAAATGGCAGTACTAATGATTTAATACTTCTGAGTGCCACCCACTAGGTGCTTTCTAAATGCAGAAGGTGACACAGTCCCATCTAAAGATAAAGGTGGGGGAAAAGCATGTCAATGATCTGGGTGCTGAGACACATGTGTCTTATTAGTTAAGGTGGATGTTTGTGGTTTTGCTCCCTCTCTCTTCAGTTAAAATCACATTTCACCTCTTCCTTTTCTCACTCCTCAACCCATAGACTTGGGGTCTCTTTGCAAGAGTTCCTTCCCTCTTCCTCCCTTTCAGCATTTGCTTGTCCCCACATACAAAAGAGCTGTTCCCTCCTGAAGGAAACAAATGAGAAAGTGATGCAGCAGCTTCTTGCAAGTGGCATGGAAGAGATGAACAAATGCAAAGTATTTCTGGGAACTAGGAGAATATTAGGTTCTGAAAGCTTTCACCATTTCACATGTGGAAAAGACTGGAGGAGTCAAGGCAGAAGATGCCTTTAGTTGCAAGACTGGTGCCACTGGTGGAAAAGGGTGAGCCAGAGGTGGATCATACTAAGAGGAGCAGCAGGAATGAGGCAGTGCTGAAGGCAGTCTCAGGGAGTTAGCACTTTCCCTGGTGGATATGGGGAAGCCAAGAGAGACAATTGGATAGTGTGGTCAGTTTAAGAGACAAGGGGAATATTGGTGACTGAGGGACAGAGACACAGTGTCACTGCCCAGAACTACTATTCGAAACAACATAACTAAATTTTCATGCGATCTTTCATAAAGAAAACACGATAAAAAGGAATATTTCTACACTTTTCTGATAGAAACTTTTCTTAAAAAAACCCCTATCTTTAGAAGCTCTTTCCTTTGTATTCAGCACAGCACTGGGATCCTTGCTGCCCATATAGCCATTGCCATTTCAGCTAATGGCAAATGTTCCACTGACTGAGAAAGGAGGAGAGATGGACATAAAGACCGCAATTGGCCATGCTCTCTTGGGGTCAGAAGTGCCCGCTTTCAAGGTGGAGTGCATAACACATAGTTTGACTAGTAATGTTAAGTGTCTGTCATTAAGGGTAACATGCCAAGTCTATAATTAAATCATGATACTGTATAATACAGAAGGTTACACTGCATGAGTAGAGACAGCTGTCAAGTCCTGTGCGTTTTATTAATACATATGGCATGCACAGCATGTGCGTCTCTAACTACTTGCTGGCTCTACCTTCATAAATTATATTTGCCACTGTTTCTGATACCGGATAGCTTTAAAAAGCAAACCCCATCCACTTCTTTGAAAACATTTTTCAAGTGGAACTGCAGTAGGAAAGTTTCATATGTGCTGAGTTAAAAGAATATTCCTTCAACATTTCCAAAAGGCAGCATGGTCCAGCAGAAAGGTAAAGCACTCATCCTAATCCCAGCTCTGCCACTGCAGCACTAAGTGGCCTTTGGGCCACTAATTTAGCTTTCAATCTCTCTGCACAAGAGAGAGATGAGATCTGGCAGAGCTGAAGGGAGGACTAATTAATGAGGAAATGCTTGCTCAGTACCCTGAGGATGTAAAGTGACAAGCAAATATACTTCGCATCAAGGAGCTTTGCTTAACTGATATTAAGGGGAAGCTGAGAAGAGCAGACACCAGAAATGTAGCATGTTGGTATCTAGCCATAAACGTTACTTGGCACTCTCATGAAATACACTCACAGTTAGAGGAATGGCCTGCAAACTTCTCTGCTTTATAACTCCTGTCATAAGAGCGTAGGAAGGTAGGGAGGAAGGTTGCTGTTCTGTGCTTACACAGGTACAGTGTGCTGGTTTCCCCACAGGGAGCAGGAGAGGCACCCATGAGAGCACCTCCACAGCCTTTTTAACAGTTTAACCTCGGATGGCATGCCCCCCTGCTCTTCATCATGATGAGGACATCCTCATTAAACTAGAAACTAGGTGTCGGCTCACGTTTTAAGGTTGCCGCTCCTCTAAATTTAATGTCAGGTCGTACACAAAGGGGCACTACCAAAGACACCTTTCCTTGCTTCATACACCGGCACTGCTGAAGTGGGCAGTCCCCAGATTTCATACCCTTGACCTTTGTCAGGACACCTGAGTAAAGCTCTGCTCCCAGGGCTTGTGCAGACATCCAGATTTTCATGACTTATTGTAGAGCAAGCTCCCCATGAAATTAATGGGATGCTTGTTACTGACTTCAGTGGTAGCTGAGTCGACTGCTCAGAAGCTGAGACCTGGAGAGCTCTGAGCACTTCCTGGCTCTGCTCCACCAGAAAACTCCTGTGTGTTTAACTTCTGAGCGTGCGAATAGTCCCTTTCAAGTCGGTTTTCCCACAGCGTGTCCTGACTAAGAAAGGTCAAGATCCCCAGTCTCCTGGCTCACACCGCTGGCCCTGTGCACCTGAAAACATCGTCTCCTCCATCCCCTCTCCTGATGTAAATGCTACAAGCATTTAAGCCTTTGGAATTACTAAATGCATTTTGCATTACTCAAGGATGAACAAGTAAAGGTGATCGGTTCTGATGCAAAATAGAGCTGCACACACACACAGTTTATGCCTTTGCTGAGCCAAAAGCTGAAGCAAGCCCGATACAGACCTACCTTTAACAGAGGCTGAGTAGGTGGAAATGATGCAAAGGAACAGCACGGTAAGAAGAATCATGCTGAACTCCCCCGAGCTCCTGACTGCAACATCAAGTGTGAGAGCCTCCAAGAAGTGAGCTGCCGAGAGTGGAAGGGTGCTTGCTGAGAGAGCCGCTGGGTCGGCCACACTGTTTATCTAGATGTAGTAAAGGTCAGATTCCAAATTCCACACTCAGGTACTAAGTTCATTGAAGGACTTCCAGTTAATTATTAAGAACTAAGGTAACTGGTGGTTTCTACCCCATTTTATTGATCACCTCATTTTTGAATAGTGAGCCCACACAGCCACATTTGTGAGTGGGGGAGCCCACCTCCAGCCCCAGCAGAACCAGGAACCCCCCCCACTCCTCCTCTGTTTGAACAATAGGGTGTTTGGGTCTGTTGCTGCCAGGGGCCAGATCCTGACCACTGTTTCCACTGGTTTGTATCATCTCTGTGAGCAATATCAGAGGCAAAGGTTTTTAAGGGTCTTCCTGGAAGCAGAAGTACCTGGGATTTACCAATGCTATCCCAAAAATGATGCTGATTTGTTATGGAGATTCAGATGCAATGTCAGCTCCTGCTATACTGTATTGTACCAAATAAATTCTCTTTCTTTCAGCAGCCTCAGCCCCCATATTACATCATTGCAGTAGCAGAGACCAAAAAGATGAGATAAACTTGCCATTCTGTCCTACCTCAGTGAAGAGTACCTGCTTGGCTAGGTCTGGGAGCAGGGCAAACGAAGCCCTCCTTTTTACCCCTATTTTCCCCTTTTCTCATGTTCACTTCACCACCTCCCCTGATAGGCCCCCCAGTAAATCCTAGGCAATCTTTCACTAAGCCTCATGACCACAGGGCTTGCCGAAGGAACCCTTGTCCCTCAAGTGATGCTGAGGCAGTAGGCCACCCCTTGTGTTCCTCAGCACCCCTTGGGTGTCACAGCCTGCGAGGGGGCACCCTCTCTCCCTGCATACAAAACCTCCCTGGCTCTGCAGAGGCAGAGGATCTGGTCCTGCTTGTAGAGGAGGCTCACCCATTAGCCATCACCACGCTCATTTGCTCCACTTCCTGAGACTGCTTTCTTTAATAAGACTGTGAGCCACAAACACCCCAACTGAACCAGTGCCACCCTAGGCTGTGTTTAGCTACTCCCAATGGGACATTTCTGCCACCAGCTCCTCTGTATTAGTAAGGGACTGTAAGGTGAGAACTGCCTTTGCCTTGGGTGATGTAAACGCCTCCTTTCTTGCCTTGTGGAAAAGAGAAGCTGAGCACCTTTGATGTCAAATGTTGTCCAGCAATGGGAAACAACAGGTCCATCGCAATGCTCCTCACTTGCACTCATCTCTCTGCACCTTGTGGAAGTCCCCCCAGGGCTCCTCTTGTGTCGTGTGGGCATGTGCCTGCGTGTGGGAAGGAGGAGATCAGTAGGAAACACTGGGGACTGCTGCCGATGCCTCTCAGCTTGTGGTTACTTATGCTGCTTCGCCAGGGCAGGCTGTGACGTGCTCCTGAATTCAAGGGACTGAGGCAGAGGACTCCAACTGACTCTTTCGCTGCATTTTGTAAAGAAGGAGCTTGCCAGGGTTTCTGTGCTTTTTAAAAAAATAAGGACACTATCTGCGTGCAACACCAACTCTGGCTAGAGAGAGATGAGAGGTACGGATCCTGCTATGGAAACGCAATGTTCACATTTGATTCATGAGGAGGAGTTGACATTGGTCTAAAATCTGGAGGAGAACAATTGTCGTCTTATGCTCTTGGGACACAGAAAATTTATTTCTTCCTTGAAATAAGGTTATTTTTAAAAAGGCCTCTCTCAGACACTAGAATATCAGCGGCCAGATTCCCTGTTGATATAAATCAGTGTATTTCTTTGGACACCATTTGCAGTAGTGCCAGTTATAGAACTAAGGATGTAGCCATGATGTGGAGAAATAGTGTACACTTATTTCCACGTGCATACACATATATACACCAATATACATACCTATAACACATACTTGGTATGTTCTTCAAACGTCTTAAAAACAGGAGGCCTGAGCCTCACCTCAGCTATGCCTCGAGTGAATCAGCAGTGACTTCCTTGAGGCCAAATTACAGCAGTGAAAGAAGTGTTGCGCCCACCAAAGTCCATTACAGGCAGAGGTTGCCGGACCAGCCCCTAATGTACGCTACACGCCATGCTGGCATATGTGCTGAGGTCAAAGTATTACTGTTGCTGCACATTTTCCAGAGTCCAAACTATGTCTCATATCTTTATATGACCTAATAAAACTAATGAGATTTCCTCACATTTTCTGAGGTCAATGAAATGGTTTTCGTCTTGTCTTCACAAGTGACAGTGTGAATGAAGACCGTGGTTTTCAACTCAAACTTTCAGCTATGTGCACTGAAATACCCAAGTCCATCTTTGCCCTTCAGCTGGTGCCTGCATGCCCCAGCTCCCGCTGTTTCAGAGAATAAGACACCCCCATTTCTGCCACAGGGGGCAGGGGGAAGGAGATGCACAGCCAAGGCTAAAGGTGAGTTGTGCTCGTCACTCGCATCCCGAGCCTCGCCTCGAGAGCACTGCAGTCAGACCTGGCCCACAGAGAGTCATATCTGTGCCCACACCTCGATCTCCACGTACTACATTCTTTCTTCTCTCCACGCTCTGCCTCTTGACCCGCACTGCTGTTTGTACAAATGCTTCAATATGCAGTTTTAAATATGAGGTGTTTGTTGTGGTGCTGTGCGGAACTCAGCATTTGAATGAGCATCTTGAAAATTCCTGTTTTGGCTCCATCAAAATAATGAAATCCAGTTAGACAGCTCCTTCTCAATATTAGCAACTGCTCAGGTCTTTATTTGGCTTTGTCACCACCTGGCAGACTTCAGAAAACCTTGCGTTACCCTGTATCGGCGTTTGAGGCCGTGGGGGTCTGGATTAGCAATACTAGTGCTTTGGAAAGTGCAATATGAGAAAAACAGACTTATAAATCAAAATGCGTAATCAGTTTCTTCATACTAAGAAAAAGCACATCTAAATATTATATGACTTTGTTAGATGACTTTTTGCTTTTTTAAAAAAGCCAGCAAGCAAATGGCTTCTCTCAGCAACTGATCTGCAGCCTTTTAATGACCAAAGGAAAATGAAGGATACTTCACAGGGACAGTGACACATTTGGACTTGTGTGATCCTAGTGTGTAAAACTGGATATTAATAGTAACACCAGTGAGGTTTTAAATAGACGCTAGCAAAAGCAAATGCAAATCTAGCTATTTTTAAAGTCATGTACAGAACAGGAATCACAAATGAAATCAAATATTGCAGCAAATATTAAAAATGAACAGCAGCTAAAGGTCAGTGTCTTACTACACTGACATCATACAGTTTTGTGACTTTAACATAGCCATAGTAAACCTGAAACCAGCGCTAAAACCGAAAGAACGTGTATATCTGGAACCAATGAAACTTGAGATAAACATTTATGCAGATGAAAAGGGTTTTATGGTAGCACACACTTGTACCTCTGCTAATT
This sequence comes from Psophia crepitans, assembly GCA_013399095.1. NCBI lineage: Eukaryota > Metazoa > Chordata > Aves > Gruiformes > Psophiidae > Psophia > Psophia crepitans. Next base: position 12,253 of record VWZZ01007361.1, on the reverse strand, counting down.
TTGTGTGCCTCATTAACCAGGGGTGAGCAGACATCTACATACTTGGGCTGCCCAAAACACATTTTTCTCGTGGTTATAACCCCGGCCTCCAGACCTGCCTCCTGCACCAGGGCAGCGTTCTGTCATGAAGGCATCTGGAAGTGAGAGAACGTCACCCCACGCCGAGTACTGACACCAGAGTTAAAAAACCTGATCGGCGGCGGTCTGTAAAAATACGAGGCGTGAGGGCACGTTCCGCTTTTTAGGGGGCAGAGGTACCACGGCATCGCGGGGGGGCCTTTGGAGCTGGGGACCCGCTCTGGGAACGTCGCCACTTAAAAATCCTGCACTGCCCCCCGCGTGAACTCTGCAGTGCCATCAACCCATCAGATAAAAATAACGTTTTCTTACTTCTCGCTCCGCTCAGTCCCGTGGAGCCACGGCAGCCGCACGGGAGGAGCAGGGCCTTCCGCGGAACCCCGGCAGGGGCATTACCGTGCGCCCCGGCGGCTGCGAGGCCACGGCCCCCCCCCCCGCGGTGGGGCCGGCAGCAGCGCCGCCTCACACCCCACCGCGGCTTCTCAGCGCCCGCCACAGAGCTGCCACGCCAAACTGAGAAATCCGCCCGAAGCAAGCCCGGCCTGCGGGTGCAACGGCTGCGGTCGTGGCTTTCGCCTTTTTCATTTGGCTGGGAGCTGCTCCCGGGGGAACCGGAGCTGGGGCCGGCCCGGGCACTCCGTGTAAACCCCCGGTGCCGACTGGGACCGGGCCGAGAGCAGCCCCCGCCGGCCGGCACAACCGCAGGGCTCCCTCCCCGGCTGGCGGCCGGCGCGTGCCCAAGGCGAGTACCGCGCCCTCACGCGGTCACCCGGCATTGCCCTGCCGCGGCGCTCCCCCTCCGCCACGGGCGCTGTCCGTTAGCGGCACGTGACCGCCGCGCGGTGCACGACGGGATTTGCAGTCGTTGCGGACGAGGAGGCGCGCGCCTGCGCTTGTGGGGTGAGGGACCCGGCTTCTGCTCCTGTTTCCTGCCCGTCGCGACCTGCGGCCCCGGGCGTGAGGCGGCCGGCGGGGCGGTTGCAGCCCCCTCCCTCCCCCGGTCGCGTCTGTCAGCCCCTGGTTTGCGGGGAGGGGGCAGCTGGGGTTCCGCCTCGGGCTTCCTCAGAGGGAAGGAGGGGATCGTGGCCGCCTCCCCCGGGCCCGGGGATCGAGACCCCCCTCCTCACGCCGCCGCCCGCAACACCCGGCTGCCGCCGCCGGTGGGGGTGTCGCGGCCCCCCGCGCCCTCGCCGTGTGTGGAGGCCGGTCCTGGTGATTTATGAGGTACTTTGTGGCGCGAGCTGAAGCGCCGCGTGTGTTTCCGTGGCTGGCAGGCGTGTGTACACAGACCCGAGTGTGTGTATACGGGCGTGTGTGTGTCGGTGTGTCCCTGTACGCCCGCACAGCGGAGGGCGGGAACACGGGGCCTGGCGCTGGGGCGGCTGCAGGTGCGCCCGTGCCAGGCGAGGCCGTGCCGGTGGGCGCCCGGGAGCATCTCGGCTCCCTGGGCCTTGTGCCTTAGCGCCCCCAGGCACGGAAATCGGGGGGTGTCTTTAGCTAAAGGGCTTGCCCTTTTTTGTGGTGTTTTGTCTGGGTTTTGGCTCTTCTGTTCCTGGAGAAGCCAGCGTGTGTGTTTTCTCCCTGCAGGTTGGCTCGGCAGGTGCAGTGTTCTCCCAGGAAGCGGTTGTGTGTGGAAAACTGCTGCTGGCGAGGACGGGGGAGCTGCTAGTATGAAAAAATAGTGCTTGCCATTGGAAAGGAGAGGGTGTCACCGTAGCTGATTTGAGCGCAGAATGTTTTGCTGAGTAACGGTTTAGTCTGTTCATCCCCTTCCTCGCTGTGTTTTGTTCACTGAGAGAGCCGAGTGGCCGCTTTTGCGGCCTCTGTAGCTTTTGCCTGTGTATTTGAGCACAGCCTGTGTACACATAATAGTAGGGCTAATGGTTTTGCTTTTTAATCCAGTGTGATTCCACACTTGTGCTTTCATGGAGTTTTTAACTGGAAACTGTTGAGTAGCTGCAGGTGTAGCAGGCAGAGTGTTAGACATGATCTGAATACAGGTTATAGTCTCTCTGGTAATCTGGTGCTGTTTGCAGAGGCATTGGCCGAGCTTCAAACAAAAAAGCCCCGTGGCTTATTTACGATTTTTTCTTTCTTGAGGTCTGTGGCAGGTGTAGAGATCTATTTGTTCTGATTGAGCTTCTTGTCAATAACACTCATCCTGTCGTTTTGTTTCTTACAGCATTGGTGAGGGCAAAGCTTGCTTTTGATGAGCTGTTTATGACGTCTCAAGAAACAAGTCGGTAAAGCTGGCCAAAAGGCGATGTCGTCAGAAACGCCAGCAGAAAGTCCAGAGGTGCCAACGGAAACTACCATGTCCCCCGAAGTTCCTGGTGTGGAAGGAAAGGTGAAGTCAAGTGACAATGCAGGAGAGAGACAGGAGGCAGGCTGCGGCAAGGAAGAATGCCTCGAGCCCATGTCCAAGAGGCAAAGGAAGAAACTGCTGAAGCAGAAACAGTGGGAAGAACAGAAAGATCTGCGGAGGTATGGTTTGCAAAATGGCTTTCCTAGGCTCGTGCATAGTAGTTAGGGCAAATAGTAATGATGTGTCAGCAGAATTTGGGGGCAGATTGGTTTTGGCAAATCAAGGCGGTGGAACCAGTTCTCTTTCCACGCCAGCTTTGAAGCAGTAGTTGCAGGCTGCTCCATCTGCGCACAAAGAAGCGATACAGGTAAGCATCCCCTCTTCATACTGGCAGCTTTCCTCGACTGGAAGAGGATATCGGGAGGGGTTCAGACGTGTGTGGTTTTGGTTTGCAGGCAGGAGAAAGAGCAGGTGGCCTTGTTCCTTTCCGAACGGGCTGCTCCCTCTTTCCCTGGTGCTGCCAGAGTGGGTGAATCTTACAAAGTCAGTGAAGAAACAAATTTTCTTTTGGCCCGTGAAATGCTGTGCTGCAAGTTATGTTGACTTAAAATGTTAAAACAGTTTTGGAAGATGATGAGCTTCTGTATTATTCTGTTGTTGAGAGAAAGGGTATGTGCAGATGGGCTGATGGTGCTCGATCCTTTCCTGCTGAATGCAAAGTGTTCCTTCCTGAGACAGTGGCTGTTAAAAGTTGCTGTCTCTGAAACGCGATCTCCCGGCTGCCTGCTCCCCCTGGGGGAACAGGGAGGAGAAACAATTGCTTCAGCAGCCTTTTGAGAAACTGTTCAGTGAAACAGGAGGTAAATTGCCTTCCTTGTTCTGATACTGGCGCTCTGGCAATCTGTTTGGTGGTTTCTGTTACGAGACCTGACTCGGAGCCCCCTTAAATCCATTGAGTCTCCCACTATTGACTCCACTGAATTTGGGTGAGATGTCTGTCTTGGTAGGTATGTACAGAACTTCACAGAGATGGAGCGCGTGCTTCGTTCTGGCGTCGGCCTAGCACAGACGCAGGCAACAGGACAAGCGTAGACTACCGCGGTCATGGGACAACCACCTTCATCACGGGAATACGCGTTTTGTGTGCATGGCACGTACCTCGGCAGATCTGGCAGTGCTTTTGGAAGATGCGTTTGTATGTTTCTTTGTTTCTTTAGGCAGAAAAGAAAAGAAAAACGCCAGAAGAGAAAGCTAGAACGTCAGTCGAGATGGGACTCCGATAATGAAGGGAACGACAGAAAGCGTATGCGAAGGGAAGTTGTTCCTAGTACGCTTCGCCTCGTTGTGGACTGCAGCTTTGATGACCTGATGGTGCTAAAGGTAAAAGAAACATACCCATCGCATCCAGCTGTTGAAGGGTTCTCCATTGACAGTGTTGATGCAGCGTCAGAGCACAAAAACTGGAGAGCAGCTTGCAGGGGACAGTTAGCATGTTTCAGACTGTGGTGACTCCCAGGCCTGCTTACCTCAGTTGCTGAATTTTCTAGGGTCTGGCACGTAGCTTTAGAGAAGCTTGCCAAAGATACCGTTTGCCTTCATGGAGGTGTGGTAAGCGGGTTTGATTCCAAAACCGGGAATATGGAAGCAGTTTGTGCCACGTGCTCACTGTGAAGTTAGATGCAGTTCCGCCTCAAAGTGGTTTTGCCGGAGGGGCTGCAAACACCACATGCAGTTACTTTCTCTTTTGAGGTGGACCAGAGGCTCCAAAGCGTGTTAGCAAGGCTCTGTGGAGATGAGAATTTTGAGCGTTCTGAGGATACCGAGCTTTTTCTCTCAGTCGCACGAGAGGCCATTGGGAGAGGAGGACGCCATTTGGCCCATGTGTAAAATTGCAGAATGGATGAAGGAACAGGTGAGGTGCTTGTGGGATAGGTGAATACGAGAAAGATCAGGATGATGCCCAACGACCGGTCAGTTATATTTGCAAGACGCTGCTTTTGGGGCACTGAGAATAAAGCTACGTAATGTACCTCACAAACCCCACAACTGGCCAAAAGTTAAGTCCATGGCATTTTAAGTAGTACTGGTTACTGTTGTCTGGGTTGTCAGGTCAAAATGCCGGAGCCAGCCACTGAATTATTTGTGTTGTCCTTCTTCATGTCACTTCTGCATGTTTAACTTTCTTAACTCTAAACTGTGTATTCTCGGGGTTTTCCTGTGGGTGAAAGGCTGAGTGTTGTCACAGTGATCAATCTGCCTAAGTCCTCAGTGAATTTTGAGTATGTTACTAGATGTGACTAAATCCCAGTGACTTTTGTTTTGTTTCCTTCCTAGCATAATGCAAATCAAGCACCTGCGTAGAGGCATCTAAATGCACTTTTGTGGCAGATGCGTGTGTTTCCTTGTCAGCATAATCCCTTCACAGTGGCTCTTTGCTCTCTTTTCTCTCAGGGTCTGATGTCCACGCTCTCTCAGGAGTCACTTTTGCCAGTTAAAAGCTTCCTTTTTCCTCTCTTTAGCTTCTGACTGGCTCATGGTAAAGCATTTTGTGGTGGTCTGTCTGAAGGACTCTGTAAAAACAACTTGTGTTGTATACAGGATGTTAAGAAGCTTCACAAGCAAATTCAGAGATGTTATGCAGAGAACCGCAAAGCGTTTCATCCTGTGCAGGTATGTTTAAACAAACTGCGCACCGACTGTATTGCCGCGTACAAAGCCTGTGAGAAAGGCAGCTGTGATCCAAGTGGTGAGACCTGTAGTGGGGAAAAAAATGTATTTAAACTGCCTCTTTTTAATAAGAAAATTACTTCTGTTGTAGTAGATTTTCAACTCACGTGTTGCAAAAATCCTTGTATACGTGAAAAGGTATGTGCATGCAGATGCAGAGTGCTGTCGACACTCGGTTTTATCTGTGACGGATTTAAAAGAAAAGTGACTGTAAGTGTGTATTTGTCTTAACTGTGTCACTCACTGTGTGAGTATGGCCTTAGTACCACTTTCAGCTAAACAGTAGTTAAGAGTTTGAGCTAATAGGTAGGGGTAGAAGAAGTCTTGTACGGAGAGGAAGCCGGCGTATTGGCATTTCCGTATTTTGTACCTCTTGTTTGTTCTTTTCAAAGTTTTACTTGACCAGCCATGGGGGACAGTTGAAGAGCAACATGAATGAAAATGACAAAGGATGGGTGAACTGGAAGGTGAGTAATTGACTCTTTCTGTAAAAAAGAGAAAAAGAAATCTTGATTATAGTTGCTAACTGGGTGTCTGGTTGCGAAGCACCTGTGCAGTTTCCATGTGGGTTTTTCTAAGAGCAATAGCATGTTAGAAATAGCGTGGCTCTTTGTTCTTTTAGGTAATTTAACTTAAATAAGCCAAAGACTGCTTGTCTTGAATCTGGGTTGGATTTTTGCTTGAAAAACTCCTCATATACCTATCTTCACCTGTTTTCACAAGACGGATTCCATTCTGTCAGACTAAGCAAGATGACTTGCTTTAAGCAGTTCTGACAGTCGTCTGCCTCGACAGTGCTCTTTTTTCCTTGGTGAAAAATAAGACTCTGAAGTCATGGTGTGACTCTGTTGTGTGCACCTTCGCTTCCATTCTGTTGCCTGTCAACACTGAAGCGTTCTTTAGAGAAATAGCTTGTCTTGTGGTTTGTCCCGTGGTGGTTTTCCTTGCGACTGCCTGTTAAACCAGTATTCCAGCAACTTCAAATGAAGAGCACGTTGCGTAAGCACAAGCAGTTCTGCTTTCGGCACGTCTTGCGCGATAGGCGCTTTGCAAAAGCGTAGCGTAAACCTCTCTTCTCAAACAAGTAATAATAACTGAGCGTTTACTTGCTTTCTTAGAAGGTAGAGTTGAAAGTCCTTTGGATCCCTAAGGAGAAATGTGGTGACATTTGAAGCGAATTGCACGAACTTCGGGATTTGTAAAGTTGTTCTGGGGTTTCAGAAAATTTCCTGGTGATTTTTACAAGTCAATGCTGTGAGGACTGTGGGTTATTTATGCAGAAGCCAATCTGCACTGTGAGACGTACTTAAACATCAGTGAGGGCTGTGGAATGACTGCATACCTTGGATTTACTTTTGCTGGTTCCATCTTGGGTCTGTAAAGCTTGCCCAGCCATTCAGCAGTTGCACATAACTTCTTTTTACCAACCTTTTTTTTTTTTTGAGGATATCCAAATCAGAACAGAGCACTATAGTGAGCTAATAAAGAAAGAAGACCTAGTATATCTTACCTCAGATTCCCCGGATGTTCTCAGTGAGCTCGATGAGAAGAAAGCCTATGTGATTGGAGGGCTGGTGGATCACAATCACCACAAGGTAAGCTCTGGGTCCGTTTCTTTGCAGATTTTTCTTTCTTTGTTGTCGATGTTTTGACACCTTATTTGACATTCATGCTGTTCATGTGTAAGCTAACAAAAATAACTAACTTACTAATAACTAAGTAAGAAAGACTTACTTCAAAGAAATGGGAGAAAAGCCTTGTGGTGGTAGCAGTGGCTTGTGTTCCAGAGTGCAGATGTGCTGAGCTTTTTAGGATTTTACCTTTTCATTTTAAATATAGGAATGGAATTAGTAACACTGCTCAGCTTGCGGAGGGCTGTATTTTCAGACAGAAGGGTTTGGTTTCTTTTCATGCACTTGTGCATGCGCTCTTGTATGTGCACACGCCCCAATATAGATGAAGCGCAGCGCTTGAATCTTGGATGTCCTTTTTTTAATGAGTTTGCTGGGAGAACTTGGCTAATTAGGTAGCACGCATGCCTTGGGGATGTGGTTCCACACCTGTACGTGGGATCGTGCTGTGTGGAGCTGGAATGTCATGGAGAATTCGGCTGGGAGATGAAAGCACTGTTCCTGCTCTTCTTCAGAGCCCCTGCTATGTAATTTCTGGTGCCACGTTTAATCTTTCAACGTGATGCTGAAAGAAGGGATGGATCTTGAGCCTTACCAAGTGATAGTACAGCAGTTAGTCCACTGTTAAAGACTAGGGGGGAGGTAAAGCAGGTCCTTCATACAGTCATTATGGTATAGAGTGTTTACACAATTTTAAAAGGGGTTTGGGGTGTTTTTTTGCCCACCTTGGGCACGGGAGTTACCAGGTTTGACAAGGCACACACCACTGCTTTTATCTTTCGCCCTTCCTCTCACAAAATACCCAGTCACTGCCACGCGAGTAACTCTGTACTTCAGCGTGAACGCGCCTTTTAAACAGGCTGTGGCGGGCACATTCCAGAGCTGCAGCCGCGTGAACAAGTTTGATTTGCGATCCCTTTGACCGTACGTCAGTGTGCGACATATATTCAAAGTAGTAAGTTTTCCAAATGTAGCCCTTGAAGCAGGCACTGTCTAAGCAGGGTAAGGTTCTTTTTGTAAGTACCTTCTGAAGCCAGATTGTGGCAGCAGTAGCAAAACTCTTGCTGGGAAAAGATTCTTGTAGCAATCTGTATGGGCTGCTCTGAAATGGTGATTCTCAGTGCAGCTGTTGTGCTGTTTTTCCCACAGGGAGTCACTTACAAAAGAGCTGTCGAGCAGGGAATTGGTCACGCGCAGCTCCCGCTTGGAAACTTTGTCAAGATGAACAGTCGGAAAGTGTTAGCCGTCAATCATGGTAAGTTTTAACCACCAAATAATGGCGTTGTTATAGAATATACCTGCGATGTGCAGAATTTGAACCCTCAGAATGTGCACTGTAGTGCAGATACCTAAGTCTTGTCTTACTGTGTTGCTGTTTCTTAGTCTAGTTGCCTTTGGGATACAGTCATTGCCCCGACCTTTAAATATTTCAGAGATGGTTAAATGTAAGGGATGGTGTCTCAGCCGCATAGAAGTGCACCTCCTATTCTGTTGACTTGTCCCATGATTAATTTTGGCATTCTTACCATCCTGGTCTTGCTTCCAGGCTTAATGTGTGTGTGAGTGAAATGTTGGAAGCTGCCCGTGTATTGTCCTCCCCTGCAGGGGAGGATAAATGTATGTGATGTTTTCACCTCTTTGGACAGCTTTGTTCAGCACTAACTGCTTAGGTACCTGCAGACTTGCCTCACTTGGCATCAGCAGCACTCTGTCTGCTGAGCTTTGGTGACTGTATTTTTGCCTGGTTTCCTGGTCCTGATGGAAGTAGGCAATAGCTTAAGCAAGTCTTGAATCTTACCCCTTTTAAAGTATCAGTTTTATTATCGGATTGTCTTTTAGCATGATTAAACAAAAATATGTGCACAGTGGAACCTGCTCAGACCTTTACGGGAATTTTTGATATGGTGTCCGAGGCTGTTTTTTTTCCCCACCTCAGGTTGTTTTATTTTTATCTTGCTTTATTTCAGGTTCATTTTATGATGCAATCCATGGCCCAATGATAGCTTTATTTTCCTAAAATACCTTTGATTGATGAGGTGTGTTTGCATGATAATACGGATCATATAAATGTGGCGGAGAATGTAGCGTATCATTGGAATTAAAAATTAAACCCCCTGTATCTGCAAGATTTTACATGTTTCTAAAAGTTGGTGGTTATATGTTGGTTGATACAGACAGGAGTAGGACTTTGTGTTATGCATCAAAAGTTAGGCGAGCTGTAGCTTTCTGCTGGAGTTTGTTTGCAGTAATCTTACAGTGACCTCTAGTGTCAACGTTTCTGGAGGCTGTGTTCTACATGTCTGAGCGCTGGGTTTGAGCTGAAAGGCTCTTAACACACAGACCCTGTTTAAGGTAAAGATGCTCCTGTTAGCAGTATTTTGCTTGAGGTTTTTGGGCAGGCAAATAAGCAAAACTCCACCAGCACCAAAAGTCGGGTATCGCTAGCAGTTGTAATTAAGGCTGTGGTGTATGTTATGACCCTAACAGCTTTCAGCCTGAATCCAAAAAGATAGCTTTCACGGGAGATGCTGCTTGGCACGAGTAGGGTGGACAGAATGAAGCTGCTTCTCAAATCTCGACTCATAAATCTCGTGTAGGTGAGGAGAACATTTGCACTGAGCTGCATGTATTTTGCTGTGAATACATCCACCTCGTTGCTTTGTGTTCAATTTGATCTGGTTATTCTGGCCTTTGGGTTTCTGCCATCGGTGCAGAAGCTGAAGCTAGCAGAGTTCAGTACGAGGCTTGCCAGATGAGTCTGTGGGACCTGCCTGGTTCCTGTGGAACCGCTTTTGGTAGGTGTGAATTTGGAACATTCGAAAAGAAGGAGAAACGCTTTCCGAACAGTCTCGTTTGTCTTGGAAGCGCATGAATTAAATGGGCCCTCTGGTGGTGGGAGAGTGACGGCGTCCTTACTTTTTGCTTATTCATTTAATTATAATCCTCCTTTCTCGGGATCGGGTCTCCGTGTGTTTCCACAGGCAGTTCAGTGCTTGCATTGCCTTGTTCAAATGGCATGAGGAGCACACGTATGTGTGGAATATTTGGTGCTAGAAAACTGGCAAGGTGTACGCTGAGACTTATTTTCTTCATTTCGATCTGGAGTTTATAAACTTGGAAGATTTGAGATCTCTGTAAAACACTGCGTTGTAAAACACAACTGCAAGTGTAACTGAGAGAGTTTGTTTTCTTCTGTTGGGGTTTGTACCCCAAGGCCCATGTGTTGTTTATTACAGGGACCAGATTGCTCCACTGCCGTCTACAGTGATGCCCACCAACTGTTCAGTGCCTTTTTGTGTCCTTGCGTAGTATTTTGGTTGCTGCTGCAGCCCATCGTAGCAGCTTGTGTTCTCCTGTGGGAGCTAGTCTTTTTCCATCGGTTCTGTTTGACTATGCAGATAAAAAGTTCCAAAACAAAGGAGAAGAAACGTGCCCCTTATACTCTCCTTGTCTCTTAAGCCAGCATTTTTGGCACAGATGCTTTCTGCAGTAACTTGGAGTGATACTCCTACAGTCCTCTGAGAGCTCATACCTTCACAGTACGTGTCAGGTGCATAAGCTGCTTAGTGAAGGGGCCAGCTCTTCAGTATCAGTGTCACAGAGAGCAGCTGGCTGTCCAGTAAACCTGGGAAACCTTGAGTAAATGTGACACTCTTCTGTAACTTGACTCTCAGGGAGTATGAGATCCATGCTGCTCCTCCCTTTCTGAATGCCTGCCTAACTCTCTGGAAGTTGTTAGGTTTTTTTTCCCGCCACAGCTCCTTTGATCCTTTCTCAGATGCCGTCGCTTGGCATCGGGAAGGGTTGTGGTGGGTGCATTCTTTTTAGTCAGCATTCTCTGGCGGTGTTCGCACTATTCTTGTAGCCCCAAGCTCGAGGAGCCACCCCTCTCTCCCCGATTTGTCATCCAAGTCTGGCTTACTGCACCAGCCATAGGGCCTATTCCTGCCTTCCCTGCTGCTGCTGAGCCACAATCTGGGAGGGGTTTTCTTGGATAGCCTGGGATTTTTGTAAATAAGAATTTGCCTAAGAGATTTGCATATCGTGCATTTTGGAGCTCTTGTCTGCCAGGGAAAGTTTTGGGAGCTGAAGCAGGAGGAGTTTGGTTAGCATAATAGAAACAGCGAGAAAGGATCAGGGAATTGGAGACTAAAAAGGAATTTTGCAGTCAGCTCAGATGAAAATGAGAGAGAAAGGTAATGATAGCAGGTTTTAGGAAGACTTTGGGCTGTCCGTATGTTAGGGAGGGGACAAAGTCATTGTGAAAGTGCATCCACAGGAGTATTCCTGTCAAACGTGGGAAAGCATTAGTGCCTGTCTAGAAGGCACAGGTGAGAGGTGAAGCACTGCCAGAACCGAATGCATGTACAGCTGTGTAAGGATGGGTTTGGGGGAGTGTTCCTGTCAGCAGTTCACTTACCTACCTCCAGAAGAGCTGATGGTCTTTCTTGACATTGCAGTGTTTGAGATCATCCTTGCCTACCGGGAGAAGAGAGACTGGAAGGAGGCGTTTTTCAGTGTCCTGCCGCAGCGGAAAGGGGCTGTTCCTTTGGGAGAAGCCAGCGATTCATCCAAACGTGCTCTACCTGGAAAAGAAGTTGAAGACAGTGACTCGGACAGCAAGTAGGCTTCAGATGAGATGATGGGAAAGATGAGACATGCAGTTCATGGGATAAACCTGGGACGTGAAGCAGTGACACTCCATAGACTCTCTGGTGTGATGCTGACTTGTGTCAATGCTCGGTAGCTCCATAGTTGGCCCAGAGCTGTTTCTGGACATGAAGAGTAAAGATAAATGTGGGGTTTTTAGCCGGAAACTTCCACATTAATAGCTTTTTTTTTTAAAAAAAAAAAGGTAAATACAGAATTAGTTTTGTTTCCCAGTGAAGCTATTTAATTTTATTTTCTTTTAAATATTTTTTTTTATAGATACCAAGTTGATTGTATCCCCCCAGGGCATTAGCCGTTACTATTTGAATGTATGCTTTCTCCTCCATTTTTGCTCTAAGCTTTCTTAGAAGCAGTGACTGACAAGCGTTCCGGTGACCTCAAAACCTGTACCACTAGTGCCTGCTGCAAAGTGTGCATGAACACTGGAGACAAAGAACCAAAAATTCTGGTTTTCCGGAGCATCTCGACAGACAGTCTCAAGCAACTGAACTGCCTTTATCGGCTGAGCCACGCTGATTATTATATACCGTGTTGAGGTAGCTGGGGTCAGTAGATGAAATATGAGCATTGGGTGAAACCAGTGCTTCATACTTCAGTTTGAGTGGGATGGATGCCTGGACAAGTGCAAATTGTGAGCCTTGGTTGGGACGTGGTGCACATTGAGGTGAAGTGACACGATCGCTTTTGATTGCGTCTTGATTCTCTTAGCAAAATTTATCACACTGTCGCAGAGCAAGGCCAGGAAAAGTCACTCAGTTTCAGTATACCTGTTTTATCAAGTGATCCTGTAGGTATTGCATTATCTGTCAGGTATTTTTCCCTTTAAAAACAGAAAAAAAAA
>VWZZ01007360.1:0-10585 GCA_013399095.1 Psophia crepitans | reverse complement strand
AAGGGAGTGGAACATCTCCCTTATGAGGAAAGGCTGAGGGAGCTGGGTCTCTTTAGCTTGGAGGAGAGGAGGCTGAGGGGTGACCGCATCAATGTTTATAAATATGTTAAGGGTGAGTGTCAGGAAGATGGAGCCAGGCTCTTCTCGGCCTCACTGAGCGATAGGACAAGGGGCAACGGGTGCAAATTGGAGCATAGGAGGTTCCGGGTTAATGTAAGGAAAAACTTTTTCACCGTGAGGGTGACAGAGCACTGGAACAGGCTGCCCAGAAAGGTTGTGGAGTCTCCTTCTCTGGAGACATTCAGAACCCGACTGGACACGTTCCTGAGTGATGTGCTCTAGGTGGCCCTGCCTTGGCAGGGGGGGGTTGGACTAGATGATCTTTCGAGGTCCCTTCCAACCTCTAATATTCTGTGATCTGCCAGTGTTACCAACACTGCCTTCCTGTGTAATGATGCAACTTCCTGCTTATCTCAACTTTTTTTTGCTTCCAGCTCTGGGTTTGAGGAAGTGGGGATTTGGTTTTTTTTCCTTATTTGATAAAAGCCCTTTGTACACTGGGCTGAAACATTGCTCAGTACAACAGGATCTTAGTTTCATCAAATCTTTAAGGCCTTGCCACCAGTTAAATATTTACTTGTTTTCTGGTACACGATTTTAGGTGCCCCAAAACAGTAGAAAATTTCTGTGTGCACAGCAGAAATGGTTATTACAACGGACACATATTTCACCGTATCATCAAGGTAACCTGGAAAATGTTCAATTTCTATTGGTTTAGATAATGCGCCTTTGTGATCAGTCCTCTGTTAAGCCTTTCATTTCCCTTTTTGCACAAAGGATTTCTGGAATGACCTCAGAGTTGCCTGTAATGTCTGAACAACTCTGAGGTTTTTAATAGCTTTATCACTTACCGAAGTTGTTTAACAGTTGTTCTGCAAGTGACAAGGGGGAGTGACAAGGTGGAAGAAATCTGAAAATTGAGCGAAAGATCAATTAACCAACCCTGCTTGATTTAAGACTTTGTTTGATGTCACCAGGCATCTCTTGTAAGGCTTCTTGTTTCTGTTTCACCAGAACGAAGCTGATAGAGTCTAAGTGTTTGCAGAAGGTACAGATAGGTTTCTGTCCTTCGCTAGCAGGAACAGAGAGTAAACTTCTTTTTTTACAAGTACTCAATTATCACTTAAGGAAGTCCTGAGTGCTTTGTCCTGTATCCACAGTATTTAAACACATTTTGTTGGAAGGGTTGAAGTAGGTTTGAAACAAAGTCACCTGCCATAAACCATTTTTGCTGATTTATTCTATGCAATGATGTAATAACTTCTAATTTCTGTGCAGGGTTTCATGATTCAGACTGGTGACCCAACTGGCACAGGAATGGGAGGAGAAAGTATTTGGGGAGGAGAATTTGAAGATGAGTTTCATTCAACGTTACGACATGACAGACCGTACACACTCAGCATGGCTAATGCAGGACCAAATACCAATGGATCCCAGTTTTTTGTAACAGTAGTGCCAACTGTAAGTAATACTAAAAGCTCAGTTTAAGGCCTGAAAGGCTAAGGCCCAAGAGGCTAGCTAGATAGTAAAAATAGATGTATTTCTGATGGAAAAAGGAACACATAAGTACTACCTAAATAATCTTTTCTTGTTATTTTGTAAATAAATGCTGTACACAAGGATGTATACTTTGAAGGCTTCACTGAAACCATCCTTTAAGAAACAGTATTTTTGTCAATTGTGATCAAGAGGCCTTTTGCCTTTAATTGGAGTAAGGGCAGTATCATTCTTAGTAAATAAAACATTTGCAATTGTGTATTTACTAGACTATTTTATATTAATATACTGGAAATCTAGCTATTGCTTAGATTGTTAGAAGTTTTTTGATATGGTACCGGAATGATATTGCTTAATTTGTAATTGCTTAATTACAACTGTACAAAGAAGCCAATATTCAGGTTTGAGGATTTTGTTTTTCGATCTGTGTACAGTTTCAGAGCAAAATAATAAAAAAAATTGGTGTGTGAATTTAACAGATGGGAAACAAGTAAGTGGTACTTAAAGGTAACCCTTACAGAAACAGCATTCTTATGGCACTTAATTCAAAATCACGTATGTCTTCTAAAAAGCGCTCATCTACCACAATTTTGAGACTTAGTAAGTTATATCAGTGCCTATATTCAGATTGCTAGTTCGGATACTGTATCAGTATGACTTTGAATTAAGTAGTATTCTCGACTGGCACTTAAAATTCAGCTGTGAAAATACCATGAAACAGAGACTGAAACAGCATTTCTGTGAACTGAAAATACACTTTAAAATAACCTATGAAATGCTGCTGCATTGCCAGAATTTAATCTCTGTAGTATTTTAAGACAAAAAAAGTGTGTTTAAATGCAATGTGTGTTAGCGACACTAATATTTACTTACACGGTGCTAAACTGCATAGTCTGAACATAAAAAATTTATCCATGTTGATTTATTTTAGGTCAGTCTTTCGGGTTTGGTACCTGACCTAGATGCTGCTTTCTATTCTAATATGCTTTTTTTCTTTCTCCTCTTGTGCCCTCAAACAGCCATGGCTAGATAACAAGCACAGCGTGTTTGGACGGGTGACTAAAGGAATGGAAGTTGTTCAGAGAATCTCCAATGTAAAAGTCAATCCCAAAACTGATAAACCCTACGAGGACATCAGCATCATTAATATCACAGTGAAGTAAGCTAGAATTAGAAGGTTCCATCTTAAGCAGAAAAAACTTGGGATGGTGAGACCCAAGAAAGGACCCAGAAACAACGAACACTTTTTTTGATAATTCCTAGGTAAGAAGTGCTAGAACAGAGGAATCAGTTCTACTATTTTTAGTGTACCTAAAGTGCCCCAAGTCTCTATTTCTGGTAACTTTGTATTTTAAAATAAAAACATTTGCATGTTTCTTACAAAGTCTACTGTTTTTCTTGCATCTCTTCTATGCAAAACTGAAGATAAAACCCCACACCATGTCTGATGATAGTGTTTATAAAATAGGATCAGTGTATAGTTTGTAACTTTTTCATGCTTATTTGCATCTTTCATATCTAATCCTTTTCACAGAAGAAAAGGTCAGAAATCCTAAGCTGAGTAAACTCTTCATATGTACATGCATCAAATTAGATTAAGTTTTGATAGTGTTTGCTGTGACACAGTATGTAATCTACCTTTGTCCTTTAAAAAAGGTTGTGTATGTCATCCAAGAGCGATGATCAACTTGTGGAGGGCTAGTTTATAATGTCCTGTGCAACTTGTTTGGCATTGGCCATTTTTTTTTTTTTCTTTCAATGTTTGATTTCTTAGCCTAGGGAGTCTGGTACTGGCTTCATTTTTACCCTCAGTCCTACAAACATTACATTACTACGTTTACAGCAATACTTAGTTGAGATGACTGCTATCGTTTTAAACTAAGCTTATGTCAAGTGTTTCTGATACAGTCTTCAATGAAAGCTCATACAACTTCTCAAGCTGTTACAAATCTGTGGCTGGACACAGTCCTGTTACTATGTTGGATAAATACAGTGACATTAACTTTGACTGGTTATGTTCACATAACACCAGTGCACTCCACAAGACTCAGGAGTCTGCAGTTCTGGTAAGCCAATTCATGAAACGAGATGTGATGCATGCTAATCAAAGCTGCTACCATGAGGAAACTTATCTTCAGTGAGATAAAGGGCTATCTTCAGGGATCAGTAAGAGAAACTCCACAGTAAGTTAAACATAGCATACTTCTATTCTGAAATGACCTTAAAAAAACCCCCACAAACAGAAAATTCATTTTAACAAACTTGTTTTAGATACTTTTATTGAAAATCATTAATTTTCTGGGCAACCCAAACTGTAGCAGCTCATGAATTGTTTCCACTGGAAGAGCTCTTTCTTTCAAGAAATCTTTACATAACATCCACACCTACTCCAACAGTTCAGAATAAGAACTATCTCAAAGTGGAATCCTCATATACCACATAGTCCACAATAAATTTGAAGGTAGCATACAGTAAGACCATATCAAGTGATAAAATTATTTTTCAGTTAGTCTAGACATACTATTTTTGAGCTGAAATTCTTTAAAGAATGCCACAACACAGTTACGGGATGTTGTATTTACTCAATTTCACGATTAAGTCAAGAACCTATGAAAAGCTACTCAGTTTTTGCAAATAGTCCTCATAGTTAGTAATGCTTAAGTGAGTTCTAGTTGAGGAAAAATTCCAATTGCAAATTGTGTAAGTCAGTACACTGAAAACTAATGTTCAGTAAAACTGGTGAAACAAGCTTAAATTTGTAACTGAAGCAGTTTATATGTAGTATTAATTTATAATACAAATAAGCCTCAGTGTACCTGTTTACACTGAAGAGTTCACAGACAAATGCAACACTTTCACAGTTACTTCAAGTCATCTTAAATAAATTCCATTTATAAAACACTTTTATGGTAGCATTCCATGTGTCACAAGCAATCCTTTGTACTCAAAAATATGCATAAGTGAGAATTTTTCCTCTGCCCTCAAATGCAATGTTACAAAAAATCCAAACTGGTCACCCTAAACATCTTAAAGTAGAACTATATTCAGAGGCATGCATAACTGAAGCAGAAGCCAACTAAAATAAAATTACAGAATCAAGATTTTTCGAAAGAATGCATGTCTTCTCTGTTAAAAATACTCCAGGAAAAGGTGTCTACTATGCCTAGCAGAACTTGTTCATATTTTAAGAGCTACAAAGGGACAGTCAGCCCTAACTGCTGGAACTGCTCTTCAATACAGGCTAAGCTGGTGCTCAAGTCAGAGCAGCCACCTGCCTATTGTGCAAGAAGTTACAGGCTGGGAAGGATGAACAATTTGTAGGTCAGTAGGTGCAAGAAAACACCTTTCGTTCCATTGTGAACTATTTCCAAATTTACCAGGTTGTCTGAAGAAAGAGTAAATGCCTCTTCTCAGTTCCTTGCATATTTGTAGGCATTGAAGCGCATTTCACAAACATTTAACTACTTTAAAGCTTAGTGTTCTTTCAGCTACTGTTCAGGCCATTAGACCTGCTAAATCTGAAGCTGCGTTTAACATCATTTAAATGAAATCTAACGAGACAATTACAAGTGTCATTATGAGGAAGTAGTTACCTTAACTGCTTCCTTGTGAAGAAAAGTGCAAATGTACTAAATTATTTGTTTATACATTCTTGGCTTTACCTAAGGTATGTAGTAGGAAAACATCATGAAATTGTTAACATTACAATACAAGCCATAGGCCAGAGATAATGGGTTACATTTTCTTTGAGAGGTGAGGTTCAGAGCTCTCACAGGTAAACACGCTTTTCAGTGTGGCAAAAGTATCTACCCACCTGTGAAACAACACTGCTCACTTTCACTGCCTACTTCTCCTGATTCACTTCTACTCCAGTAAGAAGAGTGGTGATATGCAGTTTCGAGCTATCGGCCATGCTCCTTGCAGCTCTTACACTGACGTGAAGAGGTGCATGGCATGGCTTCTTCAATCAGCAATGGCTGTGCACTTAAAGAGGAGGGCAGAAGATTCTAGTGTGCATACCAGACAGACAAAATTGTTAGCACGGTTGCATATGCAGCAGAAAGAGACATCATTAGGTCATTGCAACCTTCTCTAAATTTAAACAGCACTACACCCATATTTTATGGGTTTGTGAATAAGTAGTCTTCAAAAATAGAGGCATTGGAAACAGTTTCATGTAGAAGATACAGTAAGAACTGAAAATCTAATTATAGAAGGTTTGTATCACATTTTACCACTGCTCTTCTAAGAAAGAGTTATAATTAGTGTACACTGCTTTTACATTGTGTTATTTACCATTTTAAGACCACTACCTTAATCTGGAAGCATGACTTCTACATAAGAGTACATAGCTGGACTGACAAAACAGCATGCTACTTCTTTAAGAAGTTGGTTGTTTATTTTTTTTTAAACTTCATTTGAATTCTTGAGGTATAAACTTAATCTGTAAAGGCTGACCATGTCCTCAAGCATGCCCAAGACACTTTCACCTCAGTATCACTATAGCCTGTCCTTATATAAAACCCCAACTAACCCCTCCCCACCCAACCAGAAAATAGCTAGCTAAACACCACCACAGCCCCCTTGCCCTGCAACGCTGCTCCTCATTCTCAGTTTTCTTTGTCCAGTTTGTCTGCCTTTCAGTAACAAATAGGCAAGCTAATAAATAATGGGGGAAATATTTTATTTTTGTGGTGTATTTGCAAGTAATTTTCAATACCACCTTTAGATTAATGCATTCTTTCGATATTAAAGAGTAGCACCATTTATTTCTGACTAATAGGCAGAGCTGGCTATTCTAGTAACTTGAGATGGATTTTTGGAATAGTTCCCTGGGAAAGCATTTCTAAACCACTCAAATTTTTTCTGACATCAACTAACCACTGTAACCTTGTTATAATTATTAGATAAACTCGAATGCATATTTTACCAGGGAAGAATTTTAAGTTGTAACAACCTAATTTCACCAAAAAGAGTTTCAAGGCACCCTTGTAACTAGCCCACTCCATTACTTGTAAATGTGTCAAATTTCAAAAACACTATCAACTGCACAAGTTAACTGAACCAATGATCCAACCTAGGATAAAGGCCTGTATTTTTCCATAACCACCAAGTTAAATAAAGCCCCCTCTTCAGACAGCAGACCCAGCTACAACATCCTAAATTGTGCAAACAAAACAAAACAGTAGACTACAACCTTAAATTGCAGCTGCTGTAAAATTAAGCCACATCCAGGACACCAGCAGCCACTAACTGCCTCGAAAGCCAGTCTAATCCTTCATAAAGTCCTGTACCACTTCGGGCATCACAACCCTGAATATACCAGCTACGGCCACAGCAAAGTTTGTGGAGACTGAGCAGTTCCGTGATTTCTTCCACTGAAAGCGCTCCTGCTACATCCTGCAACAGAATCAGACACAAAGACTCAATTATTCTTCTGTATACTGTTCAAAGCAATTTATTTCAACTGATGGCTTAGACTGAAGCTACAGATCATATAAAAGCTTTCCAAACACAAAAGCCAAATAAAACAGTTATGCATTTACTTCTTGTTACCATAAAACAAAAACCTGCTGTTGAGTCTACTAAGCACTCTAGCATCACTTACTTTACCAGCATTAAACAAAAGGAAAACATGTACATTTTATCCTTTCCATGTTACCATTACCTACCCATAGCAGGGGGTTCAGAATGTTGGAATTTGATAGACAAACTGAGGAATAGAGTAACAGTGAAAAAAAATTCACAAGTACCTGTTTATTAGCAAAGATCAAGAGCAAGGCATCCCGCAATTCCTTCTCTGTTAATAATTTTGCAAGTTCACTGTGCGCTTCGCTGACCCTGTCTCTGTGACTGCTATCAACAACGAACACCACCGCTATGAAAGAGAAAGAGAAATGTTTTACACACAAATATAAACTCTGTAAAATTAGCTTTCAATTTATGGAATTCTTTTTTTCTAGTGGTCTTCTATGTGAATTTTCTCAGCAGCACGCACCTTCATTTTCAAATCCAGGAGGACTGAGAAATGCCTTACATACCTCTATACTGTTGATGAAAATCTAGAATTCATCCTAAAATATGGAAAAAAGGCTGAAGTCTTTTGCCTAGTCTAACATAAAGGCTGTGATACTTTAACTGCTTAGAGTTAAAACCAGATTTACTATGTGTTGATTGAGTATTTCAGTTTAAACCATTTCCTGATCCATTTATACTCAACTCCCACGCGACTGTTCCAGTTTCCCTTAACTGGCTGTAAAATCTACAGGTTCAGCCAAATCGGCACAGCTTCCTTCAGCTATAGACTACAAAATCCAGAGAAGATTGCCATGGACCTGACACAGCAGCAACAGATTTTACTATCCACTACAGAGGACAGTAGATGCCAGAAAGACTGGAGAGTCAGGGAGGCAGACCCAGAACATAGAAGTTAAACTCATGGATTTTGCAATGAAAACACCCTCAATGCTAAAACTAAACAAAATTTACTACAGGTAAGCACCAGGTTAACTGTTTAGACTTTCTCTCCAAGATACAATTCTTCAAGGTAGGCATGATTCCATGCTACTGGTGTTTACATTGTAAGTTTTAAGAGGACAAAAGGAATCCCACAATACAATTTTTAAAAGTTTGAAAAGATCAGCCATTTAAAATGTTACAGTTTGCAGTGAAGGCTGAAATAATGCACACAGTGGAGCACATAAGCGGATGTTTGTCATTCCTAAGTACTTCAGGTAATTTTGAATGAATTAATGAAGAGGGACCCCTTTCTAAATGGGAAAACAACTAAGGAGGATTTGCAGAAGGACCATTTAGATCAATGCTTTCAGAATTAGTAATCCTGTCTATGACCAGACATTACATTGCAATACCTACAGAACTCTCTAGAATTTTTTTTTAAGTTGCCAACTAAAGGCTCCTAAAGGCTGAGTATTTTCATTTCAAGTGCTATTTATTATTTTAATACCTGGCAAGTATTACTTCTCACTATGCAAACTTTGGAATGCCGCACCTTGTCTGTTGTCAGTTAGAACCAGTTTAACAGAGATTCTAATTTTGTTCGGCTCCATGAACTGTCTGATGGATTTATTGAGAATGTACCTTTATCATGTAGCAGACACTATGACCAACTGGATTAAAATGTCTTAGCTCATGAATCTAGCAGCTGTACTTTGCATCAGAAGAAAAATTTTCTACAGTTATAAATTATGTCTATTAATAATCTTTTTGGCTCTAAAATACAAGCTAGAAGACAAAATACAGTTTAAAAGTTTTATTAGTCTCACCTTGTGTATTGAGATAATAATGTTTCCACAAGGGCCTCAATTTGTGCTTCCCTCCTACATCCCAAATAGTAAACTTCAGATTCTTGTATTCTACTGTTTCAACATTAAAACCTAGAATAAAAATACTGAAGTTTTATAATCTTGTTCTGCATGAATATAAAATAATCGAATTTTACAGATCAGTCAAATATGCAGAAAAACCATTACATTTAAATTGTTGCTACTAACCTATTGTTGGAATTGGCTGCATGAATTCATCTTGCTTTAACTTAAACAAAATAGTTGTTTTGCCAGCTCCATCTAATCCTAGAGTGACAACCCTAATTTCCATTTTTGGTCCAATATGTACCCTGTTGTCCTGGAAGAAACAGCATCCACAAAACAAGAACAAGTTTAGGAAATTCAGATTAGAAAACCCTTACGTTTAAGATACTTATCTTGTCACTATTTGTAAAGTGATTAAATGGATGGACTCCAAAAATACAAGGCCCAATCACCACTCACCTCCAGCAATAATATAAACCAAAATATTCAATAATCTCTGTAGTGAACCTGTGACTTCTGCCTGAGTTATGACATGTCTTTTAGAAAGACAGCCAATCTCATGCTAGTATGTCTGTACTTGCTAACATTTCAAATTCTTTCATCACTCTTGGCTCAAACTGCATGAGGAGCTGTTTGTAGCAGTTACTTACAATACTCTGACCAGAGAATTCTCTGTTGGTTTTGTAGCTTTTCCACTATGTTTTGTCACATCACCAATGCCCCCACGTACAGAACTATTTCCTTGCTGGAGACTCCATAGCTACACCTCTTCACCTCAAGCCACTTCCAATCTTTTACCACATTACAACAACAACATTATTAGTATTAAGCAGTAATCTGAAACAGTGAAGCAAAACTAAAAAAAAAAAAAAAAAAACCAAAAAAAAACCCCATCACCCAAGCCTTGTTTTGAGGCAAGGAAAGAGAATCAACTTCCTATTTGTAGGTCAGACCAAGCTACCACGAGGATTGAACAAGCTGACACTAACAATGCAATCAAGTGGTATTACTAATATAAAGCAGCAAACTGTAAAATAAACAACATAGGCTAAGCTTACTATGTCTCCCTGAAACATATTTCTTAGAAATGCAATCTTCATGAAACACTAGTTTCAATCATCAGAACTATGTGGCAGTATGTTTGTTTTCTTGCAAAATCCAGACCGCACTGTGCTGGGCAAGCAATACACAAACCCTATGTCTAACCCACACAGCTTTATTTCTTGTTGCATTAGAAATGCTATTTATTGAGTGAAAAAATGCTACAACCACTCCTGGTATAATAAGACCAACATGCATCAGTGTCAATACACCTGGTTACATCTACATCATGTGACTTGAGAGACACAAACACACTCCATCAGATAGCTGGATGGATATCATCCATCATCACTGGGCCTGATGGACTCTGACGGAATTCATCTCTCTCACAGGGGAAAAAGCCCAGGAGCTAGCGGGGCTCATTGACAGAGCTTTAAACTAGGCTTGAAGGGGGTGGGGGTAACAGCAGCCTTGCCTGCAACAAGTGCTGGGGTGACATGCCCAGTTTGCAAGGACTCTCAGGGTAGCGCTCAGAGGTGTGCAGGATACATGGCAGCACACTTGAAGTCTAGAGGTTACCCTGGGGCTCATGAGGAAATGGGAACCAGCTGGGTAACCCTGGGAAAATGGGTCACAGATTCCAACCAGTAGGTCAG